>JBBCBC010000018.1:28446293-29046293 GCA_037126765.1 Stenogyne calaminthoides | reverse complement strand
TCTCATCTTCATCACTATCAGCAGATTTCTCCCACAATTTGTGAAGTTTATCTATCTCAGCTCTTTCTCTTGGTGTATACTCCAGTTTTTCCTTAACAACCTATTAACAAATAATTCAATACAATCATATATTGTTCAAACATCATAGCCATTAACAAATTAAAATTGTCACATACATATTTCGATTCCAGTTGCGTCATGCACTCTCTTCAGCTTTTTATTCAATTCGTGCAAGTCCCACTTCAAAAATCTTGGAAAGGCAATGTAGCTTACTGCCTTCACCAAATGTGTATGCTCACACAGCCAATACTTCACCATAATTATAATAAATAAGTATTAATAATAGTCAATGATACATACTTCAGATTGTTTTCATAAACATAATAATAGTCACACTAAAAAATTTACAGGTAGGAGTGTTGTACATCCACCCGATCTTATAGATCCACTAGTCATCATCTGATTATGCAATATATCAATAACCAATTTACACCAATCATATATCATGATGTTATTTAAATTTTAAATCCTCAAGATACTGAGACAAGTAGGTTGACATGGAAGAATTCTGATTTGTACACAATACTGCTGCCAAAAGATAACAGATAGTAACTTGTTTCATCAGTTTTCATAACAAGAATCTCAAGTTATCATACATCATTCTTTTTGTCATTACAAACTTCCTATTCTTTACGTTTACAAACCCGCTAAAAACTCTATTTGTCCATCTTGGTATATTGTACTCCGAATCTTTCAAAGGTATACATTCTCCTCCTCCTGTTAATCCAAAGATTAGTTGTACATCCCTTTTTGTCAAACCTATCATATCCTTACCCACAACAAACTTTTGCAGCCTTGTATCAAACGACAATATCATCTCTTTTATGTCCTCTTCATGTTTCTTACACATATTCCGAACACTTTTTAGTTTCTTTTTATCTAGCCCGTATATGCTCTCAAACATCAACCAGAATGGAGTTTTTTTAAGTTCTCTCAAATGTGCCTTTGTATATGCTATGGAGTTAAGATCTTTCACCACACTCCTTAGGTTGCTTCTATAACATGTTTGGTTTCCAGCATCACCTTCATCATCTATTTGTCATTTTTGTATTTACCATATGCTAACAATCCTGTTACTTTTAACAAATTTATACAAAATCACAAAATATTAATAAATTAACCTAATTCTTCATCTTCTACTTTCATTCGTTTTTTGCCTTTACCTTTACTCAACTTTCCCTTTGAATTTGGACTCATTTTTCTTTTCCTTGTTGTGCTTTTAAACACTACATCGGAATCTAATTATACAGAACAAATCAATAAACGAATGCAAATAAATAACTATATTATCAAAATCGTATTATATATTATTTTTAATCTAAACATTTTGTGTACCTGAGTTACTTCCATCGGATGTTGTCTTCTCTATTCTAACACGTTTTACCCGAACTCCTTTCCCTTTCTTACATTTGCCTTTGGAAGTCTTATCATCAATCACACTATTTGATTTTCTTCTTTTCACCATCATCTTGTTTTCAATAAAACGTCAACCTCATACACAAAACAATACAAACAACTAATGTTAATAAAATGATTATATGTGTACATAAATTCTTTTGTATACTACTATAGCCCAATTTACATCTTCTTTGAAACAATAATTCGACAACTTTAACTTGTACACTAATTTTCACTCTTATAATTCCGTTGATCATCATGTGATGTGTCTCAATTTTAAAGCTGAAACTAAAACACATATACCCAAACAAATAATAACTTACTTCGTTTACAGAATCATCTAATTCCCAAAATACAAAAATGTCAATCTACAAACATTCATTTTATTGGGTTAAATACACTGCCTAACAACATACAATCAACATTTTCAGCAACCAATATACGAGATTAGCTTAGAACTTAAAAAACTTCTTGGGTTCAATCATCGCAACTCACAAACTCTGATTCCCAAAACATATAAATGGGCTCAATATCTACTACATCAAAATACATAATCTAACAACGTACAATCAACCTTTTCAGCAATCAATAATGCAAATTTTTCAGAATATGAAATGAAAAATACATTATATACACAGTTGCCAACATTACTACCACTTTATTTTTTTCCTTTCGGTTCCTTAAACCCATATCAGATCAAACCCAAAAAACATACATGCAACAACTTGAAATACACACAACAATTAAACAATATGCATACATATACTTATAATGCCCTTATTTACCACAAAAAAACCTGTGCAACTACATATGCCCTTATACGATACCTTTAAACTGAAAAAAATGTAAATAAAGTTTCGCCTACCTTGATTTTCCGACTTCTCTATACCGGAATGTACTTTCACCGTCCAATAACCCACCGTCAAAAAACATCTTCTCACACACCAACAACTTTACCTTTCTTTCAGATAAAAACCAAGGCTAAAATTATACAATCTTCTCTCCACTGACACAAATTTTATGATGTGATGCTTGTGCTAGTTGGGTAGGGGGGAGGGGATGGAGGGGTGGGTTCGTCTGACACAATTAAGAGGGTGGGCTAATTTTCCAAGCTAATTGTATCATTATTATTAATTATTAAGTCATGTGTATATAGTAAGGTTAATGTGGTACTTTCATCTTTCATTTTGTAGTTAATTGCACTACTTTTGTTGACTTTGGGCTTAGGGCAAAGTTAAATCTTACAATGTAGCTAAGAGTTCGTGACCCAAAAAAATCTTTATAATTCCAAAAAAAAACACAATACATTTTTTTTAAGAGGGTTATTCCACACATGTTTTATTTTTCACTCAAAAATTAGATCTTTATAATTCCAAAAAAACACAATTTTTTTTTATTTGCCCTCACGCAGGATCGAACTGCGGACCTTCAGTTTACAAGACTGACGCTCTACCACTGAGCTATAAGGGCACTTGTTGCTTAAAATACAAAATTCTGAAAAAGATAATAAGAAGCCCCAATAGAAACTCATAAAGCAGTAATGGTGAGCCTACTGAAATTGATGTGAGAGAGATTTGCAGAAGCAAAAATGGCGGCGGAGATACAGAAGATGAGCGTAGAGCAGCTAAAGGGGTTGAAAGAGCAAGCCGATTTGGAAGTCAATTTGTTGCAAGATAGCCTCAACAACATCCGCACCGCCACCTCCCGCCTCGAACGCGCCGCCACCGCCCTCCACGACCTCTCCCTCCGCCCCCGAGGTTAACTGAACTTCTTCTTCTTCCATTTTATTTTTTGGAACAGGATAAATTATAGCGATTATTTTAGGGTTTTTTAATCACGTGTGCTCTGTTTTGAATTAGGGACGAAAATGCTGGTGCCCTTAACGGCGTCGCTTTACGTGCCTGGAATGCTGGACGATTCGGAGAAGGTCTTGGTTGATGTTGGCACTGGCTATTTCGTTGAGGTAATGCTGCCTAATTGATATTCTGCTGTTGATTTATTGTGAAATGTTGTAGATTTTTGTTGATTTGTTCTGATAAGTTCTTCCATTAGTGGGATCTCAATATGAATTCATGTGTACACACACGGAATGTGTGTGTTATATAGATCGTTTTGTTAAGGTCAAGTCTCATATGCACTCGCCACGTTTCACTTAGAGCTAGTGTCATGTTTCATTTCACGTTTTCAGTCAAATGTAGTGTCATGTTTCAGTTAAAACTAGTGTCACGTTTCACCATTGTGCACAGGAGAACGACTCATTTGTTAAAGTTGTAGGTACTTAGGGATCTAATGAAGTTATTTTGGTAAAGTTCAATTGGCATACTTGGTGACAGTACTTATAAGAAGTAGTATATGGAAAGTCCATTTTGAAAATGGATTCATTCAAAAGTGCTCCAAATTACCATTTTAATGGTCTTTGTTCTTGGCCTAATAGTCTTTTATTGTATAATGTCCTGATTAAATGTAACCTTCCTTGTAAGATAACATGTTAAGGTATTCAATGATATAGCATACTTTTGGACTTGTACTTTAATCATTCATATTGAAAGTTATTTAGCTCAAAATTGTGCTTCATACACGAGCATTTGCTCCTGCATCATGGATGGTTTTCCAGCTTCAGGTGCCTTCTTTAGAAAGTTGTATAGAAGTTTATGTGCCGTGACAGAGGGAATCAAGCACTTGAGTTTTTGGTTTAGACTTGAGGAAGGAAGGTGGATGATACTTAGTTTGACTGATGGCTTTGCATAATTCTAACAAATAACTTAGGGGTCTGAGATTATGGAATAGATGAGAAAGCTTTAATACTGAAGAAATGGAGAAATGCCATATATTGCTTGATGGGAATGGATTTTTCCTCGGGATTGATAATCGAAGTTCTTCGATGAGGCCTTGAGAATAGTTATGTTATATCTTCTCTGAATAGGTTACTCCATTTACTTCCCTAAAAAATGTATGCCCAAGGTAAAGAAACCTCCTGAAATATGGAAAGTTATATTTTCTGTTTAGATCGGGCTGATACTTAAACTTACAGTATCCACCCTGAGCTCTTAAAGCTTCTGCCAAGACAAAGTACATACGGAAAAGAAACCTATAAAAACGAATATTGAAAAGGTGTAATTAAAGCTGATATAAGAATCACAATGCTTGGCATGATCTAATATATGTGCTATGTTTCCTACTGTCAAACGTAGCAACTTACTGTATTGCTCCATGTTTTCAGTTCTTTTAAATTTATAAACAATCTCAAAGTCTACTGCAACTCCTCTTTTTTATTGTGACCAGAAAACAATGGCGGAAGGTGGGGATTATTGCGAGCGTAAAATCTCATTGCTCAAGTCCAATTACGACCAACTTCTTGAGGTAAGTTCTGATAAATTCTCGTTCACTTTTTTTAATGTTACAATTTGAAATCTGCAATTGTTTATATTTCATGATAAATTCCTTGGTCTGGGGATTCAAAACTGATTCAAGACCAGGCCTTATTTTCATGTACCATTTTGTGATCTTTTAAATTAGCCATAAGCCCATAAATATCTGTGAACACATATCATTATCATGGATCCTTTTTAATTTACTTCTTTCACTAAAGAGGACTGTGATGGATATTAAGAGATAAATAGTGTAATATGGTTAACCTCAGTAACCTCAGAATTCATAAAGTTACTTGCATAGTTGTAAAAGGTGCAAGGCGCACGGGGCACAAGGGCCTGCGCCTCTCCATGGGTGAGGAGGGTGCAGGTCTAAAAAAAGCATTATTTTTTTAAGTTTAGCAAAGAAAAACATGTTTCTAGGGTTCAGAATAGTACACAAACGTTTTTATCTATAAGTAGAAGTGTAAAACTAGGGTTTTTACCTTCTAAGACTAAAGAAAAATTACAGCGTCCTTCTTCGTGCTCACACTCACTTCTTCTTTTTCCCTTATTTAAGTTTTTTTTTACTAGTACATACATGTTTGTTTTTTTTTTTTGTGTGTGTAATTTATGTGCCTTTGAACTTCAATATATTAGTTACTTAGATTCAAATATGTTTAATTTAAGTTTTATTAGTTTTAGCAATTTTGGTCAAAAGGCGGGCGCCTCAGGCGCTAGGCGCACCCTTGTGCCTTGGTGCACCTTGCGCCCTAAATAATGGTTACTTGAGTACCAACAACCTTAAGTGATGCTTGTTTTGGGTTTTAAAAACCAGGTTTTGGAATTACAAATCTAAATCCGGTTCTATTTTGGGATTTTGAAATCCAATAACTTTTTCCAATACAATAGATTTTATCTCCTTGCAATTTAATATATTTAAATCATTACTTACATCATCCATCATTACAATCACATTCAACAAACAATAAAATAATGCGATATCATTCATTGACATAAAGTAAATCTCACCATACTCAAACTCCCAAAACCTACACATACCTTACTATTTATTTATTAGGATTTCGAAATTCCCTAGATTTCAAAATCCGGTTTACAAAATCCACTTAAAACCCCAAAATAAGCATCGCCTTAGGGTTTGATGCTACCCGCTCAGATAATATAGAAGTTGGTCTGCTCTCAAAGAAGGATAAGAAAATGAATAAATTAAATTGAGAATGCTAAGATGTTCTATTTTACCATCTCATTGGTTGGTTTGACTATAGCCAATGTAAAATGCAGGTAGCTGCTAAAAAGAAGGGTATAGCAGATGAAGCTGGGGCAGTTTTACAAGCGAAATTGAAGCACATTGCTCCCTCACAGTAACAACCTTGTCTATAATTGTAAAGTTGGTAGGTTTTTTTTGCCGATATGCTAGTGTAATGTGACCATCCTCCTCTAATCTCTAGTGTAATGTGACCATCCTCCTCTAATCTCTGGATTTGTGAATGTGGTTTTTGTATTTTGAAACAGTCTATTATATATTAATATATCTTTATTAATCGGGCTTGAAGTGGGGCCCCCGCTAGTGGACAGTGGGTTCTGGTCCCCCAGATTAGTCGGTTTTTGGGTCTGATATCGAATTATTAAAAGAATTTCTTTCTATGGGAAGCAGTGTTACTTTTGTTCAAAACATGAGTGACCCAATTCCATAGATGTGTTGTTATTTAGGTGAGACAAAGAGAAGTCAATACATTTGACTCCATGCATCGGACCAGTGTTTAGCTAGAAACAATCACATCATCTGAAAACAATCATCCTCTATAGGTTTGTTCCAAGTATTCTTCGCCTTTTTATGGGATTTAAATGGGATATTCCACCTTCTTTGGGTATTCTCCGCCCTCTATGGGTTTGTTGCAGGTGTCAATCAATAGAAAGACGATAAAAAAATATGTGTGACCCCTTGTGGTGGTTGTTGTCATTGCGGTTGAGGTTCTGGTCTATAGCAAGACGAAATATATATGCCACGACGTGAAATTGATAATGCCTTAGTTCGGACTTAGTTCATATGCCACGAGCTCATATCCAGAGTAGCTCCCAGTTTAGCGAAATTTGTGTCATCCTCTTCCGATCATCACACTTTGTTCGAGGCAAGTTTTCCCAAGTTAGTTTGAAGAATTAGCTTAGCTAGAGAGAGTTTGATTGTTCTAGTTGAGTTGTACTCTTCTTGTCAAAAAAAATATTGTGTTTGCGAAAAAGTAAAATATGTGCATTATAGATTTTATAAGGTAAGATTTTAAAATTTTTAAAATTTTATTCCAAAATCATGCTAAACAAATAAGAATTTGAATTCGAAATTCCAATAGCCATCCGGAAATTTAAAAACAAATATTTTCTTCATCCCAAGATTACTTTTATACTATCTATTTTTCGTGTTTTAACGAGCGAATTATTTATTAATATTTAAAATGATAAAGTAATTTTTAAGAAGGAGTATGATAGATTCAAATCTCCTCTATTATATGTCTCTTTAAAAATTATTTTATCATTTTAAATATTAATAAAAGAACTCGTTCGTTAAAACAAGAGAAAACAATAAATGTGAAAATAATCTTAGGGGAGGATAACCCCTTAGGATCGGAAAAGATAAGGGATTTTGTGTTAGACTTATATTCTTCCCAACAAACAAAATTAAATATCATTTAATATAGTATTCAATGAAACTTTACATTTGATATATTATTTAATTGATAAAACGTGTTGCCTTCCAAAAAATATATAAAACGTGTAAGGGCGTAGGAAAAATAAAATATAAACATGTAAGGGCTTAGGAAAAATAAAATGAATAAATCGGACGTTGGAGAATCTTGAAAAGTCAAATTTACTATTAAAAAAGTTTAAATAGAAACGTGTATACGGTGCAGGAAATATAAAATAGAAAAGGTAAATTATGTGTGAAAATCTTAAAATAATTTTCAAATAATCTATACATTATTGTTCCTATAAATAGAGTGTAATGCAGTTCAAGAGGAACATGCTTAACATTTTCGACCGAGTTGCTTAATTAAATATCAAGCTCTTGTAAAATTGTGAAATTAAGATGGCAACAAATGTGGAGATTATATCAAAGGAGATGATCCAACCATCATCTCCAACTCCCACCCATCTCAAAACCCTCAAATTATCATTTCTAGACCAAATTGCACCCCCCATATATATCCCCCTAATTTTCTTCTACCACCATCACCAATTAAGCCACCACCTTAATTATCTCTCCCAAACAAATATCTCAATCACTAAAACAATCTTTATCCAAAATCTTGACTATCTTCTACCCATTGGGAGGGATAGTTGAAGAAAATTCGTCGGTCGATTGCAACGATGCAGGTGCTGAGTTCAGCGAAGCGCGTGTTCACGCCCGCCTTTCGGATGTTATACAAGAGACTAACATGGAGGAGCTCAACAAACTCCTGCCAGTCGAGTCTTTAGGACATCAAGATGAGAACATTGTCTTAAAAGCAAGAATCAATTTCTTCGATTGTGGTGGGCCGGGTTGGCCTAGCCGTATGCTTGTGGCATAAACTAGGCGATTTAACGTCGTTTATGGCGTTCCTCGATGCATGGGCCACCACATGCCGCGGAGAAACCCTAATTTCCATTCCCTCATTCGATTTAGCTTCTTTTTTCCCGCCAAAACCCCTCTCCGAAACCTTAGATTTTATTCCAGGAGCCGGTGTCACTATTGAAAAAAATGTAGTGACAAAAAGATTTGTTTTCAGCAAGGAAAAGATAACAAAGCTTAAGGAGATGTTTAATAGTACTGGATCGATGAATAGTCCCACAAGAGTTGAAGCTGTTTCTTCCTACATGTGGCGACTTTTCATTGAGGCGGGTAAAGCGAAAGTGGTGATATTGATGAGCACACCATGTGGGGAAGGCATTAAGCATGGGTTAATTTGGTTGAAGATGATATGAAGATGTTTGAACAGAATCATGAGCTGCTTATTGGTTGATTTATTTCTTAAAGTTTGCCTACAAGTGCAAGAATAATGTATCACTCTTTATGAGTAATGAAGCTTAAATTATAAGTTTTTTACTCTAACCAAACGCATGTGTAAGACAGTACAAAATTACATGAATTGCGAGACGGACTCTAATTTAATAGGATAATTTAACTTACCCTACGATAAAGCTCCTGCGCAAAAATTAAGCAATCGCAAAAATAAAAGCAAAAGCATAGAACCCAGATGGGATGAGATGCAGAATTTGAAAATGGGGTTGGTTTACAAAAATTAACAGCAGAAACTTGGAGCACTAACACACGATCAAAATCACTACTTGTCAAGATGAAAATTATATAGACGGACACGGACGACTATACAAAAGGACTCGAGCAACAAATCGTAAGGAAATATTCCATCTGAGCAACAAAAAATCTAGGTTCAAAAACTTAAACTGATGGTTATCGTTAATCATGCAAGTGATTCCTGTATCTGTCCCTCGTCACAACCACAAACGAACGAACCCTTCACCATCCTCAACTCTCTTCAACTTCACCCACAACCTAAAACCTGCCAAACAAACACAAATAGGCAAGATGTCAATTTTTATGAGAATTTTATCAAAGACTGATATATATGCACACATTCTTTAACACTGAATATATAAATAAACCAGAATAGGCTTCTAAATAATTCAGATATTACGAAGCATTTGACACTTTCTTCAACTGAAGCTTTACAAAATTGTAACAAAAGAAAAAAGGTACTCAATAATGATAACGAAAACCAAAAGAATCTCATCTCTTATACAGTATATAATTAATTGTTTGAATCTCTTTTCTTCCAAAAGACAAAACTAACCTACAGTTTTAAACACATCCTCATTCCTAATAATAGAAAAGAAAACATAAAGACAACCAGAGACGACCAACCAAAAAGGGGAGAGATTTTAATCATATTCACCTAACAATGATCACGACCATCTGGGGACTCTTTACATTAGAGACTTAACCAAAGATTACACTTATACCAAGATCATAATAATATGTGTAGAAACTTGAAACCCTGCATCAGATAAGGAATTCGAGTTTGCAAATCCAGATAAGTAAATTTTGAACTTCATATAAATCTTGGTTAAAACTTAAAAAATAGTTTTAGCATTTGGAAAAATTTTAACAGCATTTTAAACACCATTTGTCACAATAACTTATAGTGCCTTTTAATTGCATAGCAGCCTTAGCAGGTGTGCGTACATATTCCAAAATCCATAACAAAAATATGAAGTCTAAGTTGAATTACTATCCACACTTTTAACAAAGCTTTAATGTAATAAAACAGACTAGAATAATAAGGTAGTTAAGCCTGAGCTATTCGCTACTCATTATCAAGACAGAGTTGTATGATCCTATACATAAGTTTTCAGATGCCGGAATTTACTCATTAACAACTTTGCCAAAAAGTAGTCAAAATTAGCTGTAAAAGAAGAAATTGGACTATCATAAAGAGCTTGAAGTGCCTTAACCAACTTCTACTCCTTGTAAAGTTCTCTTTTCACTTTGGAGCTTATTGCTTCAGTTTTAAAGTAGGTTTGCTAGTACATATATGTTATATGTGGAAGTTACTGTGGACATTTCAAGTTTGACAAAAAGTCCTAATTGCAACAAGCGTTAATTAACTGAAAGGATATACTCTGCTACTGTGATGAAAAGGGGTATCCAATATTTGATGGTCTATTCATTTCATACAATGACTGTAGCATACATAATGTTAAGAATAATGACACATAAAAGAGAGTTAGAAGATCCCTATAATTTTTTTATTTTTCTCCCAAAATGAATGATTTTTTAACCAAAAAAAATTTCTTATAGTGGAAACTTTCTATAGTACAAGATTCTCTCGGTGTGATAACTATGTATTTCTGCTACCTGTGGTCAAACATTCTTCTGTTTTGTCTTCTGTAATAACTGAAGTCTATGGGCTCCTATAATTTACAAGAACACGATAAGGTGTATAATATCTGCGAGTAGTCAAGTTTTCCGTCATTGTATTTAACACATATATTGTTCTCCTTTACCAAGTAAGGACCTCTTGCACCAACATGAAAATTTCCTTTTTGTCCAGGGGTAGAATTAATAAAACAGGCAAAAATATCACAATGTCTGCCACTAAAGATCCAAACTGTAACAATGTGACTTGGTTCCTACAAAATAAGTATCTTCCAGATGAATCCAAAAATGTTGAACTATAACAATGTGAACCCATTTTAATGACTTGGTTCATACAAAATAAGTATCTATAACAATGTGAACCCATTTACAGAGTACAATCGAATGTATTTTCACTTTTGCCTAACCAGTCAATATACAATTACTTTCAAGATAAATCTAAATCATGTTATGACAAATTTTTAACGTGTATAGAGTGACATTTCCAGTTTTATGTAATCTTTTCCTTTTGTAAAAACCGATTTGATTTGAAAGAAGCTAGAATTTGTATTGAAAAAAGGGGAGTTAATGGCGCAAACACCAGACAGAATTTATGACAGACCTGATGAAAGGGTGGCTAGTTTTATCCACCAATTCATTTTCCAGGGTCTTAGGTGGCAAAGGAGAGAGAATACTATATGATTTTTCCTTTTGTAAAAACTGATTCTACTGAAACAAGATAGAATTTGTATGAAAAAAGGGGGAGCTAATGGTGCAAAGAGCAGACAGAATTTATGATAAAGATGATGAAAGGGTGCTAGTTTTATCCACCGATTCACTTTCTAGGGTCTTAGAGCTTCCACAACGGTTCATCCAATGGGTGTTTAAACATTGGATGGATAAAATTTGGTGTTTAAAACCATTGTTGATGATCTTTAAATTGGAGAGAGAGTGACATCCATCCAAATATATGGATGGAGAGAGAAAATGTTTTTTGCAAAAAGGGGTAGAAATAAGGTGATGGAGGGACCTATAAAAGGTGTTTGGATGGATGAATGATTGATAATCATTGTGAGATTGTGTTTAAACAATTAAATATTTGAAAATTGGTCATGTGGAGGGGAGAGAGTGGATGGATGGATGAATTTTCATCCATCAATTATGGATGCTCTTATGTGGGAAAGGAGAGAGAATATTATATGATTTTCTTTTCTTTTGTAAAAAACTGATTCTATGGGCGAAAGTTTTATATGTTGGGCTAGTCCCATAACTAAGAGGAATGGATCTTTTTATCTGTCAAGTATGTAACTTCAAACAGGAATGACTTTACATGTAATATCAGTCCCACCACTTAAGTAAACCACTGTGATCGAGGCTTCATCAATGTCATTTGCACTGAGATACACATATAAGGATTCAACAGAAAACAGCCAACATCTTCGTGGTGAAAAGTGATTTTTTCTGGTCTCCGGAGTCATTTTGCATGAATATTCGGCCATGTGTGATCTTAGAAAGACTTATACACGCACCCATATGTATTCATAATCATATTTATCGGGCACAATGGTATTTCCCTTAATGCCATTATTAAGGAAGACTCCTATACTCTATCACACTTACTAACCTCTCCTCTTCAGGAACTTATTCAATTAGCCATTCAATCTGGTGATTAAAAGAAAACAAAGTTCACAAAAAAATACATAGTACCTTAATGAATCGAAGCTGCATTGTAAAGGAAATATAGACGAGGAAAATCATTGCATTAACCGTAAGATGTTCGTTTCTATTTTGTTTCTTTGTAGTAAGATTTATGATGTCACACAGAAATAATAGAACCAAGTAATTGACAAGCACAATTTCACAGATTCCATAATAGCTACTGTGGATGCGATCAAACCATGTACGAGATTTGGTGATCGGCTTAAGGTGGGCAAAACAAAAAAAGGGGCTAGAACAAGTCATTCATATCGTGATAAGTGAATTATGAGACAAAATCCTAAGTGAGAGGGACTTTATCCATACCTGCCCTCTCAATCAAGGTGACTAGGGAAAACTCTTTCCATTCAATCATTCACCAAATGGTTTATAAATTTGAAAGCTTCCACATCATGATGAAGTTACAAACAACACAATCACTTAATACAAAAACTATAGCAATCTTATAATGATATTAAATCTAACGAAAAGAAATTCCAAAATGGTAATGAAAGACAGATAACCAACGAGCAAGAATACTAACAAACAAATTTAATTACGTTCCCTCCTCTGACCCTGATCCAGAGCCAAGCCCTCCAAACAGCCAAGGAATTGAAATGGTATAACTCCTCTCCATGTTCCTTCTCCCATCAGAACCTCCAGCCTGATCCTCGCTGCCATTGTTTCCCCTCGAATTATCCCTGCTCTCGTAATCTGGATCATCAGTTGGAAGCTCGTGCCGGCAAACAGGGCAAGAATTATGCAACTCAAGCCAAGGTAGAATGCATTCTTCATGATAAACATGCTTGCACGGCATCTGCTTCACAACACTCTCCATTTCAAAATCATCCTTGCACACAGCGCACTGCGCCAGCTCCGATTTCAGCAACGCCTCATCCACAATTATGCTCGGCAGGGCCTCCACAGCGGATTTCGACGCCGGAGGAGTACCGTACCGGTTCGGATCATTCTCCGACAATTGCTGAATCAACTGCTCAAATCCACGACCGACAAAATAGTCCCCCATATTAGCCGGAATTGAAAACCCCGAAGCAGATGGATTGTCATCAATCACGAACTGATAGTCAACGCCGCGATTCGCGAGAAAGTTCAGCAAGTACGAAACCGGGTCGAAGGCGTCCGACCCGAACGGCGGTTCGACGACCCGATCGGAGCGGGAGGAAGGGCTAGGGTTTGTAGGAGGGACGAGGAATTGGGAGAGGAAAAGCGAGAGCGGGTCGGGGAAGAACGCGTCGGGTATGGTGGGATTAGGGTTAGGGTTTTGGTATTCTTCGACGAAGCCGGAGTTGCAGGAGGGGCAGAGGATATCGCCGGCGTCGGAGGGGGAGATGTTGACGGTGTGTTCGCATTGGTGGCAGAAGTACATCTGCGGACCGCCGTCCGCCACCGCTACACCGCTGGAAGACATTTTTGCAGGCGGACCTTTCAGAGGGACAGGATTTTTGGTGCACTCAATTTGACGTAATATTCTTGACTACTTATTTAAATATATAAACGTGTTAATTATCTTAATTGAAATTAAATATTCAAGATAAACTGTGCAAGTAAGTGCTTTTTGAAACATACAATTTGAATACATAGAAACATGCAAGTTTTCCTTTTAAAACAAAATCATACAAATTTAATCAGTGAAAATAAATTGCATGTTTCAATATAAATATATTGAATGTTTCATAAATTGCATGTTTCAATACAAAACTTTATCATTACATAATCTTGTTCAGTGTCGGACGATTGTAATGTACTACGAAAGCAAAGTCATGTATGCATCAAATGTACCGTATAATTCAAGTGCATTTTTTAAATATACAAATTGTTTTTAATAAAATAATATTATTATTTTCATAATGTAGAATTGGTACAAGTGATACGATTCAAGAAAGACAAAAACTCGTATGAGACAGTCTCATTTATGAGAAGGTGTACATTTTAGCACAAATGAACATTCATCCCTCCTAATATATTAAAATGTTATGTTCAAATTATGTGCTCTCTCACTCAGGGGCGGACGGAAAAATTAAATCCAGGGAGGGCACGCATATAAAATAAAATAAAAATAAAATGTTAATATTAAATTAAATATAAAGCTAATCTCAAATTTAGTAGTAAAAACAGATTATTATTATAATGTAGGATAAATTTTGTGTGATAGGAAATAATGAATAACATTTTAACACTTTAAAATGATGATGTTAATTTGTAACACTGAAGAGGGACGGTAACTAATCTACCACTAGGCTACACAAACATTATTTACATAACTTAACATATATAATGTACATTGGATGCACAAATCTGCCACTGGTTTCAATATGAGATCGTATCATTTAAATGTATCTCTATAAGAAATAAGATATAACTAACACTCTATCTATCTTTTATTAGACTTCCTATTTGCCTTTCTTTTTTTAATTAGATTTCTCATACCTCACATTTACCAAAAAAAATTCCTTCCACAAGCATATTAAAATAACATCTCCGGCCACTAATTATACATTTTTTTAAAAATAATTTCATCCTTTTAATTTTTAAATATTAATAAATAAATCTCACATTACAACTCATGTCAATTATCCATGGTCAATCTAATTAGAGATGAAGGGAGTATTGTTTCATTAACATTGACCAAGTACTACTATTATGTGAAACACGAGATACAATTCACTAAAAACAAGAAATATTGTTTGGTAAAAGTAATGAGTGGGTCTCACGTGTATCGTGTACTCATAGTGCATTTTAGAACAATGAAATTTGTTATAATGAAATATACAATTTATTTACACTAAATCGGGCAGCCATTTTTTTGTATTAATAGTTGCATGGTTCAGTGTAAACAAGTTGCATCTTTCAGTATAATAAGTTATACGATTTTAAAATGCATTATGAGTGCATGGTGCATCTGGATGCACACAAGACTTAGCCAAAAGTAATAGTACTATTTAGAGTCGGTAATTTGAGCCCGGCTTGATGGGCTGGCCGGGCCAATTTGGCCCACTGGCCTGATGAGCTTGGGTCAATTTAGCCCGACGGGTCACGGGTCGCCCAGTTGGCCCGACCAATTTTTTTATTTTTTTTATTATAGTACTAATTATTTAATATTGATAATCTATACTTATCTAATAACAAAATGTTGGGCCAATGTTGGGCCAAAAAATTGTCACTAATTTTGTTATAAAATTTAAAAACATTAACAAATGAAATATAGTTCAAATGGTATGATAAATTTTGTTTTATCTTCTTTGCATACAAGAGGTATAAGGTTCAATTCCCCACATTTACAAAACATATATATTAATTATATTTTGAGTATTTTCTATAATTTTAATACTATTTTTAAACTAGATATATTTGTACATAAGAAATAATAAATATTATACCAAAAAAAATTCAACTGAATAATTATTATAAATTTGTCATGAATTTTTAAAAGTGGCTATTAAGGATTAACAATATAAATAATAATTTGATATGGATACATTTTGACACGAATTTTAATGGAGAATTTCTTTATTAATATTTGAAGATAATAAAATAGTTTTTTTCTTTTCTTTTAGATCAGTGTATTATTGTCAAATTTAGTAAATGTGACAAAAAAAATTTCTTTTGTGTGTAATTATTAGTGATATGAGTTGTAATTTAGTTTTGTTTATAGAGGGATATTTTGAAATTGTAGAGTTACTTTACTGCTATTTGGGTATATAATAAAAGACGAATTATTTTGGATTTTGAGCAATCTAAAAAGAGACTGTGGAGTGTTATATATGTGAAAATGTATAATTTATATACTTATTTGTATGATTATTTTACCTGATCTGAGATTTAAATTGAGACAAAAACTTGTGTGAACTTGAGTTCACCGTGAACTGTATTTTTTTAATATCATTGTTATGCATAAAAACTATAACTATTGTGCACATTAACTATCAATGTTTAAAAAATAAGCATTTTGTGCATAAACAGTGGTAGTTTTTATACATAACGGTAATATTAAAAAACATATAGTTCACTGTGAACTCGGGTTCACATAAGTTTTTGTTTTAATTTAAATCTCATATCATGTAAAATAATCATACAAATAAGTATATAAAGTATACAACTTCATATATATAATACTACCCCGACTCTTTTTAGATTGCTCAAAATCCAAAAAGACATATATTTATTAATACCCTAAATAGCAATAAAGTAATTTTACAGTTTCAAATTGTTCCCCTACAAATATCATTAATTAAACTGTGTCTCATACCACTAATAATTAGGTGGGACGGTTTGAAAATTTTAATATGTAATGAGAATGGTGACAACAAGTGACAATTAATGTGGTTTATAAGGAAATAATTCAAAATTGTAAGAAAAATAAATACATTTTAAACTTGCATGTTTAGCAATTTAAACTTTTTTCGTAATTGGAGTGCCACCCATTTCCCACGCCAGATTGCAAAAGCAAAAAATGTTCACAAATCGTGCATTGCATAAAAAAAAAGATCTTGAAACATATAAATAAAATTAAGAGTATAAAAAAAAAATTATATTATAGGTAAAATAATTCTTCCTGATTCATTTAACATGAAAATAAATACATTTCATACCATATTTATTTTATATTTACAAACCGTGCAGCGCACGAGTGATATACTAGTAAATACTAATGACAATGAGCCTTTATTTGTAAAATAAACACACCCAGACTCATTTGTGCCTGTAGTTGGTTGCTCCGATTTAAAGAAATTGGATCTTCTGGTATTTATAGTTTAATATTGTTGATAGTCGTCTTACGTGGAAAATATATCGTAATTGTATTGGCTGACAACTAAACAAGATAAAATCCACCGTGTCGAACACAGTGGGTACGAGGTGAATACGACGGAATATATAATGACAACAAGGATTTTGTGACTCAGTTCGTCAAGATCGACTACGTCTGGGGGCGAACCAAGCCAGGGTTGTATTATTAGTGATTTTGGGGATGTGGTGAACACAATTACAATGTGGTGGGCACAATTGTGTATGTTACCAAAGCTTAGGATAAGCTATTATGTGGGTCATGTTACGGAAATTTTTGCACCCTATTTTTGACCTCTGAGGATCTATTTATAGAGTTTTGACAAGCATGTGCTGCCTTGGCAAGCGTGAGCTGGCGGTTTCTCGTCATGCAAGAGTACACGTAGTGTTGCCACGTTTCTTAACAGGCTTCTTCGGTTGACATCTGTCCTTGCTTGCCCGTGAAGTCGTTGACTTGTCATCCAGGTGGTACTTGCTTAGTAGGTGACCTGGTCTTTGTGTTCGCTATTGTGTGCTTGTTCCTGAAAGGCTATCTTGTTCGCTTGGGAGGCACGGCCGTAGGCCAAGTGCCTTGGTCTTTGCTTTATGATCGCCTTATTGGGCCGAGAAGGTCTTCCCTTCTCTGTTCGTCTGGCGTTCTGTTCGGCCACGGCTCGTGCTCGCCCGTCTAGATGAGTAGCTGCTGGGTTGCCGGGCGAGCATTCTTTTTATGGTGTGGCGGCCTTTGATGTTCTATGGCGAGCTCCTAGCGAGCACTTGGCGGACGAGCCAGCGCGCACCTTCGGCTTATTGGGAAAATTATTGACCGTGCACAACAAATATTCATATTTGCAATATTTATTTAATTTTATTTATTTTTTATTTTTCTTATTTTATATTTACAAATGTACTTGAGATGGTGGACATACTTCTAAGCAGGATTCCAATACTATCTTTGATAATGATTGTTGACATTGAGTATTTTGGGACATTAATGTCAAATGTTATTTTGTTTTTAATTATATTTGGACTTTGATATTTGAACTTTTGAATTGTTTTTAATTTCATTAGTATTTGTTTTACTGTGAATTCTATGATGAACTGATGTTGATGACGACTTTTAATTTTATTTGATAAATTATATTAGAACTTATTATTGTTTTCATTATATTAAATATATTAGTAGTTGTTGGTAATAATGTAACTTTTGTAGAGTAAAAGAAAGCAATTTAAAAAATGGTCCGGTTATCCACACCCCCAACATTAGTAGATATACTCACACAAATTATGTATTACCTGTTATACCCTTTTTAAAAAAACTCAAAATCTTTTCTGATTTTTTTCTTTCGTTCCCCCGTCTCATTTCCCCATTTTTCTTCAATTGCCACTGGTTGCGCGTAGCCCAGCTCCACTGGCGCAGTTTCATTTAGATCACCTCGATTCGACCACACAATTCTGACGAAAAATCGTGTGACGGCAATTCGCTGAGACTGCGTATCAAGCAAAACACGATGTATTCAGCCATTTTGGAGCTAACATATTTCAGAAATTATTTGTTGTAATTTTGAGGGTGCAGAAATGAAGAAACAAGGGGAGGGGCAGAAATAGAATTTTTAAAAAAAAAGAGGTATAAATATAATAGGCAATGTATTATTTGTGAGGGTGTATCTTGTAATGTTGGGGGCGTGGATAACCGGACCCTTTAAAAAAAATCATCGACCAAACTGGCCGTATATTCGGCTGGATTGGACACATTTTTAAAAAATGAGTTGAGCCGCTTCAACCTATGAACATGGTTTGTCCTGATGGACCGGCCGATTTGACACCTTTCAAATGGCATAAAACTCATTTTTACCATAAACAAATCTGTGTAAAATTTATAAGCTTCCAAAATGGCATAAGATGGTTATTGAAAGAGAAGGATGTATAACTTAATGAACACCACCCATGGTATTGAACTATTGATATTGCAACACTAAGTACCACATCATCAAGCTAGCCTAAACATACACCACCACCATGCCTATCTCACTCGCCCCCACTTTCAAACCCTTACCTCTACTCCCTACGGTGACTCTCCCGCCGAACTCAATCCACAAGTCTTACTCTCCCACTTGTTCGCCCTTCAGCAACCGCAACAATTTTCAGTTGCGAAACCGGAGAAATCCGCCGATGTTCGGAACCCTAATAAAGTGCGCCGGCGGCGGCGCGGTATTGGAAATTGACGAAACGCAGTTCAACGACGTCGTTTTGAAGTCGGACTGCCCGGTTCTGGTTGAGTTCGTCGCCACGTGGTGCGGTCCCTGCCGTTTGATCGCTCCTGCGCTTAAATTGCTTGCTAAGGTAACATCGAGCGGTCGTTTTTTGGTCTCTAATAAATTGACTTCTTCGAAATTGATTATATGCTGCTTGCGATTTCCATTTTCCCCAACGTTTGATCCTTCGTTATTGGCGTTATAAAATTAATCTCTGGCATTTTATTCCTGATCATTATCTGAGGGGGGAAATTGTAAAGATATAACTTCAATATCTATGTAATGATCTAGTGGCACAATTCCAAATCAGCAATATTTTCTAATCTACTAGAATTTAAGAGCTTTGAGATCTCACACTTTGTAGTTGCCTGGAGATTACTGATTGATAATCTCAGCAAATGGGCTAATAAAACCTTTTTTGGCTCTCTGTTAATGCACCTTAGAAATTGGGTCTTTCATCTTTGAGGAAAATGTGTTCAAGTAATATAGGATATGTTTAAGAAAACTGAATTGCTTAGGCTGAAACACAAGATGATGGATAAAAGTGGGACATGAGAAACTCAAATGAAGATATGAGAAATAATTTGCTCTAGATTTGGAGGTCTTAACATCATGGGGTCTGATAAATTTTTGCCTGCTTAATGAGATTGTGATAGAATCTGGATCCTTTTTACATATTTGATAAACCGCAATTTGACAGCTAGAGAAAGATTGATTAGAACACTTTCATCTTTATATTGGTTTGACTGCACTTACCATGTTCCTCAGAAATAATGCGGTGAGAGAGGTGCTTCTTACCTCTCTCTCGCACACATATTATAACCATTTCTTTATCAGCTTGTTTCTTCAATAATTTTCGATCCCCATCCTCTCTTGCCTATACCATCCATCAGCTTTGTGCTACTTATTTAAACCAGGTAAGTTTCATAGCAGAATAACTCTGTACAACTAAAGGATGTAGCTGTACATCTATGTTTACCCTGTCCTGAATTAAAAGTTGGAAATAAAATATTGTATAAAACCCCTTTTTCGACTCCTAACATAAGATTAAGTCTCTTGTACACCAGTTGCACCTTGTAACTAGTGCACAACTAATGTTGTTCAATAGAAACAATTGTACCGTTTAAATGCACTTGAGTTGCATGATGTACCGGTGCAAACAACTATACAAGAATTTGTCAAAGAATAGACATAAATGATTAATTTTGTCAATCATAATCCAACAATCTCTAACTTTTATTTTTATTTCTTTTAAAGCCCAGCCGCCGTACTACCTTCGCCCAATCTCTCCCAGAGGTATTAGTGGCTTGTAACAGAAATCAACATGGGATATGATATGAGCCGTATCATTATAATGTTGACATCTCCACTGGGCACCCTTTTTACAACAAAACAACTAAATAATGCAAAAGAGTTTTCCAACCAATCATCAAAACAAACAGCAAAAAAATTGGACATGTACAGTAAATACGCAGAATTGCTGATGACTATCCACATCAGCAATTTCATTTTTTTTCTAATTTTAGAGTTTAGCAATTTTATTTAGTTTTTTATTAGATTATCTAAAATTGTAGTGTAGTATGTACAAGATATATCTTGAAGATGCTCGGATGAAAAATTGAATGTGGGTTTGAAAGGAAAATGGGGATGGAAGAGGATGGTGAGTTTGATGGGGTTTAAGGTGTTAAAAGTGGTGGGAAAGATGGTGTGGCTTTTATGAACTAGGTTGACAGGATAGGATGGGTGCATGAGGCGAGGCAGAGGGCTTTTTCTATTTCCCCTTTTGTATTTCTATTTCTACTGATGTAATTACTTTTTGTTGATTGGTTAAGAAGTAAATTCTCCATTTGTGAAAATTAGCACTTATTAAAATTTATGGAAAAGCCAGAAAATAAAGCAAAGTTTAAAACTGTATAATGCAGGTACAAACCTTGTTCAAAATATATTTCATAGTTTCTGAATGTCGAAAATCTATCAGTAGTTGCACTCATATAAATCACTTATTCTGACAGCTTGAAATTTTGGAAATAAATTAGTTCATAAATGAAGTTTTTCTTCAGTTTCTTATCTCAAGAAAATGAATGAAGTTTTTCTTTTCTTTATTTTCTCCTCTCCTTTAGGTAATGACAGTTTGTATGCTTCAGAATTGACCTTTTCCTTGTATACTCACTCTCAGGAATATGAAGATAAATTGAAAGTTGTGAAAGTTGATCATGATTCAAACCCTGGACTGATCGAGGAATACAAGGTATACGGATTGCCAACATTAATCGTCTTCCAAAACGGGAAGGAAGTTTCAGGGAGCAGGAAAGAGGGTGCAATAACAAAAGACAAACTTAGGGACTACATAAATAAACATGTGGAGTCTGTATCCATTGTTTAGTGTTGTTCATCATAACTTAGATGCTTCATTTGTATCATATGCTGAGAACTAAATGTATGTAAACACTCTTGTAATTGAGATCCGTACAATATTACATGTTTATATATCATTTGAGTTGTCCATAGGTGAAAAAAAAAATTCTGCACAACTGGTGCAATTTTTTACCTAAATTTGACTAATTCACAAATAATTAAAATCTATAATAGCAAGTATCAGTTTATCTACACTTATACTTACTATATTAAAAAGTGATTTGGGGTTGAGAAATATTTTTGGACTCTTTTAACCTTGTCACTTTTTACTTTATTCATTTTGGTTATTTCTTTCATTTTTTAATTTTATTTTAAATTTTGTAAATTTAATTAATAACTATATTAAAAAGTGGTTTTGGTTTGAGAAAATTTTCGGACTCTTTTACCCAGCCACTTTTTACTTTATTCAATTTGGTACTTTCTTTCAATTTTTTATTTTGTTTTAAATTTTATAAATTTAATTAATAATTACTTTTAATTCTTTTGTCCGTCATATATTTTGATTTGTTCAATTTCGTTCCTCCTTTATTTTTTATGATTTCGTTCCATATTTTTTATTTTTTATATTATAATTTTACTTAATAATTACTTTTATTTTTTATTATTTATATTCAACTATATTTTTGTGGATTGGGGTTGCGAATTATATCTTTTAAACTTTTTACTTTGTAATCTTTAAAATTTTTCAATCTACCCATTTTTTATTTCTTTTATTTTATAACTTTACTTAATAATTATATGTTATACTATAATTTTTATTCTTTTATAAATTTATTATATAATTTAAATCTCCAACCACTGTTCCTGCAATTTATCCCTTTTTCCATCCCCGTCCGTCCCAACTAACAATCATCCTCTACCACCGGTTTGATTTTTATATATACACACATATCATTTTTAGAGATTCAAATTTCGGAACAGGTTCTAAGTATCCGAATTCAAACCCGGCCTGATACCCACCAACCTGCAACCTTCTTTAACTTATCCCCTTCCCATCGCCATTGACCCACTGCAACCCCCCAGATGACATTGAAACCAGGAGTATTAATTCATCTAATTCAAGGTAACTAATCATTTAATCATTTTAAATTCCCGACAGAAGAGTAAACAAAATCAAAAATTAATTGAGGGTTTGTTTTCTGAACAAGAGGTGATCCTATTGACCGAATTTTATAAACAGGGATTGATGGTGGCGGCGCAACGGCGCTCTTGACCGGCACATATTTTGCAGAAAGATTTTCTCTTGTATGGAATATGGAAGAGACGGTCAAAATACTAAAGGGATACCGACAACATATTGGTCATTTAGTGTTAATTAAATTTATAATCATCAAAATATATTTTTTTTCATGGCAGAATCTGCCCACACAGCATTACGTACAATTTTATCTTACTTTTATCTTCAATGTTTTAATTTATTCAACTTCATTCCATATTTTATTTTATGATTTTACTTAATAGTTATAAGCTACATATTTTTCATTCTTTTAAATTTATATTCAATTATTATTTTATCTTAGTTTTATTTAATTATTAAAATAGTGTAATTAAAGTACTCTTTCATCTGTACAACTCATAAGTTACAAGAATTTCAAAGGGTCACAAGTGGGCACAAGTTCAAGTGAACAAAGTATTAAAAAGTGGTTTGGGGTTGATATTTAAATTTTTTCTAGTCTTCTCTAAAGGTGGTTCATATAATTAATCCCCAAAAGGTTATTGTAAATATAAATCCCATAAGCTAGATAAAGAAATTGTAAGCAAATCATTATGCACAACATGACCAGACGTATTAAATAGGCAAAAGGCAAGAAGAACTTGGAATGAGATGTTCGGTCATGTTAAAGCGGAGACGCTAAACCAGTAAGGGAAAAAAAATAGTCTTGAATATATTGGAATCTCTTATAAGAATATTCGTGCCTTAGTTTTATTTAAGAGTGTGTCTCATGTGCACCAAGTGAACACTGTGCACTCGGGTATAGGAGTGACCCATTAAGAAAATGAGACATTGCCATTAATGAAAATGAGGATCCATAATAAAATGGGCAGGGTCAAAGTGAGTGCACGGATCTAGAGTCTGTGCACTAAGTGTATATGAGACCTTGTCTTTATTTAATTATTAAAACAATGTAATTAAAATACTGGTTCATCTGTACAACTCATAAGTTGCAAGAATTCCAAAGGATCACAAGTGGGTACAAGTTTAAGTGAACAAAGTATTAAAAAGTGGCTTGGGTTGACATTTAAAGTTTTTCCGGTTTTCTCTAAAGGTGGCTCATATAATTGATCCCCAAAAGGTTATTGATTTAAAGTCATAATAATATTGCACTAAATCTGATGTAAATATAAATCCCATAAGCTAGATAAAGAAACTGTAAGCAAATCCTAATGCATAACATGACCTGACGTATTAAATAGGAAAAAGGCAAGAAAAACCTGGAATGGGATGTTCGGCTATATTAAAACGGAGACGCTAAACCAGTAAGAAAAGAAACAATAGCTTTGAATATATTGGAATCTCTTATAAGAGTATTCTTACCTTAGTTTTATTTAATTATTAAAATAGTGTAATTAAAGTATTGTTTCATCTGTACAACTCATAAGTTACAAGAATTCCAAAGGGGCACAAGTTTAAGTGAACAAAGTATTAAAAAGTGGCTTGGGGTTGATATTTAAGGTTTTCCAGTCTTCTCTAAAGGTGTCTCATATAACTGATCCCCAAAAGGTTATTGATTTAAAGTCATAATAATATTGCACTAAATCGGATGTAAATATAAATCCCATAAGCTAGATAAAGAAATTGTAAGCAAATTCTTATGCACAACATGACCTGACGTATTAAATAGGCAAAAGACAAGATGAACCTTGAATGGAATGTTCAGTCATGTTAAAACGGAGCCGTTAAACCAGTAAGGGAAGAAACAATAGCCTTGAATATATTGAAATAACTTATAAGAGTATTCTTTTGCAATGTTTCTCATTGCAAACGACCAACTTTTCCATAGTCCTAAGTGCAATTGAGAATCAAAGACTAACATCTTGTACACACCAAGCATGGATATATTGAAACATAACACAAGGGATGTTCATTTCACCCTTAGGCCTAGAATTTGGGGGGAAAAACATTCGATTATATCAATTCAACAGTAAGAACAAAAAAATAAAGAATACATATTGAGCTTTCAAATTAAAAATTGCAAATAAAATTATGAAGCTGGCGAAATTAGACAATTATGAGAATCCAAAAGCTTCTTTTAATCCAATACCTCATGATCTTCTGTTGTATTTCTAGCCACAAATTGAACTTTGCGTGGCAACAGTCTTTCAATCTTTTATCTTTTTCAAAATATCAATGTTTTTTAAGTAATTAATTTTTTATCGATATCTCACTATTTATGGTGTGTAATGCGTTTGGCAAGCTAACAAGGTTTCTCTTCCGGCCATTTCATAAATTTCGGTATGGGCATCGTGAAGATTTTGGACCACTGCTGTTATATATATATGACTCTATTATCTTTTAATTCAGGTGAATTCATAATTATGAAAAAAAATTAGAAGTTAAGGGGAAAAAATGATATCAGTTAAATTCTACAAAAAGATAAGCCAAATTATTAACCCAAGGAACAAACAAACATATCAAATGAAGATCTAAAAATCGCAAATGAGAAAACAACCTGAATTCAAACAAAGAAATCATAAGAATATCGGAATACAACCACAAATAAGAAAACTATCTAAGAACATGAGAATTCGGCATGTCATCAAACACACAGCCTGTTGCAGATGCAAAAGACATGCCTTGAGGAATTATCATGTCTAAGTAGTGTTGGAATTTACTGCTATTTCGAAAGATCTCTTGACAAATATGTCAAACACCGGATACATTTTGGACCGTTTGGTATGACTAGGGAATAGTAATGGTAATGGGTATTATTGAGGGGTCAGCCGGGGAGGTCCGGATGGGGGATGGGCCTCCCCCCTTCCCGTCCATTTTTTGGATTTTCACATCTCATCCTCCATCAAAATACACATCCACCCCTATTATACATCTATACCCTAAAACTATCACATCACTACTTTTCTTACACTAACTCATTCTCTCTCATACTTTTCTTACAACAATTCATTATTTATCCTACTTTTCTTACACTTTTCTTTCATACAATCATTATCATGCTAACTAACAATAATAAAATAATATATCATCATAATTAAAAAGTATTGATTTGACATAAAGCTCCATCCATCCCTACTACATTCAACCCAAAATAAACAAGGTATTACTATTCACAGGATTTCCCCCATCCACCTTTTTTTCCCATCCGAATTTGCTCCATCCACCTCAAGCTCAAAACAAACATATAAGGGTTATTGATTGCATTATTATTGCTTGGTTACAATATCAACAATGGGTATCATGTGAGTTGAGTTTAGTAGGTGAGGGCAATCAATTGCTTACTTCTATTCCCATTACCGATGTATCAAACATACCAAGCAACATCAATGAAAATAATTCTCACTACCCACTTATATTACCCTCAACCAAGCGAGCCTTTAATTCTTCACACATTTCCTCAATCTTCTTTTTCGCATCTCTGCCTTGGAATACTTCCACATTTTTCTTGTTTTTTCTCTAAAGTTTTTCGAAAACATTTCTATTATTTGATTAGTATACATTCAAGTGAAATTATTGAGTGCACCATTTTCATCGTACATCACTATTACTATTGTTTACATTCAACACTAAGAGAATACTTTGTCTACATTCAATATGTTTTATTTGAAGGAATAAGAGATTTTTATACATGTTAAGTACGCTAAATTTCTACCTATTATATTTTTTTAATAATTGAAGCATAGAGTTTGAATTTTCTAAAATAATGATCTTATTTTCCTATAACCACGTCCAACGCACATGATATAAACTAGTATGAAGAAAAGTAGTATTAGTTTATAGACTGAACAATGTGGGTACTTTTTTTATATACAAGTATTACTTTTCAGCACTAATATTATTGACCACTTTCGCTGAAAAATATTTTTAAAAAATGAAAACTTAATTGGAAAAAAAAAAAAAAATCAAACTTGATCAAAATTAAACCTGGTGCGCCAAAATGTTATTCCTCATGTATATCTAAACAATTTGAAATAAAATGGGTTTCATGTGTATCCAGATGCACCGTGCACTCATAATCCATTTTAGAACCATGTAACTTGTTATACTGAAAGATGTAACTTGTTTACTCTGAACCGTGCAACTACTAATATGGAAAAATAGTTATATGGTTTAGTGTAAACAAGTTGCACCTTTCAGTATAACAAGTTGCATGGTTCTAAAATGCACTGTGGGTGCACGTGGATGCATACAAGACCTAGCCTTTGAAGTTTGAACTATCACATTAAAACATAAAACTATAATTCATTTTTCAAATAGTGGAACTGTGGTTAAAACAATCTTTGAAAACTCTCTTGCCATTCAGTATCTATTTTGAACTTCATCTCTTCTCCAATTAAACTCAACATGGAACAAATATCTTGTGATTCAGAATGCAGTGTGCCAAGAGCAATGAATCTATGAAGCTTCCCACAAACCTCCACATAGCTATATCCAGCCACCTTCCTCACTCCTCTCAACTCCATTTCTTCTCTCGTCTTCTTCGCTTTATCCCAACGTCTCACAACTGCATAAACGTTCGATAACCCGACATACCTACCATCATGACCAGGATCCAATTCTATCAGCTTCTTTCCCACCATTTCTGCAAGATCTAACCTTCTATGGTTCACACACCCATTAAACAATGCACCCAACATAGAGGACGTAGGCCCCATCAGTATTTCAGATGCAAACTGACATGCTTCTTCCAAACGACCTGCACGAGCTAGAACATCGACCATGCAAGCATAGTGTTCGCTCTTTGGTACCTGTAAGCACAATCGAATTGCGTTCAATCAAATGGTGACACGTGGGGAAATATATAAAAAAGTTGAGATTAGATTATTGTTTGTGTTTTGACAATTAAGTTGGTTATTATGGAAAACAGTTTTACCGTGCAATCGGCCTGCATTTATCATAATCAGTACTTTTGAGTGAAACTACTAATACTGATACTGTTTAAAAAAAAACACGAAATACAAATCAGTTGCACAGTAAAACTGATTACATAAGACTTTCCCTTGACAATTTAATTCTCAAAATAATTAGTCAGGTAATTTATATTTCATATACACTGTACGAGCCGATCAAATTCATGAGTCTTCGGATACTTGTATTTTGTAAAAGATAAATCGACTTTTGAAGAGGAGAATCAGAAAATTCTAAAATAGAGAATGTACCATCCCATCTTTAGTAATCGAATCGAAATGCTTCCACCCCTCGTTCACAAGTCCTCGATGAGCACAAGCACTCAACAAACACAAGTACGTGATCTCATCCGGTTTTATTCCAGTCTCCTGCATCTCACCGTATAAATCTAGTGCCTCCATTGTAAGGCCATGAGTAGCAAGCCCTCCAATCATGGCATTCCAAATAAGGACATCCCTCTTTCTTGCTGAAACCTCACGAAACAAGGCCAACGCCTCGTCGATTGCTCCACATTTTGCATACATGTCGATTAGGGACGTCTGCAGGACAAGGGTTAAAGGGAGCTCATTTTCGACTATGTATCGATGCATCGCCCTCCCCTGCCCGAGTGCACCCAAGTGAGCACAAGCACATAGAACACTGACCATGGTTACCTCATTCGGGTTATGGCATCGTCTCATTTCACTGAAAACTTCCAATGCCTCTGCGTAACCACCATTCTTGACGTACCCATCAACCAGAGCACTCCATGACACCACATTTCTCTCAGGTATTTCGTCGAACACCTCCCTCATAAACCTCACGTCCCCACATTTCGCGTACCCATCCAAAATAGAGTTCCAAGAAACCAAATTTCTCATCGGCATTTCATCGAACATCTTCCGTGCACCCCCAATTTCGCCGCAAGAACCGTACATATGAATCAAAGAATTCGAAATGAAAATGTCGGACGCAAACCCTCTTCTCAACACATCTCCATGAACACAACCCCCAATTTTGGGGTCCGAAATCCGAGCTGAAGCCTTGCCAAGAAAAGGGAATGTCAGATAATCGGGCGCAACACCATTGCGTAACATTTCTGCAAATATGGAGAAGCATTTAATCGGGTTTTTGCTGTTTGCAAATCCCCTGATGACCGCGTTGTAATGGAAGAGCGTTGGATTGGGGAGCAGAAGGAAAAAGCGATGAGCATAATTGATGTTGAATGATGCAGAAGTTGCAGCAAATGAGAGGATTTTCCAGGCGAATGGGTCGGTTTTGGAGAGGCCTGAGGTTGTAAGCAGGGCATGAATTTGGTTTAGATGTGACCAAGAAGTGCATAAATTCAGTAAAGATTTGAAGGACTGGATCATTTAAGCACAAATTGCGCGGTGAAGAAAGAGAACTTGACAGAGAAGGATTTTTAGAGAAGCTGTGTGAATGTAATTTTAATTTAATTTTGGCATAATGCACTATAATTAACTTTTATTTTAGAAGAACCTTATATTTTTTATTTAAAAAAACACTTGAACTATCAAGTTTTGTATTAAAAGGCTGCAAAACTATTTTTTCATTTTAAAAAGTCCTTAAATTATACAAAATTTATTTCATAAGGAATTTTTTATGGTTTGTTAGAGACGTTTTTTTTTTTAATTTTGGGGATTGATCTGAAAATATTAGCATTGAAATTGACCTATTTTGTCATATTTTATTGAAAAACATTAAGCTAGCTAAGAAAAATACAATTCAGGGGCCTTTCGAAACAAATATGATAGTTTAAAGACTTTTCAAAACAAAAAATAATTTAAGAACCTTTCGAAACAAAAGATAATAATTTAGGGGGCTTTTCATGCATTATACCTTTGATTTTAATCAAAATTTGTTTCATATAAAAATTTAAAATTGAAACATATATTAAAGAGTATTAGTTCATATCAATAATTGAAACATATATCCAAAAAAATTATATTAATCTTTGTCTTCTTTCCACAAAAAGTGTTACTCTGTCCCTAACTCGATTGAAAATTTACTACGCACACGATTTTTAAGAAAATAGTATTTTATTATTATGAAAAGGGATAAAGTTTTTTTAGTGGGGGTTAAATGGTAAAAGTACTGACATTTGTGTAAATTAAATGAGATAAAGTTGATTTTAATGTTGAAAAAATAATGACATTGTGTGTAATATTGAGGTGCATGAAGGATTTTGTCTACTGCCCAACACCTCTTTTTACACCACATAATCATGTGAGGGGCCACCACTTTCTCTTACATTTGTATATTTTTATACTAATATAACCAATGATACCAAGACACATAGGTACTTGGCACTACACTGTTGTGTAGTATAGACAAAACCTGTATGAGGGGTATGGATAAAAGAGAAAAAGTTGATGTATTATCATTTATAAAAATGTTTAATTGAGTTTGGGATGAAACTTTTTTATAAATGTTTGATTGAGTTAGGAACTGGTGAATTACAAATTTTCGTCTTGTTGTCTTTCGTTGCATCAATGCATAAAACTATACACTGATGCATAAAATATTATGAACCGGTGCAAAAAAAATGTGCATCAAATTAAAAAATAAGCACGAACACAGGTCTAGAACAAAAAGAATTATCCAGAATGGGAATCTAAAAAAAAAAAAAAGCAAAATAATCAAATTTAGCACATATATTTGATATTTTATTAGTTTTAACACATATTTTTTCTCTCTCCAAATTTAACATATATTTTCGCATAATACTTAAAAACATCACGGTCACCATTTTCGACAAGGTCCGTCTGTTGTGGTTGTAGGAGTTCATTTGTCTTGCTGACATTTAAATATTAAAATAAAAAAACAACCACCTCAATTTTTGAAAATAGTGATTTGAAATATTTTTATATCCCGTGTTTTTTAATCTTCAATGGTGATTTTTTTTAAAAAAAATTACACGTTAACAAGACATGTGAATTCCGACGATCACATTAGACGAACCTTGCTGAAAATGGCGACTCGGAATATTTTTAAGTATTAAGTTAAAATATGTGCTAAATTTGGAGAGGAAAAAAAATACTCCCTCCGTCCCAAAATTATTGTCCAGTATTCTATTTTTGGCGTCCCACAATTTTTGTCCACTTTCCTAAAATGGAAAGTTTCACCAATATAAACACCCTTCACAATACATATAAATTACACCAATTGTCACTCACTTAACCCCTTACACTTTAACACTTTATCACTTTTTCACTTTACAATAAAGTTGATTTACCAATTCTACCACTTACACTTTAACACTTTATCACTTTTTTCTTAAAAACTGAGCACACAGTAAACCGGATAATAATTTTGGGACGGAGGGAGTATATGATAAAATTGATGAAAAACCAAAATTATATTTTATATTTAATCAGCTGGCCTAAATAAATTGCAAGACAAGCAACTCAAGTGTACTCTGTTTTCATTGACAATCTAAAAACTAAAAATTATCATGAATCCTTTCAAAAATTAATATTCATGGATATTTAAAACATACTTTACCAAATTTAATTTCACTTTTCAAACCTAAACCCAAAGAGTGGGTTACTCTTAGGTGCAATCCTAAGAGATTGATTGCAAATAGATTCAGTTTTTTTTTTTTTTTAAACATTACAACTAGATTAAAAAATATAGTTAGAGTCTTAAAGCCCTTAATGAGACATTTTTTCACCTTCACCCTGCTGCACGTTTAAAACACCACGCCCCATAAAAAAATCTGCTACATGTCACATCAGCATTATGATCCAACACTTTTCTTCTTCTTTTTTCTCTTGGGCTTTTGGCTCGTCCTTCTTCGTTGGTGGCGGGGCGGTGAATTTGTGTTTGTTGACGAAAACCATTTTCTCCCTCTTCAGAATTTCTCGTCTTCGTCTTCCTCCTGATTTCGCGTTTGACGATGGTGGTGGTTAGGAGAGAGTGAATGAGATTTGTGGATGGGAGAGAATTGAGGGAAGGAGAGAGTCAGGCGGCACTTTCGAAAAGAGGTAGAGAGATTGAAAGATAATCAAATGTTATTATATACTCCCTCCGTCCCAATCTTTAAGGTTTTATTTTCATTTTTTTTGTCCCAATCTTTAAGGTTTCTTTCCTAAAATGGACATACTCCATTTAACTAACACCCTTCTCATATCATTTTATTTACACAACTGCCACTCAATTAACCCAACCCAATACTCCATAAAACTCATTTAATTATCTCATTAATCGGCCCACCTCACCAAAACTCATTTAATTAGCCCATCTCACTCACATACTCACATCACTCTGCACTCTCTCTTCTCTCTCTTCTCTTGTAACCCTAGTCGCATACTCACATCACTCTGCACTCTCTCTTCTCTCTCTTCTCTTGTAACCCTAGCCGCTCTACTCTCTACTCTCTCTTCACGATTCATCACTAATTTGCTCTCTTTTCCACTCTCTCATCACCACCTGCAAAAAACCCTAAATTTCCATGGCCGATGATTCTTTAAATTCTGAAAAATGGCCATGCACCGAAGATTATAAGGAGTATGAGGCGGATCCAGTGGAGGACTTTTGGTGGGAGGAATCGGGAGCTTTAGATTCTCAAAATCCTTTATATAAAAGGTGGGATGAAGAGAGGAAGAAGGAGATGGAGCCGGTGGCGGTGGATGCGGAGAAATCGAAGGGTTGCGATGCAGATTTGAGCGATGTGGGTCGGGTTTCTCCCGATTATTCATCCATGGTTGTGCAAGACTCTCTCTCACCGGAATTGCCCTCTGATGAACTTGTTTCCGACGAGGTTACTTCAGTAGTTGATCCATTTAATTTTTTGTTCATTTCAGTTTTGGAGGGTAGTAAGATTTATGTTGTTTCTAATCCCTCTATTGTTTGCCAAATCTCAGGTTCCCAATTCTCTATATCTCGATTTAGGCGAGAGAAATGAGTTGGGGTTCGTGTTGTACACGCCCAAGTCCAAAATTATCATCCCTGATAAGTACCCTCTACCTGAATTCAGTGATAAAGTTTATTGGCTTGATGAAAAACGAAAGGGCCATGTTGAGATGCTAGGCATTTTGTTTCCTGAGATATTGCCTCTGATTTACAGGTGCACGTACTCTGTTGATGTTTCTGATTGCATATGTGGGTAAATGTGGTCTATTGTCTTGATGTATTATAGCAATCAATCATGTGTTTGTGATTTAGGATGCTAATTTACATCATTGGGCTTCTCCCAATGATGAAATTGTTCTGAGGGTTGAAATTGTGTTTCAAACTTGCTGTTTCTGTTTGAAAACTGAGAAAATTGACCTGACTCCCTAAAATGATGAATAAAATTGGTGTTTCTGGTTGCATATGTGGGTAAATGTGGTCTGATTGTTCTGGTGGTTTTGCATATGTTGATGTATTATAGCAACCAATCATGTGTTTGTGATTTAGGATGTTAATTTACATCATTGGGCTTCTCCCAATGATGAAATTGTTTCGAGGGTTGAAATTGTGTTTCAAACTTTTTTTTTCGTTTGAAAAACCGAGAAAATTGACTGACTCCCTAAAAAATAATGAATAAAATTGGTGTTTCTGGTTGCATATGTGGGTAAATGTGGTCTGATTGTTCTGGTGGTTTTGCATATGTTGATGTATTATAGCAACCAAATATGTGTTTGTGATTTAGGATGCTAATTTACATCATTGGGCTTCTCCCAATGATGAAATTGTTCTGAGGGCCTTATGAATTCAATAAACAGATTGGATTCAATAAAGCCATTCATTTCATCTTGATTGCCAAAATACAAACCAAAAAGGAACCTTAATGTTTACTGCTTAAACAATGATAACCCTAGAAGTTTATCTACTTTTATGTTTATGCAATAAACATTCACCAAAATGTACAAAAAGTTTGCCTATTACACCACTGCATTCTATACCCCTAATACCCTAAATCCCTCATAAGTTTGGCCATAGAACTGTTTACTCCCACTCCATTGTCAAGCTGCATTAAATATTCTATGCATTCTCTTACCAAACTCTCATCAACCTCAAGATTATCAGGTAGTAATCCTTGATAACTCAGTGAGTCTTTGCCCATGTGTGGTATCTTAAAATTGTTGTTTCCTTTTTCCTTCAGCATCTCTATGCAACAACTCTGCAAACTAAGAAACACTTTGTTAAGAGTAATTGCATCTAGTTGTTCAAATGATCTAGCTACATTTGCACATAGTTCAGGAACTGTTTTGGCCTTCTTCTTCTGCTGTAATGCTTGAATTGATGCAAAGTATCCTAAATCATTAATGTTAGAATCTGGAGAGTTGGGTGGTTGGCAAATCAGTTTAATGTTGTAGCCATCAGATTGAGCTATAGCTCTGAAATCTGGATCATTGTCTGAAATGTGTGGTTTGGCATTGTCTTGCTGGATGAAAATTTGTTTGCTTGCATTTTCAGGCCACTTCTCTTTAAGTGCTGGTATAATCTGTTAAAAAAATAGAGTAACCAACATGTATGTTTAGGATACTTGCTCTATTTAGAACATTTTAATTGCAAGTAACCAACTATGTTGATGATACTCATTTAGAGACTAAATGATGAAATATAATCTGATAGTCTATGGTGTACCTGATTGATAATGCAATCCTTCATGATTTGCTTGGTTATGGATTCAATATTTTTTGTCTCCATAGTGCCTTTCACCGTTTTCATTGTTTTCTCATGGCTTCAACTTCTTCAGTGAATGGAAACATCCCTATCTTTCCATCAAACATAAGTGTACCATCATTTGCATATAGGGGCCTCCCAATAGCACAAATGAACATAACCTTTGTGATAAATCTCTTGCTCTTGCAACTCCTATGTGCAAGATGGGTTACATTTGGCGGTTTGTACCATCTGTGAGTTGTTTTTGTGATATAAAACCACTTTTCATCTATGTGGATGACATTGTGCATGTTGTTAAACTTGATGATGTTGCTTTCTCTGTCTACATAGAGTTGATTAAGGCTGTATTGCATCCTTGCAATCTTATTTTGATCTGTTAGTGATGGCTTGATGGCATTTGTATGTGCTTTGATTTGGCCTTCCTTAATCCATCTTCCAATTTGTGCTTTTTGCTAACTTCAAGCCTTCAAAGAAGGTCTCTAATGGTAGACCTTTACATCCAAAGGCATGGCTTTTGATCTTCTCTTCATCCAATACAACTGCTTTTTTCTTATCTTCTTTCCGGTTCTAGATGAAATAATATGAAATGGGCTTACCTTGATCCAATTGTTTTTTTTGCGTTGATCCACTTTTCATCGACGGTTTATGGAGGAGCCCCAAATAGCTTGCTAGCTTTTACGATCATTCCATGCTTAGGTACTCCATTTTCCAAATTCCCAAGTAGATATTGTATAATCTTGTTTTTTTCTTCATAACTTAAATGGATTCTAGTTTGAGCCATGGTCAATAAATCTGCATTTATATGTTGTGGTAGGTTTGAAGATGAGATGTATTTATGACATATAAAGACTGAGGTGGTTGGAAGATTTGAAGGTGTAGGAGGGGGTATTTATTGTTAATGATGGTGTAATAGGTTAGAAATGTGTAATTGGGGGGAAACTTTGGTGTAATAGGATGGAATTATGTTTTGGGGGGAAAATTTGGTGTAACAGGGCGCCATTGTATTCTGATCTCATTTTTTTAACTTTTTACTGTTCATTGAACAGTAGAATTCTGGTTTTTTAATATATTTTTAATGTTGTCAGATTTTGTGCAAAAATTTGCAGAGTAATTAGCAGTTTTAGAGGGTTTAATTAACCCTCTAATAAAGTGAATTTTTACTTTTTCATAAAGTTGATTTATCCATTCTACCCCCAACATTTTATCACTATTCCACTATTCCAATAAATCCTTATGAACAGTCAAAACACCCTAAAGATTGGGACGGAGGGAGTACTATAAGTTTTTAATTTTAACACTTAGCTTTTATAAATGAAATTGGCTAAATATTTCATTCTTGTTACTTCAGTTATGTTCTATATTGAAAAATAGAATCAACTAATACTAAAGCATATCAACTACACTTTACATCATATCAAGTTATACATTACAACAAAACAAGTTATAGCTTACTGCATATCAAGTAATACCTTATAACATATCAAGTAATACCTTACTGCATACCAATGGCCTACAGTACAAATGAATATTTTTAATGATCTGCGATCAAGACACGATTTATACGACAATGGGCCAGTTTGTCCATTTTGAGTCAATGTACTTGCAGCATATGCCCCGGACCACGTTATTTACACAGTACCAAAGCGTGCAATGAAACTATCGTGTACAAGCAATTATTTATATTAAGAATGATATTATTTATAAAAATTTAAAACGTGATATTATTTATAAAAAATAGATTACCTGCCATCTTTCTCCAACCACAGCAATGGCGGGGGTCTTTCCTGGTTATCGACACTGTTCTCATTTCCCGATGTTCTTTTTTATGCACTCATCTTTTAATAAAATATACAAATATATTAGTTTTTATAGATTTATGTAAGTAAGCTCTATATTATTATTAATTTTTATATGCATTTATTTAAAATAAATTACTATAAAAAGAAGAGAAAAAACATTGAATTATAAAATTTATAAAAATTAAAAGAGATTAAAATACGTCAACAGTAAAAATTAGAGATAAAAACTTGCAATACTAATTCATCATCTGGAGCAATTTAGTTTATGAAAACTTACAATACTTTTAGCTATACAAGAAAATATTGATTTGTTTATGAAATTTTTCGACACAAGCCTACAAAATTGTTTAACAATTATTTTTTTTTTAAATAGTGAGTATTATCTATGATCTGCCTGCAATTTTTTTTAATTATATATACATTTTCAATCCTCAAATTACCAACAAATAATTTGTGTATGTAAATACAATTTATAGGTAAATTTTTTTGTGGACAATTCCAAATTACTCCAAAATACACATGTAATTGCCTATGGAAGTATAAATTACCTGCATAATTATTTGTATATTTAATTTGTTAACCTACGAAAATTACAAATGTATAGACAATTTACTCGTAGATAATTTATTTGCCTTTAAGAATTCGTAAATAATTTATGGAGAATATGTGCCTATTAAAATGTTATAAATTAATGGGCAATTGTATATCAAAGTATTAATTAATTATAAATTATTTTAAATTAAAAAAATTATTGATTTTTTTATCTGATTGGACTATGTTTCTGCGATCGGGAGCATATAGAAACACATAACTCACACAACAATAACAATTCACATATATAGCATAAAGACTGAATACTGAATAGTAGCACCATGTTAATTAAAAAATTTGCCAAATAAAAACATGTTAAAAGTTCAAATGAACCAAATCCCATTAATAATATCTTTCAAAAAAGACCAATCAATTCATTAAAAGCGTTGTACTGGCGCCCACATGGGATAACCTAATTAAAGTCTATAGTACGGAAGAATCCATTGTTGTCGCACGCTTTGTGCGACAAAGTCCTTGCATGTCGCGAGCTCCACGCGACATAATCCATGGTTGTCGCATACCCTGCTCGACAAAATCCATGTCTATTAGCAATCACCGTGCGGCAGATGATAGAATTGTTAATAGGGGTGCACAGTAGATGGCCCGAAAAATGTAGAAAATCAAGAAATTGAGGCTCCTGTTAGACATGATTTTCTTAAAACAAAATATGTCATTCGCTCTTGTTGCTAGTGAATCGTAGGACACTTGTTTATAAAGATATAACAATAAAAAAAACAATATTAGCATTGTATTTTACTTGAATCGAACTGAGATATTGCTCGATATTAAAATCGGATTATGAACGAATATTAGAGCAAAAGAATGCAGAAAAAGTAATAACAATTGTTAAAAGGGTATATGTGTCGTCTCTAATTTGTTGTCTTTCGAGTTTTTCTTCCAACCGCAACTCAGGTGCTATTTATAGCATCGAAAAATTGATTGTTGGAGCATGGCCTTAAAAAGCCACTAAAGCCTTGGACCAAAATCGAAAAACCATTTCAAACATTTTGCAACCACCTGAATTAATCTGAACATTATTAAGGTTTTGAGTAAAAAATGTTACACGTTTTTCTTTTATTCACACTTGTTGCAACAAATATATGCCAGCATTTAAATGGGATTTTAAAATAAAAAAACTTGCATAATTTTTTTATTATTATTTATTTGTCGTAGTAATTACATACCATCATTTAAACGGAAAATAAAATCAAGGCAAAAATTAGCTTATCAGTCCACCACCAAATCGGTGCGACATTCGTGTACACGGATGGCGCTCGTACACAAGTTCAAGATTTGAAAGTCAAATCCATCCAAGATTTGCACCCTCCATGTGTGCATACATGGAAAGTGGAGAAGCGTAATCTCATAATAATTTACAAGCTAATGACTTCCTCCTTATATAATTACTTCCTCATTTCAACTTTTTCCGTGGGACAAAAAATCTTTGCTTTCCCATTGACTTTTCTCTTTCACATTTCTTAGTTACAACACTTTGAAAATTTAATTTCACATTCACCCGAAATTGGACTCCATTTTTCAATAGGGGTGGCGACGTGTTTTCCCAACTCCTAAGAGGATGCGTACCCCAAAGCTTCACAAATTCCGAAAATACAAATCGGTGTCCCCAATAACAAACACCTCCACCAGATGAGATGCCCCCACACAACCATTCACCTTTCCTTGTTCTTCCCTACAATTTCAACTCATAAAATCCTCTGCAAACTCTCTCAATTGTTAGTGTTAGTGTTCTAGAGACAATCTATTGTAAGGTCATAATACTAAATGATATTAAGTTTGATTTAATATTATAGTTCATTTAATATTAATGCATGACAATACACTTGTTTGAATATTATGTTTGATTGTTTTTACATTTATTCATGCAAGTGTTCCCATGAGCCATTGATGTCATTGAGGTTGTGAGAACTCAGATGACTTAAGCATGATTCTCAAATGGCCCCGATCAAGGATCATCAAGAATGGGATATTGATGATGCAATTGAGATTGGTGTGCGATCTGCATCATACTCTTAGAGAGTGTAGTAAGATCTCACTTACTACGAGATACTAGGTATCTCATGATGGATGCACAAATACCTTAGAGGGTATTGGTATACCCATCCAAGAAACCATTTGATTTAAGTCCACAATATGTGTCTACAGGTGTCTCGATTAGTGGGAGCGATGCGATACTCCTTTGACTTGAGGTCAATACGCACGACATGTGTGGAGTGATGAACTTTGATCATGACCGACGCTTGCACCCTTCCATGGGTAGATATGGCTTGGATTGGGTTCATCACGAAGTGCATATGCGTGGTAGTTGAGCCAAGAATAGGATTCATTTCTCAATGTGGATTTAGAGAGAATACTCATCTTCTCATCATAATTGGATCAAAGTCATCGGCCGATGCACTTCAGCTTAGACTTTGTGGCTAAGTGTGACATACATGATCAATTAGTGATTAGAGATAATATGATTAAGTTATTTTAATAGACACTTCATCATGTTCAAGACTTAATCGAGTATTCGCGAATGAAATGAGGAAATCGTAATAGCCCATGTTTCAGTTACAAGTAGTTGCACGTTTCTCGCAACATACCTCATATATTGAGAATGTCAGATTTATTGTCTAGGGTTCAATTAAGACCGTTAGTTTGACTAATCGCTCGATATATGAGGGTCTATGGGTCACACAACAAGTAGTTCCCTTTTACGGATTATAGTTGGTTGATTAAATGTTAAATTGGATTTAATATTTAATTTATGGAGAGTTAATTAATAATAGATTAATTTGGATTTAATTATTATTAATGTTTAATTAATTAAATTAAATTTAATTAAATAGGATTATCAATAATAATATATGGAATATTATTATAGGATTTAATATATATGGAATCAAATCCGTAGAGATTTGATATACATGATAATTAAATTCGTAGAGATTTTATCTATGAGAAATAAATCTTAGAGATTTATTTTATAAGATTAGGGATATTATTTCATAATCAGGTTAGCTTAAAATTTAAGTTGAGTCTCTCCTATATATATGAGCTCTTGGGAATTCAAAAAAATGTTAATTCATATTTTCTCCATAAGATCTAGAATATGAATTTTCTAGCAAACTCCGTCTCAGATTCAACGCTGACAAATCTGTGCAAGTCCGTGAATGAGGATTACGTGGATATTACAGTAGAGAAATATGCGTACGATTTACTGTAAGGTTTTTCTTTATGTTTATACGTATTCAATTATGCAATTACGTGTTCGTTGTTGGTGAATTGTTTATTTCCGCTGCGCATGTATTACGTGTTTACGTGCCTCTAAATTTCAACACCAATTCCTTTGATTCTCCAGCAATGAAGCAATTGGACAAGCAATCAACAAGCAACAAAAAAGGACGAGGAGATGTCCTTCTCCCAAACCCCAAATCCCTAAAACACATGCAATGTCTCCCGAGATCCCTCAATTATAGATCGTGATTTCGGCTGCTCCTTGGCATCCAAAATCTCTAAGCAATATACATAAGATGTGGCGACATTGACAACGAATAGTGGCGTAACCCTAGCCCGATGAAGAGGAGAGAGAGAGGGTTTGTGCAGAGAAAGTAAGTAGATTTGAAATGAGAAATGGATGGGGCGGGAACTAATTACTGAGGTGAATGAAGATATTTTGAGTGTTTTAAGTGGTTTTTTGCACCTATAAAGTAATGTTGTAATAACTTTGCAGAAAACTTTGCGCCTAAGGGTAATTGATTCTATAACCATTTATATAAAAGTCTGAAATCAAATTGTGAAGTGGGTGATTGTTTGATTTTAATAAGATTAGAGAATTATTTAGAACTCAATGTTAAAGAAATCGGGTTTAGATGTACAAATAAGAAGACTAGGGACATAATTTGATCCCCACTTACAAAATAGAGGCTTATTTGATCTCAATGTTAAAAAAAAAACGTTTAAACGTATAAAAAATTTGGGGGTCTGTTTATTTTTTTTTGTATAAAATTAGAGGCTTATTTATTTATTGTAAAATTATTATTTCACCTGTCCACCAATTCTATTCACATACTTTTGGGCACTAATTATAAGAAAAAAATAGATAAAATAGATAAAGTAATAGTATTATGTAATAATGTGTTCATCGATAACAAAATAATTGTTTATGAGTAAAATACAATTACACTTAATTAAATTATGATGGGAGAATAAAGATAAAATGCTTGTTTTCATAAAGGGTACGATAAATAAGAGCATCCACAATTAGAGTTGTCGAGATGGATTGTCGGGTCGGGGCGGGGCGGGGCGGCATGAAATTTTGACGGGCTGCAAAACCTCCAACCCAACACACTAATTGGCGGGTTTAGGCGGGCCAACCCGCTATTTGTTTTTACTATTTTAAAAAATTATAAGTATGTAATTTAAAGTTCTAATACATTAAATTCATCAAAATTAAATAAAATCAAAAAATTTATGTTGATTATTATCACTATAAATAAATTAAAATAAAACATTTCTCACAAATAAAGGTCATCATTCATTAATTACAAATATAAATTGAAGTTCATCATTAATCAACCATAATAATTGATTGGGTGTCGCCATTGCTCGTATTTATGTGATTTTCATGCTCAATTTGATAGGAATCTATGCTTTTATTGTACTAATTTCACTCAATTGGGCCTAAATGTGGAGAAATGGTGTGTTTGATTTATTGTGTAGGAAACGAGTGGAAACGAGCTGAAATTGATTAAAAAAACTTCTTTGATCTAGAAAGAGATTTGAGAAGAGGATTAGACCACGTGAAAATCCTTAAAAAGACGGTCGTAACAAAAAAAGAATCAACTCAATTGGAGGTCGAGAGCTCAAGTTATGGACGAAACAAAATTGGTGCTCGACTCCACTCGGCCCGATTCGCGAAAATCAAGACAAAGGCCCAACAGCTACAAAAGCCCAAACTGAAATGGCCATTATAACCCACGGCCAACTTGAAATCATTGGCAGCTAGCATTTTGAATGCTCATGAGTCGTGAACGATTTTGTTGGAAAAAGAAAAAGAGATCAGCCGTAGGAGTTTTTTAGAAAAGGGGTTTTAGAGTTTCTTCTCCTCCACACACACCAAAACACCTAGTAGATAAATTTCTTGTTTTTTTAGAGTAGAATTTCTTTGGATTCAAGAGCTAAAACAAGATTCAAGTTGTATTTGTTTTATTTGGTGACTTCTATCCCTTTTATTGCTTTGTTTGATTTAATTGCTATGTTTATGGGTTTATGTTTTCTATTGTTTATGGGTTTGATTAGAATTATTATTGTCTAATTTTGTTAGTATTTGAGTGTTTGGAATTGTGATGATTGATTAATTACTTTGATTATAGTGGTTTATCTCTATTGATGATGATCATTTAGATTAGGAGAATTTACTTGTTCAATTTGGTTGGGTTTTGCTATTAGCTTGTGTGTTATGCTAGTTTATCGTAATGAGAGTTGGGTAGACGTGATTAGGTATATGGGTATTGGTTTAATTCACCGGATTTGAGTTAATTATGCTCCATTGCAACGAGAGTTGGATAGAAACAGAAGAACCCCGCTAATTTGCATTCGCTACTTTAGTTAATACCTAGAGTGGAAAGTGAAGAACACATGAGAGAATTAAACTTAGTGTACAAGTGGGAAAACACGGGGACGGAGTAGTTAGATAATTAGAGGACCATATCCATGCAATTACCCGAGTTAGAAAGGGGAGATCCTCCTCCCGCTCGTAGGATTTAAAATGATATCAGACCCTAGGCTTATCAAGTACGGGAATGATAAATGTGAAGTGATCGCTCTTATGGAATAGCCGGAAATAAAGGCAAACACCATAATTAATTTTTTGACAATCATCCCACAAGGAAAAACACGCGAACACCTCTCTCTCACTTGGAAACAAAATCGTTTGTTGCTTTATTGCTTTCTTCTTTCCTTGTTGAATTGTCTAGTTGCTATTTTTATTGTTTAGTTGATAATTTAGTTTTAATATTGGAAATCAAAACATGTTTAACACTATAATCATGCGCCGACACATAGCAATTGGACTATATTCCACACCATAGTCCCGTGGATTGATATAAAATCGGGCACTTGAACGACCCTCTTATACTTGAGAGGTTAATGTGGTAAAACACGTGTCAATAATTTATAAACATAGTCTTCAACTTATTAAATTTATCATCCATAAACATAAAATTACAAAATATCCAAAAAATAACATTATCTTTGTTAAAATTTATAATCCCTCTATATACTAATAGAGAGTTTTTTTTTATGATGTGTCATCTTGTGATTAATTTGGGTGATGTTTCATCTCGAGATTAATTTGGATGAGAGGTTACATTTTATTGTATTGACGTGTTATTTTTTTATTGAATATAAATTTTTAAATATCTTGAATATTTATCTTGTTGAGCATTAGCTTCTTTGTATTAACCTTTATTTTATAAGTATCTAATATTTTACTGTACATCGATTTTGAAAACTTCCCTCAACCCACTAATATGGAATTTCTATTGTTTATGTGTCGCATTATTGTAAATTTCGATGATGTGTCGTCTAATTAAGAAATGAGAATTATGTAGAATGTAAATACTCCCTCCGTCCCATAAAAGCATGAACGTTTATTGTTTTCACGTGTTTTTGCTTGCGAGCGAGTTTTTTTTATTAGTATTTGAAATGATAAAGTAATTTTAAAGATGCATATAAAAGATGAGAGATAGATCTATAATACCCCTCCTTAAAAATCACTTTATAATTTGAAATATTAATAAACAACTCGTTCATTAAAACGCGATAATAAAGGTGGTGTGCACACTTTTATGGGACGGAGGTAGTAATAAATTAAATTTATAGATAATGATGACATGTCACAATATAATTATTTTCTAATTGTTTAGGTATTTAAAGGATGTGTGAATGTTATAAAATGTGTAATTAATATTTATTATTTTATATTTTATTTATTTAACTTTATTATATACTTCATCTATCTTTGTTCAGTTAATTTTTATTTTGATTTAATTTAAAATAAGTAAAATATTCAATTTAAATTTATTTTATATTAATATGAATTATATTTAATTATTAATTCTTTAACGATTAATTTTATTTTATTATTGCTCTTATGTATATCTTAATTTATTTTATGTAAAATAATATTTTATATTATAATTCATTCAATTTTTTTTGATTAATACATATTAATTAATTTTTTTTAATGTTGTTTCATTTTTTTAAATTTTTTAATCAGTTTATTTTGTTTTAATTTGCAGGTTCAACTTCATATTAAAAGAGATGATTAATATTTGACATAATAATTTTATTCCAAGGTTTATGTAAGGTTGTTAATATACATCTTAAATAATTATTAATTCATATTTAGTGTATTTATGCACATATTTATATTTTAAATTATCAAATATATTATTTAATGGGAATGTTGCATTTTTTAATTAAAAAACCTCGTAACACATGGGCTAGTAACTAGTAAAATGTGTTATGAAATAATAGAACATTATGTGGATGTCCTTCAATATTCCAAGTGCATAAATGATCATTATATTAGATTATTTTAGTAGAGACCTTTGATGTACTTTCATCCCTATAAATAGGTGGTATGCCACCTTCATTTGGATCAGATAACAATATTGAAATCCTCCCTACGGGCGCCCTTTGGGGCGTAGTCCTCGCGATTTAACCCGGGTCAACAAATGTTGTCTTCTTTTCTATCTTCTATACTCACTCAATACTCAATATTTCAATTAGTTTTATAACAAATGTATAAAGTAAAAAAATAATTAAGGAGGCGGGCCGGTCCCAACCCGCCAAAACCCGCCAAAACCCGCACATGGGTAGGGCCATCTATGCCCACCCCTAAACGGGCTAAAAAATTATTGGCCCAACCCACCTCTTAATCACAGCGGGGCGACCTGGCCCAACCTGTTTTAACAGCTCTATTCACAATGATCATTCATAAAAATGTTTAAACATTGAATGAATGAATATTGATGTTTAAAATCATCAAATTTGATAGAATGTGTCATCCATCTATAAATATATGAATTTGATAGAGAAGATACTTTTTGAAGGGGTGTGTACTGATTTGTGTTAAATTGTACCTGTCTCATGCATGACACGTTTTATACGAGGTTTTGTTTAAAAATAAAAATTATATTATATGATCATAAATAAAACAAACCAATAACAATAAAAAATATATGAATAAAATATTTTGATTAGGAGGTTAAATTTGTCAAAGAAAAACACTTATTTGCTTTTTTGAAACAATCCTTGATGGTAAGAAATCATTATCAACACGGTAACACCTAATCTTGTAAAATATTTTTACTTCATCATATCTTCAATTTCTAACCATTTTCACTTTATATTTTGTAGATTATTTTGGGGTAGAAGTTTATTTACTGTGGAGAGAGAAAAATTTCAAATAAACAACGGCACCGTTGTCTTCCACGTCTCCATCTCTCTATATATATCTTTTGAATAATCATTTGTTCCGATCCTCCGCTTTCGAATACCCTTCCTCTCTCCACCCGCTTTTCCATTTCATACTGCGATTTAACATTTTTCTTTTCTATTTTTTTCGAGAAACAAAGAAATTGAAAATGGACTCCTCCAATGATGCTAAGGGTGACGCCAACGCCACCTCTCGCCCCGACGCAGAACAAAACCCTAGCAATAACGGCGGCGACGATGCGGCGAATGGCCGCCGGAGAACTCCTTTTACGGACCTCAGTCAAATCGATGCGGATCTCGCCCTTGCCCGCACGCTCCAAGAACAGGTTTTACTTTATTGGGTCTTTTTTTTAAGTGGTGTCGATTATGATTTTAATTAGGAATGCGTCTTTTTCTGTTTAATCGGATATACTTTTTTGCTGTTTGGTGTGTTATGTGTTTCACAGATGGTGTTTCTCGTTCAATTAAGTTTTGGATACCCGATTTCTGGGTTATTTGCTTTAGAGATGTTTGTTCTGATGTGCAACTTGTAATCTGAAATGAATTGCTTGGGGTACCTATTTTTGAAGTCTTATTTTAAGGAAGTAGTAATTATTATTTGGTATCAGTTTGATTGATTGATGGATTCATGTTGTGTTTGTTTTAATTGGAACTGTGACAATTCTGTGATTGAATTGGTCTGGTTTAGATTATATAGCTTTGGCTCCTAGCATAGCATGAAAGAACTGGAATTGTTACTGATCATAAGAATTTTTTGTCCTGGGGAGTATTAATTTGTTAACTCAATCTATTATTATTCAGAATTTATTGAAATTTGTGTATTGGGGAACAGGAAAGAGCTTATCTGATGTTGAGAATGGGTTCTGGTGCCCAAAATCATTATGGAAGTTGGGAAGTTGAGAGTTATGGGGATGAAGATGAGATTTATGATGATGTCAGTGAAGAGGATTATGATGGTTCTAATGCAGATGGGGATGATGAAGTGGAAGATGTGTTTGATGTGCATGGAGGAGTAGAATCTGATAATCAAAGTAGGGAATTGGATCCCTCTTCGTTTCCCGATGATGAGGCCTATGCTAGAGCGTTGCAAGATGTTGAAGAACAGGAAATGGCAGCTAGATTGTTAGCACTATCTGGGATAAATGAGAGTGAGTCTATTTGACCATAGTTTGATTCTTTCTTTATTAATTATTAATTTTCTGACTGTTTATATATATACACAAACACACACCTCAGTTTTCTGACAAGTTATTAATTACTTAAATTGATTCTATAGTGACTGTGAGGGAAGATGAAGATGATGATGATGATGAAGACGAAGATCAAGATGAAGAGGAGCATGGTGGTAATTCTCTGGTATACAGGCCATGCTTTTGAAGTTATTTCCTTTTTGCATGTTTATATGTAATTGTTGTAACATTTGACCTTATTCCTTATAAAGAAAGGGTTCTAATAGACTAATACTGATTCTGTGGAGTTAGAAATCGTATAAATTAATGCTGCAATTTCCTGCTAGCTGGACATCTTGACATATATTTTCTCTGATATGGACCATATGGTAGATTACTTTTAGAACTTTGCCGAACCTACTTTATAACTATCATTTTTTCATCAAAACTTCTTATTTTGATGCTTTTTAACAGAGAACATATTCTTTACTGAAGTGTTAAAACTATCAATATTTAAAATTTGAGGTACTGTTAATGACTGCAACACTTAGATGAGTATATGTAATTGTTTTTGACAGTGTGTTCTAGTTTTCTGCGTTTTTGCACCCAAGATTTTATTGGTTCATGTGATTGCTTCTTTGTTGTGAATGCCTAGATGATTTTTCCCTTAGTTATGTTGTCAATTTGGAATAATGGATAATGAGCTACTTAATAATACTCGAGCAAAAGACAAATTAAAGCTTGAGTATTGCTTAGATATTACGTAATTTTGCAGGAATTAGAATAAGAGTTAAGAACTCCTAAGAGATAACAAATTGGTAGGAAGGGTAAATCTGCACTACATCCTCAACCCTCAACTTTAGTCATGCTGTACACTTGGCCACTACAAAAAGTTTGTATAAGGTTGTTTTACTGAGCTTATAAGTGTTGGATAAGGGTTTTACAAATAATCTTACAAGCTCTCTTATAAAATAAGGATAGGAGTTTATAAAGTTGTTTTTCTAATGATAGATCTTATTTGACAAATTTCTGTATATAAGTTGTTTACACTACCGAATTACTATTGTTGACCTCTTAAAGCTCTATTTTAAAGATTATATCTAACATCTTATGTGTTCTAAAACATATTATAAGACGATGTAAGTGATTGTAGTGTTCAAAAGATCTGGTAATTAATGTCAGCCAAACATATGCTACTTCTAAGCACCCCCGTAGTTATTTGCAATAGAGATTAGTTAGTATATGCTACTTATTCACATGACTGTTTGATTTTCATTCGAGAGTTTCCAACATATGTTACACATGCTTAACTATTTTGATAATTATATAGGACACATGGGAGGAGGTTGATCCTGATGAACTCTCATATGAGGTAAATAAGGATACATTTTCCTATCTCTTTCTTCTACTGCCCATTTTACTTTGAGTTCATGATTGGCTTCATGTCACAGGAGTTAATTGCTCTTGGTGAAGTTGTTGGAACAGAGAGTAGAGGTCTTTCTGCCGATACAATTGCTTCTTTACCTTCCATAAACTATAAATCACAAGACGGTCAGGAAGGCAGAAATGATTCGTAAGTGTAGATCACCTATTTTTGCCACAATATTACTTTATGGAGCAACACTTGGGTGCACCAGCAGCACGGTGTACTGTTCAGTGAAATTTACTAATACCTTCTAGTGAAACAATCAATACCATTTAAAAAATGCACTTGGTTGCATGGTGCAACCGGTGCGTAGAAGTTTTTGCCTACTTTTATGCTCTTCTCTCCTACCTTCGTTATATGTCTTCTCTGTAAGGTTGCCAATATTCTTACAAAATTTACCCTTGTTCCTCAGCTGTGTCATATGTCGATTGGACTACGAGGATGGAGACACCTTGACTGTTCTCTCTTGCAAACATTCATACCATCCAGAGTGTATCAACAATTGGTTACAAATCAATAAGGTAAATCAAGTTGTATGTTATACAAAGCTGTTTACTTCTTGAAATTATCCTTATGATATGAGTAAGTCTCTTCTTGTACACCAGCTGTATAGTGCAGCTGTTCACAACTAATACTGGCCAACTAATACCTTTTAGTAAAACAACTAATACCTTATAAAAATGCACTTGAGTTGCATGGTGCACCTAGTGCGTACAAGACTTTGAGTATGTTTATTTAAAGCTCACTTTTAACGAAGTGATCGATAACAAATGCCTATTTAATTTGAGTAAAAAATATTTTGACTTTTTTGTGCTCCTACCATTTAATTCGGTACATGGAAGTTGAAGATAGAAATAATTAACAGAGGAATGATCTGGCACATGTGTAGGTTTGTCCTGTATGCAGCGCGGAAGTCCCCACCACTTCCGGGAAAAACTAGAATATTTCTACAGCAAGGGAAGCTGTGTTGTGCAATATTGGGAGCAAATAATGGGTTGTTTGTACTTTTGACTTACAGTTCAGAACCCTCAAATTGTGTCCTTTTGTTGTTCTGCCTTGGCTCTTTTAGCCGCATAGTCTTTCATCACTCTTAATTATTTGTGTTCATGAATTACAGTGGATAATTATTACTATATTTAAAGTTATTTTTAGAAAATTATTACTATATTTAAAGTTATTTTTAGAATTGATGTTGGGGTATTTTGATAGGTATGAATTGTATGGTATTACAGAGGCACTGGTGAAAACTATTTTATGCCCTTGCATTGAGCATGTTTGGTCTCATTTTCATTCTTTAACTATCATATTCTATATGATAGAAAATAAGAGCTAGTCTCTTGTTTAAATTTGCATGTTGCAAATTCTTTAAAATAGGCAATATTGATTCTTGTGGATTCAGATCACTTTAGATATCGGAGAGGCTACCGGTTTCCTTGAGGCCCTTTCGTGGATAAAGAACATGGGTTTTGAGAATGTGATTGTGGAATGAGATGCAAAGATTGCAGTGGATGTATGAAGACCAATTCAGAGTTATAATTCTGTTTTTGGCGATTTTATCAAGGCTTCATGCCTTTTTGAGAACTCCCATTATTGATTCGACCCTCTAGAGTTTGTGGATGGGCTAGTTCTCACTATCTGTGTTTGTAATAATTTGAACTAAATATTTTTGCGCTAAAAAAAGATACAGATAGTATAGGTCAAATAATGGGGATTTAAATCTTACCAATAAATGAGTCAATATGTAATAATTTGAGCTAAAGTATTTTTGCAAAAAAAAAATAAAAATGAAGAGATTCGACCCTCTAGAGTTTGTGGATGGGCTAGTTCTCACTATATGTGTTTGTAATAATTTGAGCTAAATATTTTTGCGCTAAAAAAATATACAGATAGTATAGGTCAAATAATGGGGATTGAAATCTTACCAATAAATGAGTCAATATGTAATAATTTGAGCTAAAGTATTTTTGCAAAATAAAAATAAAAATGAAGAGTGGATCTCCAATAAAAAAAAGGGTGGCTAACCCATTAAAAAAACGAGATCATTATTAATGAAAAAGGATCCAATAAAAAAATGATACGATCAAAAGAAAAAATCACAAGACTAATTAATTTAAAAAAATAGGATCATATATCCAAAAAAAAAAAATTACCAATAAATGAGTCAATATGTAATAATTTGAGCTAAATATTTTTGCAAAATAAAATAAAAATGAAGTCTGCAATAAAAAAGGTATAAAGGGGTGACCCGATTATTTTAGAAAGTGAGTCAAGACGAATTTAAGTCAAGATATAAGATATGAGGCTGCAAAAAAATGAATAGGGATCATATATGCCAAAAAATAGGGATTGAAATCTTACCAATAAAATTAGTTGAATAATTTGAGCTAATTATTTTTGAAAAAAAAAGGATACAGATAATGTAGGCCAAAATATAGGGATTGAAATCTTACCAACAAATTAGTCAGAAAAATAGGCGGTTGAAATCTTGCGAAAACGATAGGCAAAACAAAACTTGTGTGTGATTTAGATCAATATTGCTTTTCATCTGCCTTACATCTAATGAGTAATACCGTGAAAGGTTATACCCTCCATCTCAAATTCTATTAAATATTTATTGTGCATATGATTTAAAAAAATAAAAATTTATTATTATTAAAATAAATAAAGTTGTTGATAGGGGTTAAATGGTAAAAGTGGCGGTATATGTGTAAATTGTTTTTAATGTTAAAAAAATAATGATATTGAATAACAAATAAAATAGAAAAAATTATTTCATTATCATTTATAGAAATGTTCAATTGAGTTAGGGACGGATGAAGTATTATTTTTGCGTAAGTCGATTAATTGAAGAATAATCACTACGAGAGGAGATGGGATAGTGATGAGAAGAAGAAACTATCATTGTTGGATATGGATCCTCTCTATTTTCTTGTGTAATTTATTTGTAAAATTTGGAGAGAGAAAGACACAGAGCAGGGATCCCACAAAAATATTTTTGCTCATTATTTTAGTCATATGTTTTATTCTTTTCAGAATTTACAAAAAAAAATAAAGAAAATTACTAGAAGGTTCCAATTTGACCACAATATTATTAAGAGGTTCCAAGACTTTTTATAATTATTAGGAGGTTCTAATTTATAATGTTATGACATTTAGCCCATCCTTACCCCACCGCCCATATCAAAACAAAACCTCACCCCTCTGCAAACAAAACCCTCACTTCAAAACACAAACCCACGTTTCCCCTCCCCTCTCCTCCTCCCCAAATTTTCTCCCCCCTTCATTCCCATTTTTCATCTCTCTCAACTACCCCTTCAAACCCACCCATCGCAATTCTCGCTGCTCCGCCCACAAAACATGGATAGCCAACTATCTGAACAACCTATTACCGTGGGCTGTTTAGGAGTGGACATAGATCCATCACAACAAGAGTTCTGTTCAGATTTTGGTATTTTAAATCTGTTTTTTTTTGGGTTCTGTCCAGATTTGATTTTGGGATTTTTCGAATGCATCTAATTTTAGGATTTTTCGAATTTCCTGATGCATTGTTCAATTTTTCGAATATTTTGATCTGTTCAGATTTTGAGATTTTGGCTATTTTTTAGTTTGTTGTGTTTGGGTTTGTATGTGTCTTGAAAAAATGGTGGATTAAGATGAAAATGGATCCGAGTTGTGTAGTTTTTTGGATTCAAAATGAATTTATATTATATATATATTTACTAATTGAAACTTTTATAGGAAATTTGATTTTTTTTCTGAGTTTACCGGTGGAAGAAGATGAAGATGAAGATGATGGAAGAAAATTTTGATCTGGGTTTATGGATTTTTCATTAGATTTTATGCATATGTTCATGTATTCGTGTATGTGTGCATGTATTTCGTGCATATGTGCATGTACGGATGCATATCTCTAAGGGATTTTGAATGCATATGTGCATGTACCAATGCATATATGCATGCCGAAGAAGATGAAAATACGTAAATTTCTTCAGGATTTCGATGAAAATATGTAATTTTTTTATTTTAAATATGTAAAATTTGGTATTTAATCGATTTAGATATTAAATTTTGAATGTGTGTACATAACATAATTCTATTTGAAATTATCATCCTATTTTAAATAAAGAAAAATATTAAAAAATTATCAACAATTCCCTTATTATACAATACATATAAGAAAATTAGAAATAAATAAAGAAAAATAGACATAAGATAAAATATGAATAAATAGACACAAGATAGAAAATAGAAGCAAAAAGACAAAAAAGTAGTAGCAAGAAGACTCAAGATAAAATATGAATAAATAGACACAAGATAGAAAATAGGAGCAAGATTACAAAAAAAATAGTAATAAAGAAGACTCATTAAGGGCATTTATGTAATCTAACCACCTTTTGGAACCTTATAGTAATGTTTTTAAAAGTTGGAACCTAGTAGTAATAAATGAGGTCAAATGGAACCTAATAGTCATTCACTCAAAAAAATATGGTAGGTTTTCCTATGAAATATTTCACTGTGAAATATTAGTTCAAATCCAAGGGACCTGAAATTTCGCGGATTCTACACGGGCAAGTGGATTTTTCCTAAAAGTTCGTGCAAAGACAAATCAGAAAAACTCGCTCCTAGTCTATAAAGACAAGTATCTAATACTGTAAGACCAATTATGTGTTACTACATGATGATAATAAAAAAGATTTTTTTTTCTAATTTAATGTTGTAATATGTTGGTTTGAACCTTTATTTAAGATAGTTGGTCACATATCAGAAGGAGAAGCAGAAAAAAAGTAGAGGGGAAAGCAGATGAAAATAGAGGGAATGTCGTTCTGTTCATATAGTAACACACATTTATCTTTGCAGTAACACATTTGTGTGTGTATAATAACACAATTTTCAATACCTTACAGACAAATATGTATACTGAAAAAACAAGTATGTGTTATTTGTCCTTATAGTAACACATGTACATATTTACAGACCATATGTTTGTCCTTATAGTAACACAAATCTTGGGCAAGTTTGTTGTTTTACCTTTTGCAAATTCTTTTAAAAAATATGTTTGACCCGTTCCAATCCGTACAAGATCAGCAAAACAAGTTGGCTTTTCGCAAATTCTTTTAAAAAATATGTTTGACTCGTTCCATTCCGTACAAGATCTGCAAAATTTTCGCTCTGTGCTTTTGCGCTTCTCATTTTGGCCCACAGGTCATATTTCACGAATTCAAACTTCGTGAAATATTTCATATAAAAGTTTACTAAAATTTGTATTAAAAAAAGAAGAGAGGATCCATTTCCATCATTGCTATGTAAATCTCTGAATAAAAATTCTTAATTTCTTTATATCGAATCTGAAAAGATTCGTTTGGATAAGGTTGGGCGAACCCGTGCAAATTTATTATAAGTGTTTGTCAATAATTTTTTTTTAGATGATCAATTATTTGGAAATTGATATCATTAGCTGAGAAAATCGTGAAATAAATCTAAGCTAAAAGATAGGAGAAACTTATTGTAACATGAGAATTTCACGAGCAAGACGAGAAAATCTAGTTCCTTTCACGCTAATTAGGGTTTGAAAGTATATGAACAAGTCTTTAATGATGCTACGGGTTTCTAATTGTTAAATCATTAATCGAGTAGGAGGACAAAAAGTTGAAGTGTTGAACTACAGTGTCGAGTATATGAAAAACTTTTATATGACATATTTCACAGATCTAGGATCCGTGAAATATGACCACAGGTCAAAAAGAGAATCGCATAACACAAAGCAAAAATTCAGAACGTCAAAACTCGCTCCAATATATGTGTTACTATAAGGGATGTGCGGTCAATCAGATATTTCCTTACAAATTTGCGCAAAAAAAGTAAAACAACAAAACTCATTTTGAGATTTGTGTTACTATAAGTCTATAAGAGAAAAAAAGTGTTACTGTGAGTACATGTACGTGTTACTGTAAGGAAGGATCTGTGAAACATGACTCGTGGGTTAGAAAGAGAAGTGCATAAACAAAGAGGGAAAATTTTGCAAATATTGTGCGGGTCAAATTGATTTTTCTATAAAATGCACGTAAAGACAAAACAACATAACTCGCTATACGATTTATGTTACTAAGGCAAACATGTGTTACTGAAGTACATGTATGTGTTATAGTAGGACAAAACAACACTCTCTCTATTTTCATCCCCCTCCCCCCCACCCTGCCCTTTTTTTATTTGCTTCTCCTTCTGATATGTGATCCAAACCACCAGATTACACCATTGAATTAGTTAAAAAAAAATCATCACGTAGTAACGCATACTTGTCTTTATAGTATCACAAAACTAGGAGTGAGTTTTTTTTTACCTTTGCTCGATTTTTTTAAAAATATCAGCTTGAACGGTTCGCCCCTTTGTATGATCTGCGAATTTTAACCTTATTCCAGTTTTAATTGATGTTTCACGGCGAAATATTTTCACAGGAAAGTCCCCCAAAGAATATATGATGAGATAGTTCAAACATGAATTTTTAGGATATGTTTATTTAGGGCTTAAATGCAATTTAAAAAAATCTAATATGTTTATTTTGAGATTGTACTTTGTAGATTGTAAAATAATAGATGATAATAATAAAATTATATTGTAAATGATAGTTTGTAGTATAAGATAACACTTTTGTGAACCAAATTTACAATATGAGCCCTAATTCAATATGACTATTTTGAGGGATGGGTTGACCCAAAATTTCGCCCCCAATCCATTCACCCTCACTTTTCTCACGGCCGCACCATCGTCGCTCTTCCGCTCGCCGTGCCAACGATCCCGTCGCTCTTCCGCTCACTGCGCAATTGATCTTCCTCAACGTCCACGTCACCCTTTCACGCCCTCAGTCCATTCAATTGATCTTTTCTCTCGCGTGGTCGCGCTATCAATCTTCCTCAATAGTCTCATCATTGTTCCACGTCATCATATCACACAATGAAGATTAGCAATGAAGGTGAAGGTGAAGGGGAAAATAACACTATGAACGATTGTGAAGGGAAAGACAACTGTTGTTGTTGATGCTTCAATATTCAGATTTTTTCGATTGAATTCGAGCAAAGATAGAAATTGTGCCTTCACTACTCACTAGTGATAGTGATACTTTTTTTTTTTTGCGTAATATTGTGATAGTTTATGTGTATAACAATGATAGTTAGTTTGACATATAGTGAGAGCATAGTCTTCATGAATAACATTGATAGTTTTTCTTCAAAAGAGTGATAGTTTTTATATGTATTGGTGATGGTTTTTATTCAGTGGCTTATATATGATGAATAGTCGCATTGGTTTATTCAATGGAAGCGTTACACCAGTTGAAGGGGAAACAATTTCACGTGAAGGTAGAGGGGAGACAAATTTCGCCAGAGGGAAGACCGTTTTAGCTTGAAGAGATGAGAGGGAAGAGAGAGAGAGAGAGAGATGCGAATTGGAAAATGAAACTGAAATTGTTTATATATGAATCGTTTGCAATATATCAATCAAGTTTAACCCGGGTTCATATCATGAACCAGGTCTATAAGAATTTTTGTCGTAGTATAATAATTTATGTGTTGTGTTGAAAGTTGTGGAGATATGATTGATGTGTTATATTGGAAATTATGAATAATAATTTGAATATTATATTTATATTTTAATATCTTAATATTGATAAACCTGATTCAACTTATGTGGTGAAACTCCGTTAATTTGCAAAAAGCTCAATTCAATCAAATTATTTTGTTTAAAAATCATGTACTCTCATTAAAATTTATTTAAATTAAGTTTTTAATCTAGCTAATTAAATTGAACACTTTTATTTTTGTCATACTTATGTATAAAGATATGCTTATATATATCCACGCCCATATATTCCTATTCACTAATACTATACAGTATAACCTCTATAAATTAATACTCGATAAATTAATAACCTCTCTAAAATTATATTTTTCTCCGGTCCCGACTTGGGCCCCAAGCGTAAATTAATAATATCGATAAATTAATAAGATAATAATTTTTTAAGACCCCTATATAATATAAGGGTCCCATCAACATCATAAATTAATAATCTCATAAAATTACAAAGATAACTAAGACAATTTAGCAAAATATGACTCTAGTGTTGATTGTATTTTATTGAAATTCAAATAAAAATGAATCTCATCTCTCACTTTTCTCAAGACACTTAAAAGTTTTGGTGTGGCGTTCGTTGACTGCAGAAAGAAATTATGATGGATTTTCGTCACTACTATTGCTTCTTTTCGCATAACCGACTCTAATGGTATCGTATCATCTTGAGCTTCATCCTCAATTGGATTTTCAATAATAGTATCAACAATTTCTCCTAAGTTTTGGATCTATGAACATCCTTCATTTTCAACAGAGTGACTTGCGTATTTGATCGGTCATGATTTTCTTTTCAACACCTTTTAAATGTGAAGTCATTGTATTTTTTGGTATGTTTTTACAAATTTTTTGCTATATATAGTAATTCTTTTATAAGTATTTATTATTTAACATACATATGAATCTTAAACATTAAATAATTAGATGATTCAAATTCTTATGGAACATACATATGAATCTTAAACATTAATTTAATAATATGAATCTTAAACATTAAATAATTAGATGATTTAAGTTCTTATTGAACATACATATGAATTTTAAACATTAAATAAGATGAATCAAGTTCCTAACATTTAATACTCATTAACATCTCTATATAATTGAATTTAAATTCATGAATTCTGATGTAATTAATTTAAATTAAATGAATATAGAATATCTTTTTAAATTAATAAATTATTAATTTATCGATTAATTAATACCTCTCTAAAATTAATAATTTTTTCGGTCCCTACTGTATTAATTTATAGAGGTTATACTGTATATTGAACCTTATTCAACTTTTATGTGGCGAAAGTGTTGGGGTTATTCCCCAACAGAGACTACGACTAATCTGCGAAAATACTTAAATAGATAATTAAACTACTTAAAACACAAAATGCGAATTTTCTAAAAACTGGGTGTTACATATACTTCATTCGTCTCTCTTTTATTTGAACATTTACTGTTCGCACGGGGTTTAAGAAATGAATTGTTTATTAATATTACAGGGGATAAAGTTATTTTTTGATTGGTTTTTTTTACATGTATTTTTTTATTGTGGTAAAATAGTAAAGTAATGACATTTATGTAAACTAAAGGAGATAAAAAGTAATGACGTTTGGTGTAATATTGTGATGTTTGGTGGTATAGATAAAAGGAAAAATATTATTTTATTGTCATTTATAGAAATGTTCAATTAAATTTGAGATTGACATTTTTTGTAAATGTTGAAATAAAAGAGAGACGGATGGAGTATATATTACACTATTTATATACTTCCTCCGTCCCAAAGAAATTTGCACACTAAATTGGACACAAAAAATAAGAAAATGAAGTAATGAGTAGGGATTTGACGGGTAATCTTGTAAACCTTTATATATAAATTAAGTAAGGCTCCATTTGGATGGATGAATTTGAAATCCATGGATTTCACACACAAATCATCACTCTCAATGGATTTACAAATACTTAGATTTGAGAGTGTATGAAAAGAGTAAAGGGGGGAGAGGGACGAAAGGGGTAGAGATGAGAGAATTTTAAATGACTAGATTTTGTTGAGGATTTGAAATCCCTCAATTTTAAACTAGACTTCAAATCTAAGTATTTGTAAATCCATTGGAGAGTGATGATTTGTGTGTGAAATTCATGAATTTCAAATCCATCCATCCAAATGGAGCGTAAATGAATTGGGTTGTACGTAGGTGTGGGTCCAAAAGTAATGATATTTGATGTAAATTTGTGGATATTGTGAGGGTGTAATTTATGAAGGACTTTTCATTTTTTGTGTGTGCAATTTTTTTTTAGAGCAAACTAATAAGGAAAGTGTGTCAATCCTTGTGGGGACGGGGCGTATATTTTATTTTGGTATTAAGTAGTTATGAATTGATGCTAATTTTTTTTATTGGTATTTGACTTGTGAATTGTTTTAATGTGATGATAAGTTATAATGTTGGCTAAATTCAAAGAAAAAATAAAATGAGATATCTCATTTATCAAATTTTAATTATTAATTGTCTGATATATGATGAAGGCAGTGAGAATTTATTGGTACCTAATCTCAAATTTAATTATGAAATTTCTTTGTAGCATATAAAATGCCCATGTATGCTCGTTGGCTTCTCACTTAATATTTTCTCTTTCGATTTGAGAAGTAAATATATACTCAGAATTTAATTTTATCATGATGAGAGTTGTGTTTCTGCTAGTGCTCCTCCTCATCAGTGGTTTTTCCCTTACCTTAGCATCTTTGCACTTATTTTTTTTACTTTATGTACACAAACATATGACTTTTATTTAAATATCATAATTTATTTATAAGATTTGGTTATTTTACTAATTCGTATTTTCTTGATTTAGAAATGGTTCACAATACATTATTAAATTATTGATATTGATGACAATGCAAACACATGTGAAATAAGATATAACAGAATAAATCTTGTGGGAAACATTGTAATTATAATATATGTCATATGAAAAGTGTGAAACAAATTTAGATAGTTGCGCAATTAGGTGATAATTTTGTAGGTAAGAGCTGAAAAAGTAGGGAAAGAAAACTATTAAAAACATCTCTATTTCTCTTTGATTTTTACTTGGTCGTTATTTTATTTTGTTTTTGTGTAATATTTGTTATACAAATTACAGGTTCAGTGAATGGAGTGAAAGAAGAAGGGACGAAAATATGCAGGTATAAGAGCAAGATACATCGGGGAATATGCCTTAGTGACAATCAATGTATGGATATTTGTAAAAAAGAGGGCTATGAAGGTGGCGATTGTCAGGGACTTCGTACCCCGTGTTATTGCTACAAGCATTGCTAGTAATGTTAAATAAAATTACCTCCATATTATATATATATTGGAGTAAATATAAAGATGTAATGAAATAATATGATTATATTTTTATTTATGCATTGAATGAGTTATATTTTCAGGTGTTATACATAAGCTTATTGTGCAATTCTAAATTCAATGTTGGTTAAGGGAATATTATCAATGTAATTTATCTCACTCTAAATTATCTTGATCATTATAAAAAAAAAGTAGAAAATTGCATTTTGTTGGCATCATTAGGTGAATAAGAGAAGTTTAACAACGATTTTTTTATGGAAAAAATAAAGGTAGGTATGTTTTGGTGTTTTCAAATTCAAGATAATTAAAATTCAAACCCAATATCATTATAGAATTTTAAATCATATAAAAATTTATTTTTACAATACATTTGGTTTTTTTTTTTTTTTTTTCTTTCAAATACAATCAATCATTAAACACAATTATTGATTTTTGATTTGTTGAGCTGAGTTGTAAGATTACTATATGAATGTAATGTTTACTCAACTAATAAACAATCACACAAAGAACATAATAAATGCTTGAAATGTAAATATGAAAAGACTTAAGTGAATCCATGGATTGTCCTCTTAATGATTCTTCTCTTGTGTATTGACTATTGAGAAGGTAATGAATGTAGAGACCAACTTTTTATTATAAGGTTAAATGTTGTATTTATAATGTTTACAAGGATGTTTGGGGTGGGCATATCTCAACCTTTGATTTTAGGTGTGAGATTATGGCTTTACATGTGATATGAAATAAACCAAGAATACGTTTGGGCAGCAAACCTAGTTTCGACGCTGCAACCTATTGTCCAATCACCGAGCTTGTTGCTCAGGTACAACATTTAAAGACCAGTATTAAATGCGTGTACCCTCAGTTCCTTTTGATTACAATATTTGATAATTGTAGTGTAGGAGGGTTTAAAAGTGATATAAAATATTAACAAATAATTAATATGTGAAAAATACTAATTTGCCTTGATGTTTGAAGTGTATGATTCTCAAATGCAGATTTTGGTTACTCTTCATCACCTGCTTCAACTATTTCTTCTGATGATGAGCGATTGATGAAGTCAGAATAACAAATTAATGAAAAATCGGAACAAAACCCACATATCAGCACAACATACATCAACTATTTCGAAACACACAGGTCAGTTATCTTCATCACACAAACCCACCCAATTCAGCAATACACAGATCCATGTCAGCAATATTCATACCCAATACACAGATCCAATATTCATACCCAATTCAGCAAAATTCATCAAAAAATTCAGCAAAATTCATAAAAAATTACCAAATTCATACCTAATTGCAGTATTGCAGTAGACGTTTTCCGAAAATTCGACCCGAGCCAGGTTCCTTGGTCGCAAATCTATCTTCTCGTCCGGGATCGTTGGTATAATCGGAGCTGGAAACGACGAAGATGGCTCATCAGTTGTGCATTGCATTTGCGCGCTTCAATGTGTTCATATCAATGGTTTCTCCGCATTCACTGTCGCTTGAATCGGAGGAGGACAAAGATGAAGATGATGATGCTTTGCAATTGATAGTCGAAAGGGCGAAGGTGTTGCTGGGTGAAGACCAGTTGGTGATGAGGTCGGCGGCGAAGAGGGTGGAACTGTGAAAGGAGAGGGTGGATGAAAGAGACAAAGAAGAACGAGACAGGGTAAATTTGGAATAAAAATTACTGTTCAAGCCTGTTAATTCTAATACCATGTCAGAGATGATATTATTTGTACAAAGGGGAACAGTGTTTGGGCACATAAGTAATGGTGGATTTTTAAGAATGTCATAGTCAAAGATTCATTTATAAAAAATAGCTTAACTTACTCAAAATATACAAAAATAGTCTCTTTTATTTAAATGCTTTAAAAAAATGAATTTGATATTTTCTAAAATTACATAAAGGCCCCCATCACTTTCATTCATATACATCTTGTATATCTGTTTTTAAATTTGAAGATTCATTTCATTTTCTTCTCTTCACAATTTTTTTTCCCTCACAATGTTCATATGAATGTTGGATTGAAGGTAAGAACAAGTTTTTAGTATATTTTATTTTATTTAGTTTGTTGGTACTTGTTGTTATAAGATTCATGAACTTTTATCATAGTGTGCAATTTTTTCTAGGTTTTCATAAAGCTTTCCGTCAGGGTTGTTTAGGTTGTATATGTTGGGATTATAACAGTATAATAGTTCAGGTTGTTTATAAATGTAGGTTGTTAGGAGATGAATTTAATAAAGATATAATTTTGATTAGATCCCAAAACCCCTGAGTATGACATGTTCAGAATAATCTTGATAGTTGAGTCAGGATTCAGTTTTAGAGTATTCATGATGTTATCTCGCAAAATGTATACAAGCAGATATAGATCAAAGTTAGATCTCAAGATTCTCAAGAACTCAAGAAGTTTCGAGAAACCAAGTTTCAAAGATGAAATCGAAGTTTTCAAGTTTCAAGATGAAACGAAGAAATCAAGACTCAAGATGAAACTAAGATATCAAGACTCAAGATGAAATCGAGATATCAAGACTCAAGATGAAACCGAGGAATCAAGACTCAACATGAAGACTCAAGATATCGGGCCAAGACATCCAGAAGACTCAAGACCTCAAGACTCGTAAGACTCTAAAGACTAAAGACTAAGATGTAAGATCAAGAATCAAGATAAAGAATATCAAGGCACAAAGAATTATCAAGACTCAAAAGAATATATGAATGCTCAGTATAAACCTGAATGTTCCAAGGCACTGAGAATATCTATCTGAAGGATGCAATACTGAGAAAGTCGCGATTCCTTAGAAAATTAGATATTGCCCAAGACATTCAATGTAGACAAAAGGAACTAAGACAAAGTGTTGTTAAGGTTATATCAACTCATAGATTGTAACCAAGAGAGCCGTTGCGTTGTCTACCTTTAACTGGAGACAAAAGTCAAAAAGAGGAAGACAACATGCCAGACCATACCGACAATCGACAAAGGATTCTTTGAAAAAAAAGATGTCAGAAGTACTAAGTTCCAGACTGCAAAAAGTGAAGACCGGCTACATGAAAGGCTATTGCCTAAAACATGTTAGGGAGTGTCAAACCCTAAATATAGCCGTTTCTCACACACCATAAGAGGAAACTCTCAGAGCTATCTCTCCAACGGATAGTTTTTCAAGAGTGACCTTGGTGTATGCCTATAAATACTTGTGACCTTCTTCATTGAAAGGTTACGGGAAATTTGTAAGCAACTCAAGAGCTCAAACTTATTATTGCAAGTTGAAGCACTCGAAAAACTGAGAATTTCCCAAGTGCTTTAAATCGAAGAGAGCTCATTCAACTAAGCCTAGCTTGATAAGATATATCCAAAGCTTAGTCGAGATATCCTAGCCTTTGCATTGTTCTTTATTGTAAAGAATATCTCATCCTAGTTGGAAACCAACCAAGAAACCCCAAACCCTTTGTAAGGTAGTTTTAGTGTGACTGTTGGTGAAATTGGAGTTGTAAAGAGTGAGTAAACTACATTGAGGTAGTCAGAAAGCTCTAGAGGAGAAGTGAGTAATCTATCTTGGATGAGAAAAGTTTTGTGTGAGTTTTGAGTTAGTAAACTACGAGAGGTAGTCGTAAAGCTCAAAATTAGAAAGGTTAGTAAACTACAGAGGTAGTGAAAAAGCCTTAAGAAGTGATTAGTGAATTTCTCGAAAAAGATCGGGGAGAGAGTGGGACGTAGGAGCTTGAGTCTACGAACCACTATAATTTGTTTGTGTTATTTGCTTTCTGTTTTGCTTGATTTATCTATTGCATTACTTTGTCTTGAAATCATATTTTCATCGATATTTGATTTGGAATCAATCCAATCGAAAGTTGCATATAAATTGAATCACAGCCTAATCACTATTCCATTAAAGGAAGGTTTTCAGCAAAAGCTTAAAACGAGTATAAACTAAGGGCCAACCATTCCTCACATCTGAGTAGCTAGAACAGATAGTTACCAAACTGAACTTACTCTTCTGAGGGTTCAGTAAGTTAGTTATCTGATCCAAGCAACTTAGGATCTCTGAAAACTCGTAACTCGATTTGGGATTATCTCGAGGTATCCGAAAAGCGACTTTCGGGATCACTATCTTAGATAGACTTTGACTCAGAGCGATTTGTGCTTCTCAGGACGAAATCATCAGGACAACCTGACCCAAGCTGACCTCAGTAAGAAAAGTTTTAAAAACACTGAACACGTGTATTCCCCCCATACACGTGTAAAACTCGTTTGCACCGGGACCAACAAGTGGTATCAGAGCAGTGGTTCAACCTGACCACCTGCTTTGTTGACCTAAATTTTATTTTCTGAAATACTTGTGGTTTATCTGAACTGATCATATTTGCTGAATTCTTAAAAGACTCAGATAAAATGTCTTCTAAGAAACTTCCCATGTTCTCAGTGGAGAATTATGATTTATGGAGACTAAGAATGCATGCTCACCTGTATTCTAAACATGAACGTATGTGGAGAGTGGTCTCTGAAGGGCCATTCCAATTTACTGTGGTGAATCCCAGAGGAACAGAAAATGAGAGAAACTATCCTAGAGCAGAATTTCCTAAGTCTGATGACCAACTGACTCCTGAGGAGAGGAAGTTAGTCAATCTAGACTATATTGCTAAAGACACACTATACAGTACAATTGATGATGGTGTGATGAGAATGATCTCTCACTGTAATATTGCAAAGGAAATTTGGGATACACTAGCTGTAATGTGCCAAGGCACATATCATATCAAGGAAAACAAACTTTCAGTTGCAATTGGAAAGTTTGATAGTTTTGAAATGGATGAAGGTGAATCTATAGACAAATTGGAAGTCAGATTCACTAGCATTATGAATGATCTAAATGCACTTGGTAAGAAATATCCACAGAGAGAAGTTGCATTGAAAATTCTTAGAGGTCTTTCTAAGAAATGGGATATACATGCAGTGGTGATTGAAAACACCAAAAACATTAATTCAATGCCATATCAACAAGTCTTCTCTGAGCTGAATGCCTATGAGTTCGTAATTGATAAGAAATCTAAAAAAAGGTCGACAAAGAAAGATGATTCATCATCTAGTAAGAATGTGGCTTTTAAGGCCAAGGATAAAACACGTAAAACTAGAGAGTTCGAGAACTCCCTTGCTAAAAATCGGGGATGAGCTTGAGGATAAGCTAAAGACCGATGGCAAGGAGGTTTTAAAGACTTAATAGTCGATATGGAAAATACAAAAACTATTACAGAATCACAGTGCGGAAGAAACCCGAGGACAGATCAACCGAGAAGAAGAAGGACCGAAAATTTCGAGGGATCTTCATCCAAAAGGAAGGACTCCAAGTCCAAAGAAGAAAGTGATCGGGATGATGATGCCAATGAAGCTACAATCGCTAAAAAGAAAGGTCACTTCCAAAGATGATTGTCCCGACCGAAAAGTGCTAAGGAGAGAAGAGAAAGGCAAGCTAAAAGAGACAAGAAGTTCTCTAGCAAAAAGGCCATGGTTGCAGAAGAAGAACATTATGAGGAGGGATCTAGCTCTTCGGATGAAATATTCTTAGACAGTGAAAGTGATGACATCCGTTCGATGGCTATTGAGGAGGTAAACTCTTCTTTCTCTCGTTGTTGCTCCTACACTAGCACAAGAGTTGTCAAGTTCAACTATAAACAAATCATTTTGACTCGATGGATTCTTTTGAGAGTCTAATGAAGGACTATCTTTGTTTTTACAAGAATCGCTAAATGAAACTCAAGAGCGTAATAAAGGAATCAAGGTTGAAAATCTTAAGTGGAAAGACTCTAGCAAAACCGAAATCACTTCTCAATTAATGGGAGCTCTTGATGAACCGGATGTTACGAAAGTACAACTCTCGAGAGAAAGAGAAGTTGATAGTGACCCTAATCGAAAAACTAGAGAAATCCATCAAGAGATTCAAATTTGATCGTAACTAAGTTCAATGACCTCTCTGAGAAGCATGAAACTCTACAGAAATGTGGGGATAGTGCACAGAAGAAGCTAACTCTATTGAATACTGCATCTAAAGTAATAGATGAAATTGAGTTACCAAAGATCTATTATTATAAAACGGATTGGGATACATTCTAGGGGAACCTCACAAGGTCATCTGAATGCTGAATCAAGTAGCAAGAAGACAATCTTTGTAAAACCAGTGGCACCCAAACTTCAAAATGAAGAAATGCCCAAGGTTGTAGACAAGGGAAAATGACCCATGGTTTCAGTAAAACTGAATGATCAGGTAGGAAAGCCCAAACCTCAGGTGAAGGCTAGAAAACCCGAAAGCACTCGATTGGAAAATTTCAGCAAGTACTTCAAAGCCTCAAAGCTAAGAATGCAAACCGAAAGGATCTACATCGAACCATCGAGGAATCTTCGTAAGAGAAACACTCAAAGAAAGACATTCTCAATCGAAGAGACCAAGTCCTCAAGATAATCGAAGACCCAAATTTCAAGAGAGTGCAACCTCGAACCCCACTTGCCTAAGGGTAAAGGTTACCTGAACCCGAGACAACAAAGATTCAGACCAGCTGCACAAAAGCCAAAGCAAATGAACAAAAGGCCTGAACCTAAGAAAAATTCAAAAGCCCATGTTCATGCTAAGGCTAGCACTCATACACAGGAAACTGCTAAGGCACCCAGAGTAGTAAATGTGTATGTTGATGTTTATGGAAGACATATCGCCCACTCTAAAGTGATTAGAGTTGTCAGCAGATTTGGATTCGAAAAGGTACAACTAACCTTGTAGGACCCTACACAAATTGGGTACCTAAAATTGATCTGCTTTTTCGAGGAGGAAAACAAGGGCACTCGAAATGATTAAAGATCACATAAGATCGATGAGCGAGAGATGAAAAAAGCCTCGATGTATGGTATCTTGACGGTGGATGCTCAAGACATATGACAGATTCAAGAAGATACTCAAATTGACTATGTTGAACAAAGAGGCCCTCGGATCACTTTTTGGAGATAACTCAAGGGATGCATCAAGGATATGGAATTTTAGAAATCGACTCAGTTCATATCCATGGTGTTTCATATGTATCTGGATTGAAGCATAACTTGCTTTCAATAAGCCAATTATGTGATAAAGGTTTTAATGTTGAGTTCTCTAAGAACTTATGTTATGTGAAAGATAATACATCACAGAAAATATTACTGACTGGTACTAGAAAAGGAAATGTGTATCTTGCTGATTGGAGTTCAACTCCTAAAGATACATGTTTGGTTGCTAAAAGTTCCACATATACCAGTTGGTTATGGCATAAAAGAATGAATCACCTGAATTTCAAAACCCTGAATAAACTTGCAAGATTAGCTCTTGTGAGAGGGTTGCCTAATGAAGTGTTCAGTAAGGAACATATTTGTGATGCATGCCAAAAAGGAAAACAAATTAGAGCATCTTTTAAAAGCAAAGTAGGTGTTTCTACTGAAAGAATACTTCAGTTGTTGCATATGGATCTTTTTGGTCCTATAACACCAGTGAGCACCAATGACAGGAAATACACACTAGTAGTAGTTGATGACTACTCAAGATATACTTGGGTCATATTCTTACTTAGTAAGAAAGAGACTCAGATAAAGTTTGCTGACCATCGAAAAGGCTCAAGATCGAGAAAAAATCGAGTGTGGTCAAAATCGATCGACAAAGGAACTGAATTTATAAATCATATTATATCTGATTATTGTGCAGCAAATGGAATTTCTCATGAAACATCAGCGCAAGGGCCCCCCAACCAAATGGGGTTCGCTGAAAGAAGGAACAAGACTCTGAAAGAAGCTGCAAGGACAATGATATGAAGTCGATATTCCTAAAAGATTTTGAAATTTGAAGTCATCAACACCGCATGCTATTCTCGTAACAGATCCATCTTGACCAAGAGTCAAGGCAAAACACCCTATGAGCTTTGGAATGAAAGGAAGCCTCTTGTTTTTTTCTTTTCGTGTGTTTGTTTGCAAGTGTTTCATACACAATAATGGTAAAGATCGATTGAAAACATTTGATAGTAAAGTTCGATGAAGGAATATTCTTAGGGTATTCGAAATCGGTAAAAGCTTTCGAGTTTACAACTGTAGGACTCTTATTGTGGAGGAAACACCTCATGTTGTTTTTTGATGAATCTACTTGTGTTCGGAAAGAAACAGGAACATGATGCAGAAGAACCCACCAAGAGGATCACCAGATTAAGCACGAAAAAGAATGACAAATCATCCAATCGAAGTTTGAAAAAGAAGAAGTCGGTCACATTCTATGATTGGAGTGACTCGACTCGAGATAAAGAAGTTCAGGATGGAACTCGGGATGGTGAGACTTAGGAAAGCCAACACACCAAAGGTGACCAATGAACAAACACCAGTTGGACTCGGGTATGTGATGCCAATGAAGATGTGGTCACAATCGAGGCAAATTTCGAATCTATCAACCAAAGGGGGAACAAATGTCTCTCGACAATGTTTGAATGGAATTTCCACGAGGAAGATGATTCCCTTTTTCCTTTTCTCGTTGTTCCTCGAAGTTTCTTGAATTAATCGAACCTAACATTTTAAATGTTGAGGATACTATTGAGGGGGAACATCTAGAAGAAGATGGTTAGATAGTCATCCTACAAGCAGATTGTGGGTGATCTAACCGAAAGGCGTCAAAAAAACAAGAAGGTTTCATGGTGAGAGTGCACTATTCTCACTTTGCTTCCTATCGGAGAAAGAGCCTCATCGAGATTGGTGAAGCTCTACAAGATTCTCATTGGATTATCGCTATGTAAGATGAAATGAATCAATTCTCAAGAAATGAAGTATGGGAGCTAGTGGATAGACACGAAAGGCACAATGTCATTGGAACCAAGTGGGTATTTAAGAATAAAAGAGATGAAAACAACAACATTGTAAGAAACAAGGCAAGGCTAGTTGCACAAGGTTATTCCCAAGAAGAAGGCTTGGATTATGATGAAACCTTTGCACTAGTTGCAAGACTAGAAGCCATCGATTGTTTCTTGCATATATTTGCCCACATGAAGTTCACGATCTATCAAATGGATGTGAAAAGTGCATTTTCGAGCGGCTTGCTTAAAGAAGAGGTTTATGTAGAACAACCTCCCGGTTTCAAACAGAATGACCAAGTTTCTGTGCTCGAAAAAGCCTTGTATGGTCTTAAGCAAGCACCCGAGCATGGTATGATACTCTTTCTCGGTTTCTTCGACCATGGTTTTGTCAAAGGGATCGTTGATAGAACTCATTCGGGATAGAAGATGGGGAAGATATCTTATTGGGTTCAGATATATGTTGATGACATCATTTTTGGATCTCCAAACCATCAGCTGTGTGAAAAGTTTTCAACACTGATGAAAGGCAAGTTTGAGATGTCAATGATGGGAGAGATGAATTTCTTTCTAGGTCTTCAAGTGAAACAATCAAAGGAAGGAATCTTCATCAACCAAGCAAAGTACACCAGGGATCTGATTGCCAAGTATGGTGTATAGAATTGCAATGCAGTTAGAATTCCTATGAATACTAACTACATGATGGATCCTGATTCTGAAGGCAAATCAGTAAGTCATACTGATTATAGAGGAATCATTGGATCATTGCTCTATCTCACAAAGAAGTAAGGGGCGGATATAACATTTGTTTGTTGGGATATGTGCAAGATACCAAGCTAATCCTAAGGCTAGTCACATGGAGGTCGCAAAAAGATCTTCAAGTATCTTAAGGGCACGCGATGAATAGAGGATTATGGTATCCAGCTGATGATAACCTTGAATTAACTGGTTACTCAGATGCTGATTATGGAGGTTGCAGGATTGACATGAAGCCACTTCAGGAACTTGTCAATTTCTTGGAAGCAAGCTAATATCTTGGTTTTTGAAGAAATAGACCTCAAGAGCAACCAAGATCTATCAAGTCGAGTACATGGTCTGCAGGAAGTCTTTGCGCTTTCGATTCTTTTGGCTCGCACAACAATTAAGGGATTATAAAGTTGTAGCCAATGAAGTACCAATATTTTGTGACAACAATAGTGGCCATTGCTATTTCACAAAATCCGGTATTGCCCCCCGAATGCAAGCATGTGGATACCGGACATACCTCAACAGAGATCATGTCGAGAAAAAGGACATAAGGATGGAGAAAATTCATACTGATAAGCAGAGAGCTGATATCTTGACTAAACCATTGGCTGAATCAAGATTTCAGGAACTATCAGTTGAATTTGGGATGTTGGATCCAGGTGTATAGAGTAAAATCTGAGAAATTGAAGATTTTCAGATGCATGAAGTTTTCTCGTAATTCTCGAGAAAACTTCGGGATAAAGTTGAAATCTTTGGATCGAGTCTCGTGAAACTCAGATTCATTGAAAGGTCAATTTTCAAGAGTATCTTGAACCCATTCAAGATTTCAAGATCATCTCGACATTTTATCAAGGTCAATACTCAGTAAGACTGATAGAGGGAAATTAGTCTGAAGAAGTAATGACTCATGCGACTCATTTATTGCTTAAGTGAAACTCAGTAATCATTTGCAATAAATACAAAACACCTGAGGAATGTTTTTGGGCGGGATCTTTGAAATTCCGAAGAAAGTCAACAGTCATTAAATGCTCTGTTACATTTAATCACCAATGAAGTTAAAATGATGGCTTACTTTGCGGGGATCGACCTTTCACATACCCGATTAATCGTGGATTAATCTTAACCGTTGCTTTTCACCAAACCAACGCGACTTCCCACGATCTCGAGCTATTTAATCCTTTGAAAGTCATTCAAGCCAAATTTTATTGAAACCCTTCGTTCCCAAAAAAACCCTCTGCAAATAAATCCCTTTTTACCCAGAAAAACTTCATCGCTCAAAACCCTAAATCTTCAAAATCTCAAATGGCTCCTACCATGTTAGAAAAATTAGCCGAGAAAAATAAGCCATGGTATGAGTACGTGGTTTCTTTGGAGAGTACGACAAATGCCAAGCACAAAGAAGAGGCACTCCACTTAATTCGATTGGCGAAACTGATGAACCTTGTCGCAAATCGACTGGAGGCGGAGTATACCAGTGAGGTAATAGAGTTTATTGCAAATATGGAAATCGATGAGAAAGATTGTATAGAATCTAAGATTTGTGTTTTGCATCTCGAACAATCAATGAAGCATGTGGATTTTGTTCGAGAGCTCTACATTGTCCCTAAGAATTTAAACGACGTATTTGAGTTGTGCGATAGGGGAGATGATCCCTTATTATATATGTTGGGACGAGAGCAGGAGTATCTTGACAAGGTTGCTGAGAAACCTATTAAGTTTGAGGTAACTCTGCACAAACGACATCTAAAGCCAAAATACAGAGTATTGATGGATATTGTTGGAAAGTGCATAAGGAGTCGATCTAGAAGCTTCGAGCAGATCAGCACTCCCAAACTCCGACTGATGGTGGCGATTGAGAACTCACCCACCAAGGATTTCAACTGGCTGAAGTATCTTGATCAAGGTGGTGACTGAGCAAGCCAAGGTCATAAAAAGGGAAGATGATGGGGCAATATCGATCAAAGGCAGAATCCTCCATGCCACCAAAATTGCATTTATTTTGGAGATGTGCAGAGAAGAGGAGGATATTTTTGCCAACTCTACTCCATTCCCTAAGTCCAAAGTGATGTTCAAGCCAATTGCTGCGAAGAGGACTATTAAGGGAAAGAAAGAGAAGAAAGTGGAATCACTGGTTGTGGCTGCTGAAGAAGAAACCCAACAAACCAGGGGGAAGGTGTTGTTGGAAGCCAAGAAGGAGCAGGGTGAGAAATTGAGGTTGCAGAAAACCCTTGCTCCAAAACGCAAAAGAATGGTGGTTCTCACTGATGAAGATGAGGAGGAGAGTGAGATTGAGGAGATTCAACCTGAGAGCCAAACTGCTCAGAAATCTCCTTTACATGTATTGGCTCAGGCTATCTCAAAGGCACAGGATCAAACTGAAGAGCAAGTCTTCTCTGAGGTTCTTGAGACTTCACTTAGCTCAGATAAGTTTTCTCAGAAAATTTTCCAAGGACCTCAGGCCTCAGAGAAAGTTCAGATCCCTGCTGAGGAAGTGCCCGCTCAGTTCTCAGAGCATCCTGAAATTCCCATTGAGGAGGCGCCAGCTCAGACCTCAGAACCAAGTCAGATTCAGACTGAGGAGCTGCCTGCCTAAACCTCAGAAGCTGCTGAGCCTCAGGAGCCGATGAACTTTGAAGAGCTCCTGAGTGAATTGTTGATTGACCCTTCCACTGAACCTGAGAGCCCGATGCTCAAGAAAGGTGAAGCTAAAGAGACCGAATGGCGAAGTAAGGGGGGACGGTTCATTCTTGATCGTTACCCTGAGTTGAGCTCATTCCCTGACCTCCAAGACATCTTCTTCAGATTGAGGTCAACAGTCTACATCCTCAACCAGACTCTTCTAGAGATGCTTAACATTGCTTCATTCAGAGGGGAAGACTGGTGGAACGAGGAGACATCTTTTCTCACTGAATTCTCAGGGTTCAGAAAAACCAAGCTCCAGATGAAAATCTCAGATTTTGATGAGCTTGTGAAGAGGAAGGTGGCTGAGAGAACTGCTGAAGTTGGTGCCCCGAGCTCCATTGACAAATCTCAGGATGGGGACCAACAAGGGGATGATGAGAGTCAATCTCAGAAGGAGAAAGACTCAACTGATGCTGATCAGGCTGTTGTCGAACATCCTCAGACTGAAGTTAGCCTTCAGGTAACTTTTGACACTATTAATAATTATGCCAGGATTACTGAAGTTCCTACCTTTAAATCTGTAATGTCTGATATGCAGACTGAGGCTCAGTTGGACACCCAAGCTCAGGGTGAAACCTCAGTTCAAACTGAAGCTCAGGTTCAGACTGAGACTCAGGATGAACAGCCAACTCAGGAGGCACAACAGATCAGAAATGCTCCTGAGGTTGATCTCACCCCCGTGATGGAAAAACTGGAGAAGGTTTAGCCAATCCTGACCAAAGTTGCTCAGATCAAGGAGGCATTGGCCAACCAAACCCAGAAGATTCAGAACTTGAGTTCTTCTTCAGAACTGGTGCTGCTTCAGAGCTCCATGACAGAGAAGCTGACCTCCATGGAAGCAAAGCTAGAAGACAAGATGGAGGGGGTCAAGGCTGAGCTTAATGAAGAGCTGAAGCAAAGGCATCAGGAGCAGACACAGATTCTAGAAGCAAAGTTGGTTGAGAAGAATGAGATGCTAGTGAAGAACGTTGTTGAGGAGATGAGCTCAATGCTCATGGCCAAGATGACAGAAATGTTCAAGGAAGCTCTCTCAAGCCAATTTGCTTATCTGTCTGAAGAATTCTCTGTGGCAAAGAACCACCTTAGGCGGCTCGAGGAGGAGCAAGATCAGATGGCAGGGGAGGTGCGGAGTGTCAGTAAAGAGCAATACCATATGGACACAACACTCTCCAGGCTTCTGCCAGAGTATGGTTCCAAGAAGGGGGAAAGACCTGGAGCTGATCTCAGGGAATTATTGGAACATACTCTGAAGGGCAAGGTTGTTAAAGATGCTGAAAAGAAGATAATTGCCGAAGCCATGAAAGAGATTGAAGCCACTGAGAAGCTTAAATTCAAAGAGGTGGAGAAGCCAGTCTACACTCAGGTTTCAGAGGAAACAATGCAGGAAGTTGCTATGGAGAAACTGAGTGGTAGAGGAAGGATTGGGACAAGCCAGACTGGTGCTGAATTGCCCATCAAGAGAAAGGCCGTGGTGATAGAAGAGCCTGAGGGCAAGAGAGCAAAGGCTTCTAAGCCAATCCAGAGGAAATTGTTCTTTGGATATTGAAGAATCGAGGTCGAGCCCAAAAAGAAAGTCTTCAATACCAGAAGCGCTCTGAAAACACTCCAGATTGAACAAGCGAAGAAAGCTGCTGCTTCTGTTTCTGGTGTACCAGTGATCAGAAAGAAGGTTGAAGAAGAGCAGAAAAGAAGGAGTGGGTTCAAAAGGTTTGCAAGCAAGAGGAGAGGGAACACTAAAGCACAGAAATGGCCGCACGTTGACAAGTGGATGCCTATCCAGCTCAACGATGCATGGGAAGAAATCAAGAGAACCTTCTCGGTTCTACTATGATGTCTTTCGAGAGAATGGAGAGGGAGAGCTCAGATCCGAATGAGGCTTTCATCGACTATCTCCTGACCTTCTATCCGAAATATCTTCAAGGATGGATAAATCGTGCGGATGAAGGAAAGGTGCAGATAACCGCCCCTGGTCCATATGTGTACCCTCCTCCCAGGCTGGAGAATGGTCGCGGTTAACGAGAAAGCCATTTTCAGAAATATCTCAGTACGCCACTCAGTTAGGTCTGACAGGGAACAATCCGGATATCATTAAAGAGAGAGATGCACTGAAGAGAAGATATTACGGAATGTTCAACCTAGAAGTCCCTGCTGATGAGGTGGAAGAGCAGAATCAAGAGCCAAATCAAGAACCGAATCAAGAAAGAGTCAAGAGCGAAGAAGATGCGAAGATGAAGACTCAGAAGATTTATGTAATCTTATTTTTTGTTTTTTTTTGTTTTTTGATTTTGTTTGATAAGATTCATTGTAACTTGTAACAGTCTACCTATCATCAATGAAAACTTATCATTTATGCTCAAAAGATAATATCTCATTATCTTATTTACATGTCTTTTAATTTTGATATGCCTGAATGATTGTCTCTGAGATTAATTGATTGAGAAATTAAGTATTTGGTGATGAATCCTTTGAGAGATTCATTACTGAAGAAATTGTTGTGAGAATCTCTGTATGGAAATTGTTGGGAGATTAATTGTTAAGAGACTCATTATTTATGGGGGAAATTGTTGAAAATAAAACCAATCTTGTAATATAATAAACTGAAACCTGAGTATAGGTTAAGTATGTGTGTAACAAGATAGGTTTTGGCATCATCAAAAAGGGGGAAATTGTTGGGAGATGAATTTAATAAATATATGATTTTGATTAGATCCCAAAACCCCTGAGTATGACATGTTCAGAATAATCTTGATAGTTGAGTCAGGATTCAGTTTTAGAGTATTCAGGATGTTATCTGCAAAATGTATAGTCAGCAGATATAGATCAGGTTAGGATCTGAAGATTCTGAAGAACTCAGTAAGTTTCTAGAGAAACCGAAGTTTCAGTATGAAACTGAAGTTTCTGAAGTTTCAGTGTGAAACGAAGAAACTGAAGACTCAGTATGAAACTAAGATATCAAGACTCAAGATGAAATCGAGATATAAAGACTCAAGATGAAATCGAGGAATCAAGACTCAACATGAAGACTCAAGATATCGGCCAAGACATCCAGAAGACTCAAGACGCCAAGACTCGTAAGACCTCAAGACTCGTAAGACCTCAAGACCCAAGACTCGTAAGACTCGAAGACTCTAAAGACTCGTAAGATGTAAGATCAAGAATCAAGATCAAGAATATCAAGGCACAAGAATTATCAAGACTCAAGAATATATCAATGCTCAAGATAAACTCGAATGTTCCAAGGCATCGAGAATATCTATCCAAGGATGCACATCGAGAAAGTCGCGATTCCTTAGAAAATTAGATATTGCCCAAGACATTCAATGCGCATAAAAGGAACTAAGACAAAGTGTTGTTAATGTTATATCAACTCGTAGATTGTAACCAAGAGAGCGCCAAGGTTGTCTACCTTTTAACCGGAGACAAAAGTCAAAAAAGAGGAAGACAACACTGCATCATACCGATTAATCGGCAAAGGATAGGTCATTGAAAAAAGATGTCAAGTACTACGCCCGCATCGCAAAAAGTGAAGACCGGCTACATGAAAGGCTATTGCCTAAAACGTGTTAGGGAGTGTCAAACCCTAAATATAGCCGTTTCTCACACACCATAAGAGGAAACTCTCGGAGCTATCTCTCCAACGGATAGTTTTTCAAGAGTGACCTTGGTGTATGCCTATAAATACTTGTGACCTTCTTCATTGAAAGGTTACGGGAAATTTGTAAGCAACTCAAGAGCTCAAACTTATTATTGCAAGTTGAAGCACTCGAAAAACTGAGAAATTCTCAAGTGCTTTAAATCGAAGAGAGCTTATTCCACTAAGCCTAGCTTGATAAGATATATCCAAAGCTTAGTCGAGATGTCCTAGCCTTTGCATTGTTCTTTATTGTAAAGGATGTCTCATCCTAGTTGGAAACCAACCAAGAAACCCCAAACCCTTTGTAAGGTAGTTTGAGTGTGATTGTTGGTGAGATTGGAGTTGTAAAGAGTGAGTAAACTACATTGAGGTAGTCAGAAAGCTCTAGAAGAGAAGTGAGTAATCTATCTTGGATAGACAGAAAGCTTGTGTGAGTTTTGAGTTAGTAAACTACAGAGGTAGTCAGAAAGCTCAAAATTAGAAAGGTTAGTAAACTACAGAGGTAGTCAGAAAGCCTTAAGAAGTGATTAGTGAATTTCTCTGAAAAGATCAGGGAGAGTGGACGTAGGAGCTTGAGTCTCTGAACCACTATAATTTGCTGTGTTATTTGCTTTCTGTTTTGCTTGATTTATCTGTTGCATTACTTTGTCTTGAAAGCATATTTTCACTGATATTTCAGTTGGAATCAATCCACTGAAAGTTGCATATAAATTGAATCACAGCCTAATCACTATTCCATTAAAGGAAGGTTTTCAGCAAAAGCTTAAAACGAGTATAAACTAAGGGCCAACCGTTCCGCACATCTGAGTAGCTAGAACAGATAGTTACCAAACTGAACTTACTCTTCTGAGGGTTCAGTAAGTTAGTTATCTGATCCAAGCAACTCAGGATCTCTGAAAACTCAGGACTCAGTTGAGATTATCTAAGGTATCTGAAAGCAGCTCAGGATCACTGTCTCAGATAGACTTTGACTTAGAGCGATTTGTGCTTCTCAGGACCAAATCATCAGGACAACCTGACCCAAGCTGACCTCAGTAAGAAAAGTTTTAAAAACACTGAACACGTGTATTCCCCCCCCATACACGTGTAAAACTCGTTTGCACCGGGACCAACATAGGTTTCTTAAGTTGTTCAAGTGTTTAATTGTTTAAGTTGTTCATAAGTGTAGGTTGTTCAAGTTGTTTAATTATTTAAGTTGTTCATAAGTCTAGGTTGTTCAGGTTGGTTGGTTGTTTAAGTTGTTTAGATTGTTTAAGTTGTTTATGATATAACTTATTTATTGGTTTGAATTGTTTATATTGCTAAGTTTGAGTTTTGCGTTGTTTAATTGAATTTGCTTGATTTTCTTATTAAATTTATTTCTACTACTTAAATGAGAATTAAATTTATATTCTAATATATTTTTATTAATAGAATTGTAGATATGGAGTCCCCCCAATTTTGGGTTAATGTAATTTATTTTGGCGAGTTTATCAATAAAAATGGTCAATGGGAATGGAAAAGGAGTGATGGTCATCATGGTGTCAATGTCGAAGGACTTCCAATACCTTTGAATATGACATATGAAGAGCTCCATTCCGAAGTACTAAGTTTGTGCATTGTTGAATTTTCACTACATGAAGTGGAGATGTGATTTCTTCTCCCCGAGAAGAAAGAATTTCAAGTTTCAATCTGAATCACTTCAACCAGACATTTGCAGTGGTTGATAGGTCTTAACAAACAAGGTCACTATTGCTCCATTTGTGTTACCCTTGGGAACAAAGTTACATCGGAGGTGCAACAACAAGATGATTTTAATCTTGAAATGTAGCCAGAGGAAGTCAATGAGATGAATCAAGGTGTGGATTGGGATACCTTAGATATTTTTTCACATGACAACACAGATATTCCAACCCACAATGATACTTTCGATACTCGTAGATGTGAATTTATACATCATAATTGAGAAGAAAACCACATCACAGGCGAGCACCTTGCTTCTTCTTCAAATAGTCGTACATCACGGGTAGTACCAAATGATTTGGACTTGGAACAAGGTCAAGTTTATGCCACCAAAGAGATGCACACATTCTTGCTTTGAAATACAATTTTGAATTCAAGGTAAAAAAAATCAAATAAGAAGGTTTATACTATTGTGTGCATTGATGAAAATTACAAATGGAGATTGCGAGCACAAAGTTCTATGAGGGTAATTACTTTAAAATACGAAAGTATGATCCGAAGCACACTTGTTCTATAGAAATGACTCGCAGTGATCATAGGCAAGCAAGATCGTGGATCATTGGAAATCAAATCACGCGTAATTTTAAGAATCCGAAGAAGATTTACGCACCTAGAGATATCATAGATGATGTTTTTAAAGACTTTGGGGGTAAAGATGAATTATCAAAAGGCAAGAAGGTGCAGGGAATATGCTCTAGAAAGTTTGAGGGGTTCATATGAGGATAATTATGCTAAGTTGCTCACATATGCTCCAATCTCGGTACAATTTACCATTTGGAGGATGATAGTCAAAGTCGGTTCAAATATTTTTTTTAGCATTTGGGGCTTGTATTCGTGGATTTGATTCTTAAATGAGGCCCGTAGTTATTGTGGATGACACATTCTTGACAGAAAAATATAGAGGTACTTTGATTGTTGCTACTTGTCAAGATGGAAATAAGCAGTTATTCCCTCTTGCTTGGGGTATTGTTGATTCTGAAAATGATGCTTCGTGGCATTGGTTTTGTTGGAATATAGAGACACGTAAACACGTAATACATGCGCAGTGGAATTAAATAGTTCATCAATAACGAACAGTTAATTGTATAAACGAGTATGAATAATCATAACGAGAAAATCTTACAGTAATTCGATAGCAGATTTCTCAACTACTGTATCCACGTAATCCTCGTTGATAGATTTGCACATATATGCCAACGTTGAATCTGAGATGAAATTTACTAGGAAAATTCCTATTCTAGATTTTATGTAGAAACTATGTTTTCTTGTTGTAGTAAATAATGAATCTCGGGATGTCATATATATAGGGAGAGACTGACTTAAATCCTAAGTCATCTTTATTAGGAAGATAATTCCTTAATCTTGCAAAACAAATCTCAAAGATATGTTTTTCCCTATGGATATTTTCCTAAACAATATCCCATAATATTATTTGGGATTCCTATTTAATTAAATCTAATTTAATTAAATAGTAATAATAATTAATTCTAAATTAATATATTATTAATTCTCCATAAATTAAATATTAAATTTAATTTTATACTTAATCAACCAACTATAATCCGTACACGGAATTACTTGTTGTGTGACCCATAGACCCTCATATATCGAGCGATTAGTCAAACTAACGGTCTTAATTGAACCCTAGACAATAAATCAGACATTCTCAATATATGAGGTACGTTGCGAGAAACGTGCAACTATATGTAACTGAAACATGGGCTATTATGATTTCCTCCTTTCATTCACAAATATTCGATTAGTCTTGAACATGAAGAAGTGTCTATTGGAATTTAGAGGCACGTAAACACGTAATACATGTGCAGCGGAAATAAACAGTTCACCAACAACGAACATATAATTGCATAAACGATTACAATAATCATAACGAGAAACCTTACAGTGATTCAATATCAGATTTCTCAACTATGGTATCCACGTAATCCCCGTGGACAGACTTTCTGCATGATCGCCGGCGTTGAATCGAGATGTAATTTGCTAGGAAAATTCCTAATCTAGATTTTATGGAGAAACTAGGTTTTTCTTAAAACAACGTTAAATAATGAATCCCGGGATGTCATATATATAGGGAGAGATTTACTTAAATCTTCAACAATCTTTATTAGGAAGATAATCCCTAATCTTGCAAAACAAATCTCAACGATATGTTTTTCCCTACAAATATTTTCTACAATAATATTCCATAATATTATTTTTGGGATTCCTATTTAATTAAATTTAATTTAATTAAATAGTAATAATAATTAATTCTAAATTAATATATTATTAATTCTCCATAAATTAAATATTAAATCCAATTTAATACTTAATCAACCAACCATAATCCGTACACGGGAGTTACTTGTTGTGTGACCCATAGGCCCTCATATATCGAGCGATTAGTCAAACTAACGGTCTTAATTGAACCCTAGACAATAAATCAGACATTCTCAATATATGAGGTACGTTGCGAGAAACATGCAACTACATGTAACTGTAACATGGACTATTACGATTTCCTCCCTTCATTCACAAATACTCGATTAGTGTTGACTATGATGAAGTGTGTATTCAAATAACTTAATCAATTTATCTCCAATCACTAATTGATCACTTATGTCACACTTGGCCACAAAGTCCAAGTTGACGTGCATTGGCCAATGACTTTGATCCAATTATGACGAGAAGATGAGTATTCTCTCTAAATCCACTTTGAGAAATGAATCATTTTCTTGGCTCAACTACCACGCACATGCACTTCGTGATGAACCCAATCCAAGCCATATCTATCCGTAGACGGGTGCAAGCGTCGGTCATGGTCAAAGTTCATCATTCCACACATGTCGTGCGTATTGACCTCAAGTCAAAGGAGTATCACATCGCTCCCACTAACCGAGACACCCGTAGACACATATAGTGGAACTACATCAAACGGTTGCTCGGATGGGTATACCAATACCCTCTAAGGTATTTGTGCATCCATCATGAGATACCTAGTATCTCGTAGTAAGTGAGATCTTACTACACTCTCTAAGAGTATGATGCAGATCGCACATCAATCTCCATTGCATCACCAATATCCCATTCTTGATGATCCTTGATCGGGGCTATTTGAGAATCACACTTAAGTCATCAGAGTTTTCACTCACTCAATGACAGCAATGGCTCAAGGGAACACAGATAAGAACAAATGCAAACAATCAAACATAATATTCTAATAAGTGTAATGCCATACATTTTTAATATTAAACAAACAGTAATATTAAACCAACACTGAATATTATCTGATTATTATGTCCTTACAATGGATTGTCTCTAGGACACTAACACTAACAGTCTCCCACTTGAACTAGAGCCAATCACCTACATGTCTAACCCCTAGACCATTAAAGTGTCTAGTGTGTACATGAACGCTCAAAGTCTTGGTGAACGGGTCAGCGAGATTATCCTCCGTGGGGACACGTTCTAATTCTATCTCTCCTCTAGTGATTATCTCTCTTATCAAGTGATAACGCCTCGGTACATACTTATTTCTGTTGTTGGATCTTGGTTCCTTAGCTTGCGCAACCGCACCAGTGTTGTCACAATACAACTTTATTGGACTGCTGACACTTGGAACTACCCCTAGTTCACTTAAGAACTGCTTTATCCAGACAACTTCTTTGGCAGCTTCCGCCGCAGCAATGTACTTAACCTCGGTTGTTGAATCTGCGGTAGTTTCTTGTTTGGAACTATTCCAACTAACCGCCCCACCATAGAGAACGAAAACATAGCCCGACTGAGACTTATAATCATCACAGTCTGATTAGAAACTTGCGTCAGCATAGCCAGTTGCCACTAGCTCTGACTGTCCTCCATAGACCAAGAAATAATCTTTGGTACGTCTAAGGTATTTTAAGAATGTTCTTGACAACAATCCAGTGAGGTTCACCTGGATTCTATTGGTATCTACCAGTGGTGCTGACAGCGGAGACCACATCTGGCCTAGTGAAGGTCATGGTGTACATGATGGATCCAATTTCAGATGCATATGGTATATCCTTCATGTTCTGGATATCAGTGTCCGTGGAAGGGCAATCCTTCTTGGACGGCTTTATCCCATGACATGCTGGCAGAGAACCTCTCTTAGAGTTCTCCATCGCAAATCGCTTCAACACCTTGTCTATGTAGGTTGACTGTGATAGCCCCAACATCTTCTTGGATCTATTCTTATGGATCTTGATCCCTAAGATGTAGCAGGCTTCACCAAGATCCTTCATCATGAAGGTCTTTGACAACCATTCTTTCACAGACTGAATGAGTGGGATATTGTTTACCATAATGAGTATATCATCGACATACACAACTATGAAAACAATATTCTTCCCACAACATTTCCGATAAATGAACGAATATTCCGAATTTCTAATGAAGTCAAAAGATTTGACAGCCTCATCAAAACGGATATTCCAACTCCTAGAAGCTTGCTTCAAACCATAAATGGATCGTTTAAGCTTGAACACAAGGTTAGATTTTGGCTTTGATATAAAACCTTCAAGTTGAGTCATAAACACTTCCTTATTAATGTTATCATTGAGGAAAGCTGTTTTGACATCCATTTCCCAAATCTCATAATCTAGATGTGCTGCTACCGCAAGTAAAATTCGAATGGACTTGATCTTAGCAACTAGTGAGAAAGTTTCTTCATAGTCAACTCCTTCGCGTTGACTATAACCTTTCGCCACCAACCTAGCCTTGTAGGTTAGTACTTTGACATTTGCATCAGCCTTCCGCTTGAAGACCCATTTGCAACCTATGGGTTTAACCCCTTTCAGCAATTCAACCAAGTCCCAAACTTGATTGACGTACATTGAGTCCATCTCAGATTTCATGGCTTCATGCCACTTCTTTGAGTCAACATCTAATGTTGCCTCAGTGTAAGTTCTCAGTTCGTCTTTACCCGGGATCTCCACATCATCATGTCCCTCTATGAGGAAGCCATAATATCTGGTGATCGGATTACAAACTCTAGTGGACTTACGGAGTTGTGGTTGTTCAGGTTGCACATTCTGATCGTTAAAATTTTGTGGTGCAGCGATTTCATCGTTGACCGGGGAGGCTTCAAGAGCGACACTTCTGGATTCTCCTTGAGCACTATCGGATGCCTCTTGAGCGGGAGTTTGAACTATGATATTCTCATTCAGCCTACTTGGAGTTCGTTGCTCGGGTAATGCAACTCCAATTACGCTCCCACTGGTTGAAAGAGGATCACTATGTGATAAACTTCCACCATGTGAGCTACTGAATGCTCCCACTGATTCTTTGTCATGTTGCTTTGACAAGACATCAGTCTCCTTGTTAAGTTGTGGTTCTTAAATTTCTTCAAGTTCCATCGTCTTACGGCTTTGTTCCTTGAAGACATAGTCTTCTTCAAGGAATTTGACCTGCCTAGAAACAATCACTGTTTATTTCTGAGGTAGATAGAAATAATATCCTCTAGTTTCCTTAGGATATCCCACAAAATAACCCTTTTCACCTTTTGATTCCAACTTATCGGTGAGAATTTTCTTCACAAACGCGGGGTAACCCCACGTTCTAATGTTAGAGAAATTTGGCTTCTTCCCATGCCATAACTCGTATGACGTATTCTCAACTGATTTGGATGGAATCATATTCAGAATGTAGATTGAGGTTTAGAGTGCGTATCCCCATAAGAATGTTGGAAGGGAGGAGAAACTCATCATAGACCTTACCATGTCTAACAGGGTTTGGTTTCTCCTCTCGGACACTCCATTCATTTGGGGTGTGCCGGGAGGAGTCCATTGTGATTGGATTCCATGTAACTTCAGATAATCAGTGAATTCATGGCTAAGATATTCTTCTCCTCGATCTGATCGAAGAGTTTTAATACTCTTACCAAGATGCTTCTCTACTTCAACTTTATACTCCTTGAACTTCTCAAACAATTCGGACTTGTGTTTCATTAGATACACATACCCGAATCTAGAGAAATCGTCAGTAAAAGTTATGAAGTAGCCGAATTGACCCCTAGCTAGAGTGGGCAGTGGTCCACAAACGTCACTGTGGATTAGCTCTAGAACCTCATTGGCACGAACCCGTTTCCCAGAAAAGGGTTTGTTGATCATCTTGCCCTTGAGACAAGATTCGCAGTTACCATAAGGCTCAAAGTCAAATGGGGTTAAGTAGTCTAACTTTCTTAACCTTGCAATCCTTTTCTCATTAGCAAGACCAAGTCTGCAATGCCACAAGTAAGTCGGGTTTTCATGATTACTAAGTTTGAGTCATTTGTTTTGTATATTAAGAATATTATATCCACAATGCAACAAGTATAAATTATTCGATAAAGGAGCATTTCCATACATATCACCATTAAGCAAAAAATAATAATTATTATTTGCAAAATGGAAGGAAAAACCTTCAATGTCTAACATAGGAATAGAAATAATGTTGCGAGTAATAGAGGGAACAAAATAACAATTATTCAGTTCAAGTCTAAAACCAGAGGGTAAATCTAAAACATAAACGCCAACAAGTTCAGCAGCAACTCTTGCTCCATTCCCAACGTGTAGGGCGACTTCACCCAGCCTAAATGCCCTGTTATGCTTGAGACCCTGCACATTAGTACAAATGTGTGAGCCATAACCGGTATCTAATACCCAGCAGTTAGTATCATTTGTGGACATGTTTATCTCAATAATAAACATACCTGTTCCAGAGGCTGAGACATCTTGTGTCTTCTTTTCAACTTCTAGAACCTTACAGAGTGGAGGCATACATCCTTGTCCACCCTCTCCTTATTTTGAATCCCACCTTTGGGCTTAAGGAAGCTTGCCTTAGAGCCTATCTTTGCCTTCTTTCCTTTCGGAGCAGAAGCAGTAGAGGTACTCACCATGAGCACGGGCTTTTCCTTAGCAGTGAAAGACTCAAAAGTCTTTAGCATGTTATGCAGCTCGGGCATAGTCGATTCCGTCTTATTCATATTAAAGTTTACCACGAAACTTGAATATGAATCGGGAAGTGACTGAAGAATAGCATAAATAGCAACGTTGGTGTTGAGCTCAATGCCCAAACGACCAAGTTTCTCGATCAGCCCAATCATCTTCAACACATGAGGAGAAACCTTCCCTTCCTCAGACATCCGACATCTAAACAGATCTCTCATCACCTCATAAATCTCGGAACGAGATTCAGAATCAAAGAGATCCTTCAGATGCTTGATCATCTCGAAGGGAAGAATCCTCTCATACTGCCTTTGCAACTCGGGAGTCATCCCGAGTAGCATAACACACTGAGCCTGGGAAGCATCCTCTTGATGCTTCTTTTGAGCCTCGGAGTCAAACGCCTTATACTCTTCAGTACCAGCCTCCGAGGTAGCAGGGATTGGCGTGTCCAACACATACTCAATCTTTTCTTGCCTGAGCACGAAATGAACGTTTCGGTGCCAGTCGAGAAAATTTGGCCCAACCAATTTGTTTGTTTCCAAAACGCTTCTCAATGGAAAGTTATTCATTTCAACAATCCTTGAGAAGTAAAATAAAATGGGAATTAAAACACGTAATTCCTACGATCAATATTCAACAATCAAAATAAATATGGCCTTTAAATTTATTTTGTTTTCCATTATTTTTACATACTTAACGACCTCATCGGATAAGTATGAATTTATATCCAATATAAACTATAATGGACTAGGATCCACATTACTACTACCATAATTCCAGCAAGGGCTGATCATTACAATAGCATAACTGGTAGGTCTCCAAACCAATTGCAAAAGCTGCAACTCCTAGTTTGTCGAGCCTAGTTCGACTGATGTCACTTACCCTTTGTTCCCCGCGAGGGCTAGCGAAACAAAGTTAAGTTGGTTTACAACCATCAAGCGGCGACATTTCATGTCCCTATAAAACTCTCGTTAGATGTAGATCTGAATAAAAGACGAGGGTCTTTAAGTACTTATTGGAACAAAATCTCCGGTTTACTTTTAATTTTGATGGAAGACATCTTATCAAATTAATGAGAAAACCATATTTTGGTGAGGAACGTTTTTAAAGGCGGGGTATTAATTGCTTAATCGAGATCCGTCATGATATCTAAGTCATATTTGAGCAATTACGGGCGCCGTCTACCTAAACATGACATATACAGACTTACAAATATTTGGGTGCCATCTACCCAAGCATTTAATACGGTCCGACAATTATTGGGCGCCGCCTACCCAAACAGTTATAATGCGGACTTGAACCCTTTAAAATGAATTTTAAGTTCAATTAAAGATTCAATTTTAAGATTATTAAAGTTGATTAATCCAATTAATTGTTTTGGTCCAACCAAATTTTAATTTCAGAATTAAATCTAATAAAATTCCAAAACTCAGTTTTGTTTATTTTAATCCTGGGGGCTCAGGTGTAATTTCAAAAATTTGCACGGGAGGGCCTGTCTCAAATCAAATTTACAAAACAACCCTCCTACATCATCACCCTTCCAAATCGAATCCAATCCAAAAATCCAAACACCCAATTTTCCCAAAGATTCAGAATTAAAATCGCATCCCAATTAATCAAATTAATTCATCTATTCAATCGAACTAAGAACCAAGAAAATTGAAACAGTCCAGGTTCATGTCGAAGAAGAATAGAAACGACAAGGCGTCGCGATGAGATTCGGCCAGCGAACCGACGTGGGTCACTGACGCTTGCCTAGCATGCAGGCGACCCATCGTTGTTGCAGACGAAATAGAAGAGGGGTTGCATGGTGTGCGCACCTTGAACGATCTTCGTTCAAACCAGATCAAAAAACCAGTGGAACGAACGAAGTCGACTACAAGGCCGCCACGCAGACTCTTCCCAAATCCGGTGACGTGCTGCCTTGAAACGCATCGAGACGGGTACGTTGGCCAAGCCCCGAGTGCGTTCAAGCGATTAGAGTCGAAATCAGAGAGAATCGGCTGTGAACCGCCATAAATCAAGGCGAGAAATGATCGAGCGTCTCTAAGACAAGATCGGGAAGCATCGGGAATTGCGCCACGGGCTCCTGAATGCGTCACGAGGTGCGGTGCCCAGCACTGGCCTTCAGCGATGCGGCGTAGCACCGCCGGCCGAGGAGATCACAAGATGCAGTGCGGCGAACCAGGGAAGAAACCCTAGTTCCTGGGTTTGGGCGAGACGAAGGGGACGAAGCGATCGAGACCAAATAAAGCAAAAGGGGATACGGTTTCTAATAACCGTACCCCACTGATTATTAAAAAAAAATTAATTTTAAAAATTAGATTTTAATGCAATTAAAAACAAGAGTCTGAAGCTCTGATACCACTGTTGCAATTTAGAGGCACGTAAACACGTAATACATGCGCAGCGGAATTAAACAGTTCACCAACAACGAATATATAATTGCATAAATGATTATAATAATCATAACGAGAAACCTTATAGCGATTCGATAGCAGATTTCTCAACTATGGTATCCACGTAATCCCCGTGGACAGACTTGCACAGATCTGCCAGCGTTGAATCTGAGACGGAATTTGCTAGGAAAATTCCTAATCTAGATTTTATGGAGAAACTAGGTTTTTCTTAAAACAACTTTAAATAATGAATCTCGGGATATAATATATATATGGAGAGATAGACTTAAATCTTAAGCAATCTTTATTAGAAAGATAATCCCTAATCTTGCAAAATAAATCTCAAAGATATGTTTTTCCCTACGGATATCTTCCTACAATAATATTCCATAATATTATTTTTGGGATTCCTATTTAATTAAATCTAATTTAATTAAATAGTAATAATAATTAATTCTAAATTAATATATTATTAATTCTCCATAAATTAAATATTAAATTCAATTTAATACTTAATCAACTAACCATAATACGTACACGGGAGTTACTTGTTGTGTGACCCATAGGCCCTCATATATCGAGCAATTAGTCAAACTAACGGTCTTAATTGAACCCTAGACAATAAATCAGACATTCTCAATATATGAGGTACATTGCGAGAAACGTGCAACTACCTGTAACTGTAACATTGGCTATTACGATTTCCTCCCTTTATTCACGAATACTCGATTAGTCTTGAACATGATGAAGTTTGTGTTGGGATTATACTGAAAAGTATGCTTTTACTTTGTATAATCAAAACTGAATTTCAGACTTATTTACTGAAATAAATTGTTTATCACTGATGCTTTAAATATCATTGAATGTTACATATATTTACTGCATAACTGTTCAATAAATAGTACATGTTACATTGTAGTTAATTTAGTGATACCAGATCACAGAGGATTAAATTAACATTCCCTTGTAACTAAAAGTACACCATTCACGACCTAGATGGAAATGAGCAATCGATCGTGAAAGGTTGAAGTGTAAGGCTCAGATTGGCTTGTCTTGACCAAGAGATTACACTAGTACATGACTGATGCACTGAATAGGACCTACAGGAGGACAAATTCTTCAGAACTAAACAAGGAAGAATTAGACCTCAGTGGTTCGTTATTTCTTAATCTTCGTTCCTTAAATAGGATCACGTGTGATTGGTAACTATTGCTTTAACTTATCATGGGTAGAGAATCAACGAGATTCAATACTTTTTATCTTGGGCAATATTATTGGTCACATGTGATTGCTAAGATTTAATACGGAGAATCGTGTGCAAGTACGCTTGTTCGATTTGCCCCCTTGGGAGGTTCATAAGCTTTATCATACCAAATCTTGCAAGTGGAACTAGTTTCCGGTATGGATAATAATGTTGAACCGTTCCTTAACCAAGGACAAAAGATATTAATTAATGGAAAGCTATTTCAGTGGCTTGAATTAATTAATGGGCTTGATAATCTTAAACACGTGAAATAATAACCGGGAGCCATATTGACTGTAATATGGGTTAAGATGGATAGTGCAATATTAATTATGTAGTGGGATTAATTAATATTTATGGGCTTGAATAATATTGTGGCTCAATATTGATAATTCAAGATCCATTGGAAGGTTCAATCTTAATTCTCCTAAAGACCCCCTAAGTAGCCCAACATATAGTCCAATAACTGAAAAAGGTGTTTAAAATAAAATAAATATTGTTGCCTTATTTTTCCATGAATTTCGAAAATTATGGATTGAAAGGGGAGAAAGATTTTCTTTGAATTTTGTTATGGAATGAAGATATGTATTCTTGGAATACAAGATTGTCTCATTAAATTCAAGAAATCTCCCACTTGGTTATCCATATAAGTATTTTCGAAAATATTGAAATATAAAGGGCAAGAAAGATTTTCTTGATTTTCTTGAAAAGATATGTATTTCTTGAAATACAAGAATATCTCATAAATTCAAGAAAATCCAAATCTTGGATTCTTGCCTAATATTTCGAAAATTCCATAACAAAGAGTAGGTGGGATTTTGTGGAATATTATAATTATGGGAAAAATAATATAGGAGATATATTCAAGATTTCTTGGAGATCAAGAAAAGATTTTCCCACATTGTTTTTGCCCCAAAATTTCGACCACCTCTACTCTATAAATAGGGGATGATTCTTTCATTCCCAAGTACAATTCCATGTGCTGGAAAAATTAGTAAATCCACAAAGGTGGTGCAACAAAATTTATTTTCCTTTTGTTAATTGTTCGCAAGTGTCCTACCACCGGATAGTCGAGCAAGGATTAAGGGAATACTTGGGAAGTTCTTTTGGTGAGTCTAATCAACAAGATCATTGCCGTCCCAAGAGGTATGTTCACGTAAACTCGTAGAATTTCCGCATGCGTAGGTTTTACGTGAATTGATTATATGCATGATTTGTTGTTGGATTATTATTTGAATTAATATAGGATTAATTCATGCTAGTAATAATTATAAGAATTAAATTTGTATTTAAATATTCATCCCGAATAGATCTGTGCAACTTATTCCCCAACAACTGGTATCAGAGCCACGGTTTCGGGCTCTGAATTTTAAATTGTAATTTAATTCGTTGTCATTAAATTTTAAATTGGATAGTAGAATTGCTAGATCTTTTTTGCAGGTATCCAATTGTCATGGAATTTAATGTGTTTATTTATGCATGCATATAAATTGTGGTTTTAATTCGATTCGTTCGAATTCGTTTTGCCTCGTGAGAAAATCCACGAGTAGATTAGGATTTGTTTAATTTGATCAATGTAATAGACTAGTCTTGATCTAGGTTTATTTATTTTTTGTAAATAAATTGTAACCGGATCGGGAACGGAGGCGGAGATGAAAAATTAAAGGATAAAATCCAGAACCGGGCGTTGGCGGCGTGCGTCGTGTGAAACATGCCAAGGGAGGCGCGTCGTGCGCTGACGCTGACGACGTATACAGCACGCCGACAAAGCGTGGGGCGAGGCCGAGGGCGAACGCGCGAGGATCGAAGCCGCGGCACGGGCGGGTGCCTAAAAGCACGGCGCGCCGCGGCGCCAAGCGGATAGCGGATGAGGCGAAGCACGCTGCGGCGCCAAGACGGGCACGCAAGGGCGCCGAAGTTCCACGGTGAGGCTGGTGAGCGCCCACGCCGAGGATGCGCGCGGTACGCCGCCGCCGATCCCGCCGAGGCCGCCGAGGCCGACGAGGGCAAAGCTTGCCGAGGTTGCCGAGCGGCGTTGGCGACGCGCTACGCGCTAAGGCACAAGACAGAAGAGGGTCGCCGCCAAGGGCCGCCGAATGTGGGCGTGCATCCCGGCTGTGAGCTACTTGGCGTGGCGTTTCGAGACGGAGTTCTTTTCGAGACGATCGAGTGGGAGAAATTTAAGACGGAGTTTCTTCAAAATCAAGCCAAGAAAAATCAAACCATGACAATTGGATAATTTGTGCCCAATATGTTTATTTTTCCGCTTTGCTTGATTTATTATTGTGTTATCTAATGCTTTATTTAATTTGTTTAAATGTGTTTGCATGAGAGTTGCCCAATGAAAAATCTCACCATCAAAAAAAAATTACTAAGTATGTTTAAATAATTAATTGACAATTTTATTCCGGATAATAAAATTGAATTAATTTTGACCTCCATGAATTTATTTATTTGTGAATTCCTTTGGAGAAATTCCCCCCACGGGACGGCCAAAAGTTAGCTTTCACATGAATGAATTCCAAATGGATGATTTGGATTATTACTAGTGGTGACGATGACCCTCCCCACGAGGCTCGTTCAAAGCGAAATAATAATCCTGTATTTAATCATGATTATTACTTAGGTATAAAATTGATATGCATGTACTTCCCGAAGTCCCTGTCAATTTTATATTGGTCAAGTGGGAGCCAACTATTAATCTGGATATTAAAGGTTTGTAACTGTTCTTGTTTGTAACCTGCTTGAATGTGTTTAAATAATGACCCACCCCACGTGGCTTATTTAAACTGTTTTGAGATGTTGGCTGATGCATGTTCATATTTTTTGAGATTTTAATATGATGCATGTGATCAAATCTTGTGATATATTTATGCTTATGCATATTATTGTTTATTTCAGTTCATCATGTCGCAACCTTTTAATCCACTGTTATATACACTCAAAGAACACCAATTAACTGGTGACAACTATAATGTTTGGAAACGAAATATGAGTTTTGTCCTACCTGCACAAGAACATCATTGGGTTCTTGATGTACCTAAGCCACGTAAGCCTACTGATGGATCACCTAGTGCGGAAAGACACTTGTATAATATTTGGGAGCAGACCAATGAACCCATGAAACATGTAATCTTGACTTCACTGTCTAATGATTTGAGACACATTCATGAAGGTGTTGAGTCTGCTGCAGAAATTATGCAAAGTCTTGAAGAAATGTTTTTAACAAAAGACCGCATGATCAATCAGTTTAAAAATGACGACGTGGCCAAGCTAAAGATGGCTGAGGGAACACCCGTGAGGGAGCATGTTCTCAGAATCAAACACCATTTTGAAAAATTGGCTTATCTCGGTACTAAGTATTGTGATGAGGCCCAAATCGAATTTCTTTTGCTAACTCTACCAAGATGCTTCAATGGGTTTTACTGTAGTTTTGTGATGAGTGATCACATGTTTACTATGGACATCCTACAAGAAGCCTTGGAGAAAATAGAGAAGCATTTAGGAAAGAAAGACGAAGCATTGGTGACCAAAAGTCTTTTCTCGAGATCTAGGCCAGTGGAAGGCAAGTCTCAAGAAAAGGAAAGTGGTCAGAACCAAAGCAAACTCATCACTAAGAAAAGTGAGAAAAAGACAGTTAGCTGTTTGGGTGTCAAGAAAGGACCAAAAGGAAAATATTTTAATTGCGGTGAGAAAGGACATTGGAAGTTAGCCTGTTCCAATCCCAAAAGGAATGGAAAGAAAGGTAATCCTCATGCACTAGTTGTTGAAACTTGCTTAGCGACGTATGCCTCCCATTTATGGGTAGTGGATACGGGGTCCACTGATCATGTTTGTTTCAATTTACAGGGGTTCAAACGGACCCGACAACTTAGTGGGAGTGAGATCCTCATCACACTGGGCGATGCTACGAGAGTGGCAGCTGAAGCAGTGGGAGAAGTGCACCTGTCTTTTGAAGACAAAGTTTTAATTTTAAGAGATGTTCTTTACGTTTCGAGTTTTAGAAATAATTTAATTTTAGTTTCTAAACTTTTTCTTGATGGATATTCGGTTACTTTTAATAAAGTTGTTACCATTTCTCTTTTGGATAAATTTATCTGTCATGGAACGTTGTCGAATAATCTCTATACAATTAACTGTGAACACCACTCACGAAATGCATCCTATAACACATCAACTGTTTCCAATAAAAGAAAACGTTCATCAAACGTGAACGAGACACTTCTATGGCATTTAAGATTGGGACATATAAATCCAAAGAGGATCCAAAGGTTGGTGAAAGACGGTTCACTGGAGTTTCTCCAAGTTGAACCAATTCCAACCTGCGAATCATGTTTGGAGGGTAAAATGACCAAGAGGACATTTGGAGCCAAGGGGAATAGAGCCAAAGAAGTGTTAGAAATCGTTCACACAGATGTATGTGGTCTAATGTCAACCAAAGCAAGAGGAGGTTATGAGTATTTCGTTACTTTTATTAATGATTACTCAAGGTACGGTTATATTTTCCTTATGAAGCATAAATCTGAGACCTTTGAGAAATTCAAATAATTTAAGGCTCAAGCAGAGAATCATAGGGAAAAACGTATCAAGTCTCTACGATCCGATCGTGGAGGCGAATACCTCAGCGATGAGTTTTTGAACTACTTATCTGATGAAGGGATTGCATCCCAGCTAACTGCACCCGGAACCCCTCAACAAAACGGGGTTGCAGAGCGAAGAAACATAACTCTTTTGGAAATGGTTATATCTATGATGAGTTATGCGGATCTTCCCAAGTCGTTCTGGGGTCATGCCTTGGAAACAACAGCCTACATTCTGAACTTGGTGCCATCCAAATCGGTTCCCAAAACTCCCAAAGAATTGTGGATCGGGCCCAAGCCCAGTTTGAGACACATGAGGATTTGGGGGTGTCCGGCCTACGTGTTGGACAAGGAAGCCGGTAAATTGGATCCTCGATCAGAATTAAGGTTGTTTGTGGGATACCCAGAGGGAACAAAAGGGTGTATGTTCTATGGTCCCGAAGATCAAAAGGTGGTCATAGGCACCCACTTTAGATTTTTGGAAGAAGACTATATGAACGAAAGAAGACCCAGAAGTGAAATTACCTTAAATGAGCTAAGGGGGCTAACCTCAATGCCAACTGTATAAGATGACATACCAAACGACACACTTACACAACCGAAACCTCGTCGTAGTGGGAGGGTTGTGAAACAGCCCGAGAGATTCATGGGAATAGGAGAGTCCTCGGACTTGATTCCCGGACAAGACGAATCAGACCCATGAACATATGACGAGGCAATCCAAGATAATGATGCAGATTCTTGGCAAACAGCAATGAAAGCTGAAATGGGTTCTATGAATCATAACAGAGTGTGAGAGCTAGTCGAACCACTTAATGGGGTCAAACCCATTGGTTGCAAGTGGGTGTATAAGAGAAAAAGAGGACCGAACGGGAAAGTGGAAACCTTCAAGGCAAGACTCGTGGCGAAAGGTTATACTCAGAAAGAAGGGATCGATTATGAGGAAAATTTTTCGCCCGTAGCCATGCTCAAGTCCATCCGTATTCTCTTATCGATTGCTGCGCATCTCGACTTTGAAATCTGGCAAATGGATGTCAAGACAGCTTTCCTTAACGGAAGTCTTGATGAAGAGATCTATATGCAACAACCCCAAGGCTTCATTGAAAAGGGCCAAGAACACCTAGTTTGTAAGCTCATGAAGTCCATATACGGACTCAAACAGGCATCCAGAGCTTGGAACCAATGTTTTGATCATGTTATAAAGTCTTATGGGTTCGACCAAAACGAGTTCAAAAGTTGTGTGTACAAAAAGCGTGTAGGAACTGCATTGGTATTCTTAGTACTATACGTAGACGACATTCTGATTATCGGGAATGATGTAAAGGTGTTATCAGACGTAAGGGCATGGCTTTCAAAACAGTTTGATATGAAGGACTTAGGGGAAGCCGCACACATCCTTGGGATCAAGATCACTCGAGATCGCAAGAAAAGGATGATAGGCTTGTCGCAAGCTTCTTACATAGACACTGTCTTGAAACGATTCAGCATGCAGGATTCCAAGAAAGGCTTCTTACCTTTCAGACATGGAATCCATCTATCCAAGAAAATGTGCCCTAAGACGCAAAAGAAGATAGATGACATGAGAGGCATTCCTTATGCTTCGGCTGTCGGAAGCCTTATGTATGCAATGCTGTGTACGAGACCAGATATCTGCTTTGCCTTTGGAATGGTGGCAAGATATCAAAGTAACCCGGGGAAAGAACATTGGACGACAGTTAAAAACATTCTAAAGTATCTGAAAAGAACTCGGGATAGAATGTTAATTTATCAGTCAGATAGTCTAATCCCCATCGGCTACACGGACTCGGATTTCCAATCAGACATAGACTCCAGAAAATCTACCTTCGGTAGTGTGTTTTGCATGGGGGAAGGAGCTGTGACATGGAGAAGCGTCAAGTAGAAATGCGTCGCAGATTCTACCACAGAAGCCGAATATGTAGCTGCTTGCGAGGCAGCGAAAGAAGCGGTATGGCTCAAGAACTTCCTAGTGGACTTGAATGTAGTTCCGAATTTGCCCAGTAGAATCACTGTTTATTGTGACAATGCCGGAGCAGTTGCAAATTCTAAGGAACCAAGAGCCCACAAGGCCAGCAAACACATTGAAAGGAAATACCATCTTATACGAGATATCGTTAAGAGAGGAGATATAGATGTGGCAAAGATAGCGTATGAAGACAACCTAGCAGATCCATTCACAAAGGGTCTGCCTCTGAATACATTCGAGAGACATGTGGAAGGAATGGGTGTCAAGACCGTTGCCAATCTGCTTTGAGTATAAGTGGGAGAAATTATTAGGTTCGTGTAGGTGACATTAGATGTCACATATTAGGAACAACACGAGACATGTTGTAGTATACTTAAAAGCAGATTTTGAGTATAAGTGGGAGATTGTTGGGATTATACTGAAAAGTATGCTTTTACTTTGTATAATCAAAACTGAATTTCGGACTTATTTACTGAAATAAATTATTTATCACTGATGCTTTAAATATCATTGAATGTTACATATATTTACTGCATAACTGTTCAATAAATAGTACGTGTTACATTGTAGTTAATTTAGTGATACCAGATCACAGAAGATTAAATTAACATTCCCTTGTAACTAAAAGTACACCATTCAGGACCTAGATGGAAATGAACAATCCATCGTGAAAGGTTGAAGTGTAAGGCTTAGATTGGCTTGTCTTGACCAAGAGATTACACTAGTGCATAACTGATGCACTGAATAGGACCTACAGGAGGACAAATTCTTCAGAACTGAACAAGAAAAAATTAGACCTCAGTGGTTCGTTATTTCTTAATCTTCGTTCCTTAAATAGGATCACGTGTGATTGGTAACTATTGCTTTGACTTAGCATGGGTAGAGAATCAATGAGATTCAATACTTTTTATCTTGGGCAATATTATTGGTCACATGTGATTGCTAAGATTTAATACGGAGAATCGTGTGCAAGTACGCTTGTTCGATTTGCCCCCTTGGGAGGTTCATAAGCTTTATCATACCAAATCTTGCAAGTGGAACTAGTTTCCGGTATGGATAATAATGTTGAACCGTTCCTTAACCAAGGACAAAAGATATTAATTAATGGAAAGCTATTTCAGTGGCTTGAATTAATTAATGGGCTTGATAATCTTAAACACGGGAAATAATAACCGGAAGCCATATTGACTGTAATATGGGTTAAGATGGATAGTGCAATATTAATTATGTAGTGGGATTAATTAATATTTATGGGCTTGAATAATATTGTGGCTCAATATTGATAATTCAAGATCCATTGGAAGGTCCAATCTTAATTCTCCTAAAGGCCCCCTAAGTAGCCCAACATATAGTCCAATAACTGAAAAAGGTGTTTAAAATAAAATAAATATTGTTGCCTTATTTTTCCATGAATTTCGAAAATTATGGATTGAAAGGGGAGAAAGATTTTCTTTGAATTTTGTTATGGAATGAAGATATGTATTCTTGGAATACAAGATTGTCTCATTAAATTCAAGAAATCTCCCACTTGGTTATCCATATAAGTATTTTCGAAAATATTGAAATATAAAGGGCAAGAAAGATTTTCTTCATTTTCTTGAAAAGATATGTATTTCTTGAAATACAAGAATATCTCATAAATTCAAGAAAATCCAAATCTTGGATTCTTGCCTAATATTTCGAAAATTCCATAACAAAGAGTAGGTGGGATTTTGTGGAATATTATAATTTTGGGAAAAATAATATAGGAGATATATTCAAGATTTCTTGGAGATCAAGAAAAGATTTTCCCACATTGTTTTTGCCCCAAAATTTCGACCACCTCTACTCTATAAATAGGGGATGATTCTTTCATTCCCAAGTACAATTCCATGTGCTGGAAAAATTAGTAAATCCACAAAGGTGGTGCAACAAAATTTATTTTCCTTTTGTTAATTGTTCGCAAGTGTCCTACCACCGGATAGTCGAGCAAGGATTAAGGGAATACTTGGGAAGTTCTTTTGGTGAGTCTAATCAACAAGATCATTGCCGTCCCAAGAGGTATGTTCACGTAAACTCGTAGAATTTCCGCATGCGTAGGTTTTACGTGAATTGATTATATGCATGATTTATTGTTGGATTATTTTTTGAATTAATATAGGATTAATTCATGCTAGTAATAATTATAAGAATTAAATTTGTATTTAGATATTCATCCCGAATAGATCTGTGCAACTTATTCCCCAACAGTTTGTATTCAAATAACTTAATCAATTTATCTCCAATCACTAATTGATCACTGTTGTTACCTCGATTTTATATCTAGGATAATGAAATGGATCAAACAGATAACAAGTAACAAATATGAAGATGCGTTGTGAGTTTGATTACCCAGTTCGTCTTTTGAATAAGACTACGTCTGGGGGCGCCCAAGCCAGGAGTATTTCACTATATTTTATGCCTAAAGTACTAGAATTTTTGTCCCTTTACAATGAGAGTTACATGTTGTATTTATAGACCTGAAACTAGGGTTTTTCTCCTTCGTGGTCTTCTCTTAGCGGGCTTGCCAAGCTTCTGCCGCCAAATCTTGGGTTTCCTCGGCTGAATCCGTGATTTCCACATCCGGATGCACTTGCCTTGCTTACCCCCCCGATATCTGCGCTCAGTTATTTGTATCTTTACCAATTACAGCCGCTGGAGGTCGCTTCCGGCTTGCAGCCTTCCACAAGGTCGATGGCGACCTTCTTCTCCTCAAACCGATGTGAGACCTTCTCTGCTTCATGAGGAAGTCGTTCTACGACCTCCCATTTCCATCAAAGTCGCTTCTATTGACTACTTCACCAGGTAGGAATATTCCATGGTACATCAAGTCGAGGTCGCGTGCTAGCATCGGGGCCTGGACATGATCTGCAATCTTGAGCGACTTGTGAAGGATCGACCTCGGGAAGCATTCCCGAGGCACTTGGGTATCTGTGACAAGATAGACAGTCACGCCGATTCGTACGAGATTCGATGGATTCACCATAATGATGCTGCGGACGGGATGAGGTCATGCGCCGTAGGTCTCCCCAATTGGCGAGCGCGGTGCAAGTCACGCGCGACTCGTGCGACCTCATTTCTCCGAAAGGGGTCCGACTTTTTATTTATTACAATTCGACCCCCGCCCCCTCTACAACAAGGGGTAGGGTTCCTCATTCGCTGCCACTTCTTCTCTTCGCGCGCAGCTCTCATTCTCTCCTGCATTCAAGTTTCTCCTTCTCCGATGACCCTCCGACGAGATCCACTTCAGGTAATCACTCCTTCCTATACTCTTCCATCATGGCCTCTGGTTCTTCTGCACCTGCTGCCCCGTGCCCTCCGGTCTCTTCGTCCTCAGACGAGGATGATATCGCCATCGCCCAGCTCCAGCAACTCCGCGCCTCCCATACCGCCACCGGCCGTGAGGGCAGATCTTCATCTGCCTCGATCCGATGCCTCGTCAGTGACACCGAAGGGGTGGATGAGCAGTTCCTCTGAGACCTGGAGGACATCACTCATCTTCCTGCTCTAGACCCGAGCACAATTCTTCCGGCTATGTCAGAACGGGAGGAGCCCTCCGGCACCTCGACTCCGACTCAGGACTATGGGGCCTATGTGTGGGCCTTTGACTACCAAGCCTACTCGGCCGAGGCTCCCTACAAGTGACCTGAGCGCTCATATAGAAAATTGGTTCGCAACGACTATATGGCATCCGACTTGCCCCGGTATAGGTCGACTTTAACTGATCGACATGTGCGTTCTCTCCGCCGACTATACAAGGTGCCCCGGGACATACATTTTTATGTGGTAACCTCCGAGGAAAGTGCCGACCAGCCGCCTCCTGGGATGATAGCCGTCAATGAGCATTCGATGGAGACTGGGATTCGCTTTCCTCTTCATCCGGCGATTTCCCATCTGCTGGCGGCTTGGAATTAGAGCCTTACCCAAATCACTCCCAACACTGGAGTTATATTTTGTCAACGATGACCGTCCTCGGTCTGGCCGGGCTACATCGGATGCCGACTCCGGGAGAGATCGCCTACGTGATGTGATGTCGTCGGTCATTGGTCGTACTATAATACCGGCGATCTTGACCGCAAGAAGGCGGGGAGCTCTGAGTGGGATCGAACAAAGTCGTAATTTTGGAATCGGAAATGGTGGTTTGTTGGGGGCGCCTGTGAGTCGGTGGACCCCTCGAGCACATTACCCATCCGGGTCCCCACGGACTATGCACCCTAAGTCGAGCATGGTAAATTCTCACTTTTATACTTCTGAGGTCGTACTGATCTAATTCTTATTTTCCTTTTGCAGTGTTTACGCCTTCAACCACCGACTTGTTTTGGGACTTCCAGGAGGCGTTCAAAACTGTTCGACTCACCGAGCTGGGCCTTCGCGACGTCAACACCCTCAACTCTGAGCTCGATCGGTTGAAGGTCGGCCTCTACACCTATCCCCGGCACTTGAGAATCCCCTGTGAGTGTTCATCTTCGATTTCCCCCTTTTTTGACCTTTTCCACCATGTAGATCCCGACATCCCGGTCTACCGCCGCCAACCTTCCGCATCAGTGATGGCCACCCGGAAGAAGTCGGTCCTTGGTTAGATGAGGCACGCCCAGTCGCCGATCTTGCCCCTCCCGAGCCCCACCACGCCGGGTCCTTCGCCGATCACGCAAGAAGAAGGAAGAGGGGCAGCCTGAACCTCCCCGAAGAGGCGAGGAGGAGAGCCCACACCGACGTCAGGGAGGTCGCGACTCCGCCTCCTCTCTCATGACCCGCCTCCCGTCCCTCGGGATCGACTTCCGGAGGATGACTCATGGTTGGGCTGGGATGTCGACCGCATCAACGAGTAAGTGTCTAACCAGATTACTTTATTTTATTGTAAACCTCTCTTTTGCTGACCTCGAGATCTTTTTCGCAGCCCGGAGCTAACTCCTCATAAGTTCGGCCCTGAGGCCTTGAGCTTCTTGAGGTCGGGACACATCATCCTGGGCGGGTCCTTTTGAGAGTCGCCACCTACCTCCGGAGGACTCTGCAGAACCTGACCCGCGGGTGGACGCAGACCGACCACAACAATGCCCGTCGGTAGAACGTGACGGGCAACCTGTACTCGGCCCTTGCTCATTCTCAAAAGACGGTCTTCTACCTCCAAGAAGTTAAGGCTCAGAATCGAGGCCGAGGAGGAGCTCGAAGTCGCAGGTTTGGGTCAACATCGTGCCAAGATCTTTCGTCACTTTGCGCCGATGCCGAGAAGAGGTTGGAGTCCTCAACTCCGACCTTCTCAAAAAGCCTCTCCGACTCACGGGGGTGCAATGGCCCGGAGGGAGTGAAGCGAAAGGTGGCCCATCTGGAGGGCGAGCTAGCCGAGGCTGGGAGGACACTGGCTGAGAAAGAAGGTGACTTCAAGCGGACTGAGGAGCTCAATGCCAACTTCGCCTATGTGATGGCCTATGCTGGAGCCATATGGGATTTTCACAAGGCGAATCCTGTGGGCGACCTTACTCCTGTTGTCGCCGAATTGGCGGACTACGTCCGCAACTATTCTCCTGCCCCCATGGTCTTGAGATCAAGGACTTGGAGGATATGGGCGTCGACCTCTCATTCTTTGCTAATCCCTCTCAGATTGTACGTCCGATCCCGGAGGAGGAGGTCGCTGCCGAGGCGGAGGTTGCTCAGCTGGAGTCGGAGTTGGCTCCTGAGGCCCCTGTGTTGGAGGTTGCGGCCACAGAAGGGAATGTGGAAGGGGGGGTGGGGTGGGAGGAGGGGAGAGCCTTTCAATTTTTCATCTCTTTTTCGTTTTTGATGTATCGGCCTGCAGACCTTTTTTAATGTACTCGCCTTCGGGCCCCCTTTTGTTATATTAATAATGTTCCTTTTCTTTTATCATGTTGTGTCGACCTTTCATTTCTCTTATGCGACTTAAAATTTACTTGTCCACGTCTTCTTGTTGTAATGCGAATTTATTGTTTGGACTTTATTTATCTGGTCGTCTTACAAAGTCGGGGGAGGTCGCCCCTTGCAGGGTGCCGATTCTTCCCTCGGTGTGTCGAAGGTCATACCTCGTGTGGTTTATGTTTTCTTTACATAACCCCTTTGGGTTTCACACAATGATTTCGAGATTAAGGAAAAAATATTATTAATATTTCTGATAAATAACTGGTTACAAGGGTATAATTTCACTGATAATACTTCCGCAAGTGTGCCGCGTTCCATGGGTATTGAGCTTTGGTTCCATCTGGTAGCTCGAGCTCGTATGCTCCATTAGGTAAGATCTTTGAGACTTTGAATGGGCCCTCCCAATTTGGGCCGAGGGTCCCATTCGATTCGCTGAGTATCTTCTTGAGTACCAAATCGCCTTCTCTGAATCGCCAGAGTCATACTTTGGAGTTGTAGTACTTTTCCAAAAAAATTGTTTGTATCTGGCATTCCTCATGTTAGCTTCTAGTCATTTTTTCTCGAGCAGATCGAGATTTCTGGTTAGGGCCTCATCGTTCTGGCCAAAGGCGACCTGGCTGGTGCGGAAGCTGGGGAAGTCGATTTTCGCGGGGACCACTGCTTCGGTCCCTAAGGCTAGTGAGTAGGGTGTTTCTCCGGTTGAATTTCTGCAGGTCGTTCTATAGGCCCATAGAACGTCTGGGAGCTCGCTAGCCCACTTCCCCTTGGCCTCATCGATCTTGACCTTGAGAGTATGCTTGATGATTTTGTTCACGGCCTCGACCTGTCCATTTGACTGCGGGTGGTATGGGGTTGAGAAGAGCTTTGTGATTTTCCACTTCTTGAAGAAAGCCTCGACCTTGAGGCCATCGAACTGCTTGCCATTGTATGATATGATGGCTTGTGGTAAACCGAATTTGCATATGATGTTCCGCCATATGAACTTGATGACTTGGTTCTGATCTATGGTCGCTAGTGCCTCTGCTTCTGCCCACTTTGTAAAGTAATCTACTGCTACTAGGGCGTATTTGACCGAGCCTGGCGCTGTTGGGAGTGGGCCAATGATGTCTATCCCCCACTTTGCAAATGGCCAGGGGCTGAGGATACTTGTGAGTTCTTCCGGTGCTTGTTTGATGGAAGGGGCGTGGATTTGGCATTTGTGGCATTTGCGAGCGAAGATGATGGCATCTGCCCTTAGTGTGGGCCAAAAGTATCCCTGTCTTGTGGTTTTGTGGGCCAGTGATTCCCCCCGGTGTGGTTTCCGCATGCCCCCTCATGTATTTTACGTAGGATTATTTGCTCATGTTCGGGTGTGATGCACCGGAGTAGGGGCATGCTGAAGCCACGTTTGTACAGCTCGGTCTGGACCATAGCGTATCTTGCTGCTCGCAATTGAAGCTGCCGAGCCTGGACCCTATCTATTGGCAGAAGACCTGTTGTCAGATACTCGATGATGGGTGTCATCCAGCTCGATTTCGGGTCTTCTAGGTTTGCAGCCTCCGCGTGTTCGGTGGATGGGTGGGGTAATGTCGTGATGGTGATATCCTTCATTTCTGCGGATCCTTTGGAAGTCGTTAGTCATGCTAGGGCATCGGCTCGTGAGTTCTGTTCTCTTGGGATTAACTTGACATGGATTTGGTCGAATTTTTGACATAATATTTTCACCACCTCCTGGTAGGCTGCCATTCGGTCGTCCCTTACCTCGTACTCTCCAGAAATCTAGTAGGCTACGAGTTGGGAGTCTGTGTGAACTTGAAATCTTCTGACACTCATTGTTATTGACATTTCTAGGCCGCTGACAAGCGCTTCGTATTCGGCCTCGTTGTTGGTTGTGGGGAAATCGAAGGTGATGGCGTTCTGGAACGAGGTCCCCTCTGGGCTTGTTAAAACTATACTGGCCCCCGACTTGTGGGAGGTCGCAGATCCGTCCATGAACAATTCCCAGGGTGGGCCGCTCAAGCATCTGGCTTCGGTTGGGAATGTGAGTTCCACGATGAAGTCGGCTAGGGCTTGGGCTTTGATGGCAGGTCGGGGCGCGTAGGTTACCCCGTATTGACCGACCTCGATTGCCCATTTGAGGCATCGTCCCGACGTGTCTGGCCGGTGCAAGATGTTCCTCAGGGGTGTGGAAGTCAATACCTCGACTTGGTGGTCGAAAAAATAAGGCCTTAATTTCCTTACGCTCATAACCAGCACGTATGCCAGTTTTTCCAGGACCGGATATTGCTGTTCAGTTTTGTTTAGTGTCTGGCTGACGAAGTAGATTGGGAGCTCGTTCCTATCCTCCACCCAAACTAGTACCGCGCTCAAAGCTGTTTCAGAGGTCGCGAGGTATAGGAAAAGTTTCTCCCCCGGAATTAGTTTCGACAGAATGCTTACATCCGCCAGGTAAGCTTTGATCTTGCCAAAAGCTTCTCAACTTTCGTGTGTCCATTCAAACTTTGATTTTTTCCGAATGGTGTCGAACAACGGCTTGCACTTATCCCCCATTCGAAAGATGAATCGATTTAGGGCGGCCAGGCATCCTGTGAGTTTTTATACTTCCTTCACGTTTTGGGGCGCCCCCATGTCTAGTACGACTTTGACTTTGGAGGGGTTTGCCTCGATTCCTCGTTTGCTCACCAGGTGTCCTAAAAACTTCCCAGATTCGACTCCGAAATTGCACTTCTTTGGGTTTAGTCGCATGTTGAACTTTCTTAGGATATCAAAAGTTTGGGCCAAGTGGGTTAAGTGGTCCTTCGATTTTAAGCTTTTGACGACTATGTCGTTGACATAGACTTCCACCGACTTCCCTATGAGGTCGGTAAACATGTGGTTGACCAGCCTCTGATATGTTGCCCCTGCATTTTTCAAGTTTAAAAGGCATCCTCTTCCAATGAAGATGAGATTATCTCGAGGTTCATACATGGCTATCTGGTGGTAGGAACAAAGGTATCCTTGAAGGACATTGTCTGTCGAGTTCATACATGGCTATGGGGTGGTAAAAGCGCTTTTGCGCATCCATGAAGGACATTGTCTCGTGTCCCATTAGATTTTTTTTTGTGTTATCTATCAATTGGTCGATGTGGGGCATTGGAAAGAAATCTTTTGGGCATGCTATTTTTGAGATCGAATTTTCTGTGGAAGATTTCGATGATCTATGTGTGTAAAGTCCGGATCGATTTTTTTTTTACTATGACCAGCGAAGACGCTAGATTCTTTTTGAGAAACCCATTGGGGTTGATTGACATCTTTGAGTGATCAAGTTATTTCAAGATCGGATGACTTCTTCACTTTGACTTTCTCGAGGTCTTCCGGGGCTTTGGGTATTTTTTGGGGATTGTCTATATTTAAAATTCTTGGTTGAGGGCCCAATCTTGGGTCGAAGTCATCGCGACTTCTTTTCCTGCTCGTTTCATTGTTTAAAGATTCACTTTGCTTATCGCTATCTATTACAAATATTTGTTTGCTAGATATTGGTGTGGAATTTAAATGAGACGAGGGATAAATCAAACAACCTCTTGCATCAACTTGGTCACCTTTGACGGTGCCGACCAGCCCACTATTGGTGGGAAACTTTACACAAAAATAAAAAGTTGAGGACATAGCCTCGAATTCATGTTCAAAAGGCCTCCCGAGGAACCCATTGTAGGAGCTCGGGAGGTCGACAACTAGGAAATCTAAAAGCCTAGTGGCCCTAACTTCTTCATTCAGAGTGGAGACTAATTCTACAGCAAGTCGGATCATCTCTGTCGGCTTTACTATTACGTCCCCGAATCCTTTCACGACGTGGTCGCATGGGGTGATATATGCGTCGTAATCTCCGAGCTGATCCAGGGTCTTCTTGAAGAGTATGTTGCAGAAGGCTCCCCCATCCACTAACAAGCGGCATAATGTGGTGCCCATGATATTGGCTCTGATCACAAGGGGATCGATGTTGGGGTAGACTACTCTGGCCTTGTCCTTTTCGCCGAACTCGATTGTGCTGGACTCCTCTCCTACCATGAAAATGGGTAACACCATTTTCCTGGCGTTCTCAATTTCCATTTTCTCCGCCTTCAGATGCCTTTTGGATGAGGCGGTTGTAGAAAGTCCCCCTACTATTCAGAGCGGGGATGGAGTGTGTATCACGCGACCTTCCATGTCTTCGGGCATGGGCGGTACTGGCCGTTCTCCCTGGCCGGCATTCCTCAGAGCATGTTCGGCTTACGGGTTCGCTTGTTGGCGACCTCTTTGGTCTTGCTCTTGGTTCCTCTGAGGTCGTTTGACAAGCTCATCCAATATCCCATCCTCGTACAACCTCCAGATCTGTGGGAGCAGATCCTTGAACTCGCTGATATAATGTCTGGTTTGCTCGTGGAAGGCACAGTACTTGTTGGGGTTTGCCTTGCCCTTGTTCTTTATTGGCTGAGGCGGGAGGAGTAGCTCTCGGTCCTTGATCTGATTGAACACGTTCCCTGGAGTCATGCCTAAAACTTCCATCAACTTTACTGGAATGCTTTCTTAGAAGGGCTTGAAGCTGTCCGGAGCCTTATAGTGATTACCGGCTTTCTTGGAGCTTTTCTTTATATTGACGACCTCCCTGTCGTCGGAGAGTCTCGCTTCCAGTAGCTCGAAAGCGTGGATGATGTCGCTTGTCTGTCCCCGGAAGTCGTTATAGATGATTAGATACTCGGTGGTCATCCGTCGCCACAGCTTGGTCCCCTTCTTGAGTCTGGAAACAACCCCGAGCACTTTTGCCTCGTCACCGATGGGATCCCCCTCCAATATGAGCTTGTCGATCCTTTCGATGTAGGATCGATCAGACTCATCATCTGCCTGTTGCGTCTTTATGAGTCGCTGCTTGGTCGCAGGTCATGGAGCCAAGGCCGTGAAATGGATCAGGAATTGCCTACCAGCGAACGGTGGTAGTGAGGTGAACCATTCTATAGAGAACGGTGGTAGTGAGGTGAACCATTGGTGGGCCTGGTCGCTCAAGGTTAAGGAAAACAGCCTGGACTTGGTGGCATCTGTGGCTCCCATGGAAGCCATGTAGGAGTTATACTTGGCCACGTGGACCTTCGGGTCCATGCTTCCGCTGTAGCGATCTAGAGCTGCGGTGTTGATTTTCCTTTGGGTAGGAGCCAAAGTGATTGTGGTCCCGAGGGGGGAGTCTGGAATGACAAGGTCACGGTCCGTCCCTACTGGGCTGCCCTGGTTCTCAACTCACTCGAGAAGTCGTTGGACCGTTTTGGCCAGCGCATCGATCTTGATGTCGCGATGATCCCTAGGGGGGAAAGTCGCCGGTGGGTCGCCTTGGTGGATTGCTGACCCTCTCGGTAGCTCGTTGTGGTGCAGATTCAGGGCCATGACCAGGTCTCACTCTATTTGGTCAGCGCGACAGGGCTGAGATTGTGCCTTATCTTCAGCGGCCATAGGGGCCTTTTGGATCTCTTGTTCCCCAAGTCGCTCGAACACGTTACCCGACCTCGCCGGCCTTTCCAGGAGCCTGCAATTCCGAATGATGGCGTGCTTCACTGGATCATATGCCAGTTGGCCGGTGGAACGCCCTTTCTCGATAAGGGCATTCTTGCCCTTAGAGGTCCCCGGATTGGGTGCCGCTTTCTTGGCGGGTGGATGTTCATCCTCCTCGTCGAAGACGAGATGCTTTTTGTTGAGGCCAGGATGGCCTTTGCGTCCTCTGGCGTCTGGACGAGGTTCCACCAGTCGGGGGTGGCCTCTGGGATAATGGGATGAGAGCGCTGCGAGCTCATAGAGGCTTCCACACCGTCGCGGTTATCGGTCTCATTTTGGGGATTGTTACCTTGATTGATCGTCATTGGAGATTTGGGGTTTCCTGTAGATTTTTAGTAAATCGACAGAACTGTTCCCACAGACGGCGCCAATGTTGTGACCTCGATTTTATATCTAGGACAACGTGATTATGAAATGGATCAAACAGATAACAAGTAACAAATATGAAGATGCGCTGTGAGTTTGGTTACCCAGTTCGTCTTTTGAATAAGACTACGTCTAGGGGCGCCAAAGACAGGAATATTTCACTATATTTTCTGCCTAAAGTACTAGAATTTTTGTCCCTTTACAATGAGAGTTACATTTTGTATTTATAGACCTGAAACTAGGGTTTTTCTCCTTCGTGGGCTTCTCTTAGCGGGCTTGCCAAGCTTCTGCCGCCAAATCTAGGGTTTCCTCGGCTGAATCCGTGATTTCCGCATCCGGATGCACTTGTCTTGCTTACCCCGCGATATCCACGCTCAATTATTTGTATCTTTACCAATTACATATTTGGAGGTCACTTCCGGCTTGCAGCCTTCCTCAAGGTCGATGGCAACCATCTTCTCCTCAAACCGATGTACGACCTTCTCTGCTTCATGAGGAAGTCGTTCTACGACCTCCCATTTCCATCAAAGTCGCTTCTATTGACTACTTCACCAGGTAGGAATATTCCATGGTACAATAATCACTTATGTCACACTTGGCCACAAAGTCCAAGTTGACGTGCATTGACCAATGACTTTGATCCAATTATGATGAGAACATGAGTATTCTCTCTAAATCCACTTTGAGGAATGAATCATTTTCTTGGCTCAACTACCACGCACATGCACTTCGTGATGAACCCAATCCAAGCCATATCTATCCGTAGACGGGTGCAAGCATCGGTCATGGTCAAAGTTCATCATTCCACACCTGTCGTGCGTATTGACCTCAAGTCAAAAGAGTATCACATTGCTCCCACTAACAGAGACACCCGTAGACACATATAGTGGAACTACATCAAACGGTTGCTCGGATGGGTATACCAATACCCTCTAAGGTATTTGCGCATCCATCATGAGATACCTAGTATCTCGTAGTAAGTGATATCTTACTACACTCTCTAAGAGAATGATGCAGATCGCACACCAATCTCCATTGCATCATCAATATCCCATTCTTGATTATCCTTGATCGGGGCTATTTGAGAATCACGCTTAAGTCATCTGAGTTCTCACTCACTCAATGACAACAATTACTCAATGGAACACAGATAAGAACAAATGCAAACAATCAAACATAATATTCTAATAAGTGTAATGCCATACATTTTTTTATATTAAACAAACAATAATATTAAACCAACACTGAATATTATCTGAGTATTATGTCCTTATAATGGATTGTCTATAGGACACTAACACTAACAGTGTCGATTCAAATAACTTAATCATATTATCTCCAATCACTAATTGATAATTTATGTCACACTTGGCCACAAAGTCCAAGTTGACGTGCATTGACCAATTACTTTGATCCAATTATAATGAGAAGATGACTATTCTCTCTAAATCCACTTTGAGGAATGAATCCTATTCTTGGCTCAACTACCACACACATGCACTTCGTGATGAACCCAATCCAAGCCATATCTACCCATGAAAGGGTGTAAGTGTCGGTCATGGTCAATGTTCATCACTCCACACATGTCGTGCGTATTGACCTCAAGTCAATGGAGTATCACATCGCTCCCACTAACCGAGACACCCGTAGACACATATAGTGGAACTACATCAAACGGTTGCTCGGATGGGTATAACAATACCCTCTAAGGTATTTGTGCATCCATCATGAGATACCTAGTATCTCGTAGTAAGTGAGATCTTACTACACTCTCTAAGATTATGATGCAGATCGCACACCAATCTCCATTGCATCATCAATATTCCATTCTTGATGATCCTTGATTGGGGCTATTTGAGAATCATGCTTAAGTCATCTAAGTTCTCACATCTCAACGACAACAGTGATTCAAGGGAAAACAGATAAGAGCAAATGCAAACAATCAAACATAATATTCTAATAAGTGTAACGCCATACATTTAATATTAAATAAACAATAATATTAAACCAACACTGAATATTATCTTAGTATTATGTCCATACAAAGTGTTGTCTCTAGGACACTAACAGTAACAATCTCCCACTTGAACTAGAGCCAATCACCTACATGCCTAACCCCTAGACCATTGAAATGTCTAGTGTGTACATGATTACTCAAAGTTTTGGTGAAAGGATCAGCCAAATTATCTTCTGTGGGAACACGCTCTAACTCTATCTCTCCTCTAGCGATTATCTCTCTTATCAAGTGATAACGCCTCGGTACATGCTTATTTCTGTTATTGGATCTCGGTTCTTTAGCTTGTGCAACCGTACCAGTGTTGTCACAATACAACTTTATTGGACTGCTGGCACTCGGAACTACCCCTAGTTCAATTAAGAACTGTTTTATCCAGACAACCACTTTGGCAGCTTCCACTACAGCAATGTACTCAGCTTCAGTTGTTGAGTCCGCGGTAGTCTCTTGCTTGGAACTATTCCAACTAACCGCCCCACCATTGAGAGTGAACACATAGCCTGAATGAGATTTGTAATCATAACAGTTAGATTGGAAACTTGCGTCTGCATAACCAATAGAACCTAGCTCTGGCTGACCTCCATAGACCAAGAAGCAATCTTTAGTACGTCTGATGTACTTATGAATGTTCTTGACAACAATCCAGTGAGGTCCAATCAGACTTAGATTCCAGAAAATCTACCTCCGGTAGTGTGTTTTGCATGGGGGGAGGAGCCATGACATGGAGAAGCGTTAAGCAGAAATGCATCGCCGATTCTACCATGGAAGCCGAATGTAGCTGCTTGCGAGGCAGCGAAAGAAGCGGTTTGGCTCTAGAACTTCCTAGTGGACTTGGATGTAGTTCCGAATTTTTCCAGTACAATCACTGTTTACTGTGATAATGCCGAAGCAGTTGCAAATTCAAGGGAACCAAGAGCTCACAAGTCCAGCAAACACATTGAAAGGAAATACCGTCTTATACGAGAAATCTTTAAGAGAGGAGATATAGAGGTGGAAAAGATCGCGTCAGAAGACAACCTAGCAGATCCATTCACAAATGGTCTGCCTCAGAACACATTCGAGAGACATGCGGAAGGAATGGGTGTCAAGACCGTTGCCAATCTGCTTTGTGTATAAGTGGGAGATAGCATTAGGTTCGTGTAGGTGACATTAGATGTCACGCATTAGGAACTACACGAGATATGTTGTAGTATACTTAAAAACAGACTTTGATTATAAGTGGGAGATTGTTGGGGTTATACTGAAAAGTATGCTTTTACTTTGTATAACCAAACTGAATTTCTGTCTTATTTACTGAAATAAATTATTTATCACTGATGCTTTAAATATCATTGAATGTTACATATATTTACTGCATAACTATTCAATAAATAGTACGTGTTACATTGTAGTTAATTTAGTGATACCAGATAAAAGAAGATTAAATTAATAGTCCCTTGTAACTAAAAGTACGTTGTTCACGACCTAGATGGAAATGAACAATCCATTGTGAAAGGTTGAAGTGTAAGGCTCAGATTGGTTTGTCTTGACCAAGAGATTACACTAGTGCATGACTGATGCACTGAATAGGACCTACATGAGGATAAATTCTTCAACACTGAATTAGGAAGAATTAGACCTCAGTGGTTCGTTATTTCTTAATCTTCGTCCCTTAAATAGGATCGTGTGTGGTTAGTAATTATTGCTTTGACTTATGACGGGTAGAGAATCAATGAGATTCAATACTTTATATATTGAGCAATATTATTGGTCACATGCGATTGCTAAGATTTAATATAGGATTAATTCATGCTAGTAATAATTGTTAGAATTAAATTTGTATTTAAATATTCATCCCGAATAGATCCGAGCAATTAATTCCCCAACAATATTCCTTTATCCTTATTCAACAATCCGGTGGTAGGAACTCGCGAACAATTTAACGAAAGGAAAAATAAAAATTATGTTGCACCACCTTTGTGGATTTCTAATTTTTTCAACACATGGAATTGCTTGGGGATGAAAAATTCACCCCCTATTTATAGATGAGGTGGTGGTCGAATTTTTGGGCAAAAATAATATGGGAAAATCTTTTTCTTGATTTCCAAGAAATCTTGAATATATCTAATATATTCTTTTCTCCATAATTAAAATATTTCACAAAAATCCAACCTCCTCTTGTTATGGTATTTTCGAAAAAATAAGGAGTAAGGAAAATAAGATTTGGATCTTCTTGAATTTATGAGATATTTTTGTATTCCAAAAATACATATCTTCCATAATACCTTTTCAAGAAAAATCTTTCCTTCATTTATTTATTCAATATTTTTGAAAAACACAAATAAATAACCAAGTGGGAGATTTCTTGAATTTAATGAGATAAACTTGTATTCCAAGAATACTTATCTTCGTTCCATAATAAAATTCAAATAAAATCTTTCTCCCTCTTTTATTTATTATTTTCGAAAAATATAGAAAAATTAGGCAACAATAATTTATTTTATTTTTAAACACTTTTTTCAGTTATTGGACTTTATGTTTGGGCTACTTGAGGGGCCTTTAGGAAAATTAAGATTGGACCTTTCAATGGATCTTGAATTTCCAATATTGTTCCACAATATTATTCAAGCCCATAAATATTAATTAATTTCACTACATAATTAATATTGCACTATCCATCTTAACCCATATTACTGTTAATATGACTCCAGGTTATTATTTCTCGTGTTTAAGATTAACTAGCCCATTAATTAATTCAAGCCACTGAAATAACTTTCCATTAATTAATATTTTTTTGTCCTTGGTCAAGGAACGGTCAACATTATTATCCATACCGGAAACTAATTCCACTTGCAAGATTTGATATGATAAATATTATGAACCTCCCAAGGGGGCAAATGGAACAAGTGTACTTGCACACGATTCTTCGTATTAAATCTTAGCAATCGCATGTGACCAATAATATTGCCCAAGATATAAAGTATTGAATCTCATTGATTCTCTACCCGTCATAAGTCAAAGCAATAATTACTAACCACACACGATCCTATTTAAGGGACGAAGATTAAGAAATAACGAACCACTGAGGTCTAATTCTTCCTAATTCAATGCTGAATAATTTATCCTCCTGTAGGTCCTATTCAGTGCATCAGTCATGCACTAGTGTAATCTCTTGGTCAAGACAAGCCAATCTGAGCCTTACACTTCAACCTTTCACAATGGATTGTTCATTTCCATCTAGGTCGTGAACATCGTACTTTTAGTTACAAGGGACTGTTAATTTAATCTTCTGTGATCTGGTATCACTAAATTAACTACAATGTAACACGTACTATTTATTGAATAGTTATGCAGTAAATATATGTAACATTCAATGATATTTAAAGCATCAATGATATATATAAGTAATTTTATGCAGTAAATTTATGTAACATTCAACGTATAGTACTAAGAATATCAATGCAGTTCCGACATGCTTCTTGTACACACAACTTTCGTATTCATTTTGATCAAACCCATAAGACTTTATTACTTGATCAAAACATTGGTTCCAAGCTCTGGATGCTTGTTTGAGTCCATAAATGGACTTCTTGAGCTTACAAACTAGGTGTTCTTGGCCTTTTTCAATGAAGCCTTGGGGTTGTTGCATATAGATTTCCTCTTCAAGACTTCCGTTAAGGAAAGCCGTCTTGACATCCATTTGCCAGATTTCAAAGTCCAGATGCGCAACAATCGACAAGGGAATTCGGATGGACTTGAGCATTGCTACAGGTGAAAAGGTTTCCTCATAGTCGATCCCTTCTTTCTGAGTATAACCTTTCGCCACAAGCCTTGCCTTGAAGGTTTCCACCTTCCCGTCTGGTCCTCTTTTCCTCTTGTATACCCACTTGCAACCAATGGGTTTGACCCCATTAAGTGGTTCGACTAGCTCCCACACTCTGTTATGATCCATAGAACCCATTTCGGCTTCCATTGTTGTTTGTCAAGAAACCGCATCCTTGTCTTGGATTGCCTCGTCGTAAGTCCATGGGTCTGATTCATCTTGACCGAGGACTAAGTCCAAGGACTCTCCTACCCCCATTAATCTCTCGGGTTGTCTTACAATCCTCCCACTACGACGAGGTTTCGGTTGTGTAAGTGTGTCGTTTGGTATGTCATCTTGTACAGTTGGCACTGAGGTTAACCCCCTTAGCTCATTTAAGGTAATCTCACTTTTGGGCTTTCTTTCGTTCATATAGTCTTCTTCCAAAAATCTAAAGTGGGTGCTTATTACCACCGTTTGATCTTCGGGACCATATAACATACACCCTTTTGTTCCCTCGGGGTATCCTATAAACAACCTTAATTCTGATCGAGGATCCAATTTTTCGGCTTCCTTGTCCAATACGTAGGCCGGACACCCCCAAATTCTCATGTGTCTCAAACTGGGCTTGCGCCCGGTCCACAATTCTTTGGGAGTTTTGGGAACCGATTTCGATGGCACCAAGTTTAGAATATAAGCCGCTGTTTCCAAGGCATGACCCCAGAACGACTTAGGTAGATCCGCATAACTCATCATTGATCTAACCATTTCTAAAAGAGTTATGTTTCTTCGCTCTGCAACCCCATTTTGTTGAGGGGTTCCGGGTGCAGTTAGCTGGGATACAATCCATTCATCTGACAAGTAGTTCAAAAACTCATAGCTGAGGTACTCGCCTCCACAATCAGATCGTAGAGACTTGATACGTTTTTCCCTATGATTCTCTGCTTGAGCTTTAAATTCTTTGAATTTGTCAAAGGTCTCAGATTTATGCTTCATAAGGAAAATGTAGTTGTACCTTGAGTAATCATCAATAAAAGTGACGAAATACTCATAACCTCCTCTTGCTTTGATTGACATTGGACACATACGTCTGTGTGAACGATTTCTAACACTTCTTTGGCTCTATTCCCCTTGGCTCTGAATGCCCTCTTGGTCATTTTACCCTCCAAACATGATTCGCAAGTTGGGATTGGTTCAACTCGGAGAGACTCCAATGAACCATCTTCTACCAACCTTTGAATCCTTTTTGGATTAAAATGTCCCAATCTAAGATGTCATAGAAGTGTCTCGTTCACGTCCGATGAACGTTTTCTTTTATCGGAAATAGTTGATGTGTTATAGGATGCATTTCGTGAGTGGTGTGCACAGTTAATTGTATAGAGATTATTCGACAACGTTCCATGACAGATAAATTTATCTTAAATAGAAATGGTAACAACTTTGTCAAAAGTAACCGAATATCCATCAAGGTAAAATTTAGAAACCGAAATTAAATTCTTTCTAAAACTAGGAACGTAAAGAACATCTCTTAAGATTAAAACTCTGTCTTCAAAAGACAGGTGCACTATCCACCACCCATAAATGGGAGGCATACGCAGCTAAACAAGTTTCAACAACTAGTGCGTGAGAATTACCTTTCTTTCCATTCCTTTTGGGTTTGGAACAAGCTGACCTCCAATGTCCTTTTTCACCGCAGTTATAACATTTTCCTTTTGGTGCCTTCTTGACATCCATCCAGCTAGCTGTCTTTCTCTCACTTTTCTTGGTAATGAGTTTGCTTTGGATCTGACCACTTTCCTTTTCTTGAATCTTGCCTACCACTGGCCTAGATTTTGAGAAAAGACTTTTGGTTACCAATGCTTCGTCTTGAGAAAAGAAATTCGATTTGAGCCTCATCACAATACTTAGTGCCGAGATAAGCAAGTTTGTCAAAATGGCGCTTTAATATGAGAACATGCTCCCTTACGAGTGTTCCCTCTGCCATTTTTAGCCTAGCCACGTCGTCGTTTTTAAACTGATTGATCATGCGGTCTTTTGTTAAAAACATTTCTTCAAGACTTTGTATAATTTCTGTAGCAGACTCAACACCTTCATGAATGTATCTCAAATCATCAGACAGTGAAGTCAAGATTATACACTTCATAGGTTCGTTAGCCTGCTCCCAAATATTATACAAGTGTCTTTCCGCATCTGTTGATCCCTCCGTAGGCATACGGGGCGTGGGTACATCAAGAACCCAATAATGTTGTAGTTGCGCAGTGAGGACAAATTTCATATTTCATTTCCAAATAACATAGTTATCACCAGAAAGTTGGTGTTCTTTGAGAGTATAAAGCAATGGATTAAAAGATTGCGACATGTTGAACTGAAATAAATAACAATTTGTATAAGCACAAACATATCACAAGGTTCGATCACATATATCTTATTAAAATCTAAAAAAAAATATGAACATGCATCAGCCAACATCTCAAAACAGTTTAAATAAGCCACGTGGGGTGGGTCATTATTTAAACACATTCAAGCAGGTTACAAACAAGAAAACAGTTACAATCCTTTAATATCCAAATTAATAGTTGGCTCTCACTTGACCAATATAAAATTGACAGGGACTTCGGGGAAGTATATGCATATCAATTTTATACCTAAGTAATAATCATGATTAAATACAGAATTATTATTTTGTTTTGAACGAGCCTCATGGGGAAGGTCATCGTCGCCACTAATAATAACCCACAATCATCCTTTCAGAATTTATTCATGTGAAATCCATCTTTTGGCCGTCCCGTGGGGGGAATTTCTCCAAAAGAATCCGCAAATAAATAAATCATGGAGGTCAAAATTAATTCAATTTTATTATCCGGAATAAAATTGTCAATTAATTATTTAAACATGCTTAGTAATTTTCGAAGGTGAGATTTTTTAAAATATTTTCTCATGCATCGCATATTTAAACACAATTTAAATAAGCATAAAATAATGCAAAATATCAAAACAAAAAATTAAACACATTGGGCACATATATCCAATTGTCACGATTAATTTTTGTCATGTCTTGATCTTGAGAAATCGTCTTCATAACCTTCATCGTTCATCTCGAAAAGCTCCCACTCGTTCACAACATGTTCTTTAAAATGTCCTCCGTCTTGGGTTAGGACGACATCCGGAAAACGAGTATCTCACGACCAGGAACGCGAGTCCGCGTGCGCCTATGCTCACGCCTTGTTCCGGCTCGGCCATCTCATCCCGTCGCCCACCGCCTTGGGCACGCGAAGCATCGCCCGGACGCGCGATCGTCGTCGGGGTCCTACACTGTCGCCACTAAGCCTTTTGCCGGCAAGACGCTTTTTGCGGCCGCCCGGCGCTCCGTCCGCCTAGCGTGCCTAGTGCGCTCGCCATGCCCCATCCACTATCGTCATGTGGTGCGCGCGGTCGCTAAAAGTTCCACTTTAGCCGCATGCTCCGCCTTAGCTTTTGACGTCGTCCGCACTTTCGAACGTCCGTCTTTAATTCTCCGTCTCCATCTCCGTCTTCGTTCACGATCCGGTTACAATTTATTTATAAAATAAATAAACCTAGATCTAGACTAGTCTATTACATTGAACAAATCAAATACTAATCTACTCGTGGATTTTCTCACGAGGCAAAACGAATTCGAACGAATAGAATTAAAAAAAAAACCACAATTTATATGCATGCATAAATATAAACATTCATCAAATACCATGATAATTGGATACCTGCAAAAAAGATCTAGCAATTCTACTATCCAATTTCAAATTTAATGAAAACGAATTAAATTACAATTTAAAACTTCGAGCACAAACCGAGGCTCGATATGCGCTTGTTGGGATTAATTGCCCGGATCTATTCTGGATGAATATTTAAATACAAATTTAATTCTAACAATTATTACTAGCATGAATTAATCCTATATTAATTTAAATAATAATTCAACAACAAATCATGCATATAAACAGTTCACATAAATCCTACGCATGCGGAATTACTCTGAGTTTACGTGAACTAACCTCTCTGAGTGACAACCGTTGAGAAGATGGATCCCGTTCACACGAACACACCAAAAGACCTTCTCAAGTATTCCCTTATCCTTGTTCAACAATCCGATGGTAGGAACTCGCGAACAATTTAACAAAAGGAAAAATAAAATTATGTTGCACCACCTTTGTGGATTTCTAATTTTTCCAACACATGGAATTGCTTGGGGATGAAAAATTCATCCCCTATTTATAGATGAGGTGGTGGTCGAGTTTTTGGGCAAAAATAATATGGGAAAATCTTTTTCTTGATTTCCAAGAAATCTTGAATATATCTAATATATTCTTTTCCCCAAAATTAAAATATTCAACAAAAATCCCACCTCCTCTTGTTATGGTATTTTTGAAAAAATAAGGAGTAAGGAAAACAAGATTTAGATCTCCTTGAATTTATGAGATATTTTTGTATTCCAAAAATACATATCTTCCGTAATACCTTTTCAAGAAAATCAAGAACATATTTCCTTCCTTTATTTATTCAATATTTTCGAAAAACACAAATAAATAACCAAGTGGGAGATTTCTTGAATTTAATGAGATAAACTTGTATTCCAAGAATACTAATCTTCATTCCATAACAAAATTCAAAGAAAATCTTTCTCCCTCTTTTATTTATTATTTTCGAAAAATATAGAAAAATTAGGCAACAATAATTTATTTTATTTTTAAACACATTTTTCAGTTATTGGGCTTTATGTTTGGGCTACATGAGGAGCCTTTAGGAGAATTAAGATTGGATCTTCCAATGGATCTTGAATTTCCAATATTGAGCCACAATATTATTGAAGCCCATAAATATTAATTAATCCCACTACATAATTAATATTGCACTATCCATCTTAACCCATATTACTGTTAATATGACTCCCGGTTATTATTTCCCGTGTTTAAGATTATCTAGCCCATTAATTAATTCAAGCCACTGAAATAGCTTTCCATTAATTAATATTATTTGTCCTTGGTCAAGGAACGGTTCAACATTACTATTCATACCGGAAACTAATTCCACTTGCAAGATTTGGTATGATAAATCTTGTGAACCTCCCAAGGGGGCAAATCGAACAAGCGTACTTACACACGATTCTTCGTATTAAATCTTAGCAATCACATGTGACCAATAATATTGCCCAAGATATAAAGTGTTGAATCTCATTGAATCTCTACCCGTCATAAGTCAAAGCAATAATTACTAACCACACACGATCCTATTTAAGGGACGAAGATTAAGAAATGACGAACCACTGAGGTCTAATTCTTCCTAATTCAGTGCTGAAGAATTTATCCTCCTGTAGGTCCTATTCAGTGCATCAGTCATGCACTAGTGTAATCTCTTGGTCAAGACAAGCCAATCTGAGCCTTACACTTCAACCTTTCACAATGGATTGTTCATTTCCATTTAGGTTGTGAATATCATACTTTTAGTTACAAGGGACTGTTAATTTAATCTTCTGTGATCTAGTATCACTAAATTAACTACAATGTAACACGTACTATTTAGTGAACAGTTATGTAGTAAATATATGTAACATTCAATGGTATTTAAAGCATCAGTGATAAATAATTTATTTCAGTAAATAAGACAGAAATTCAGTTTGGTTATACAAAGTAAAAACATACTTTCCAGTATAATCCCAATAGTAAGTCGACCCCGGGAAGCGTTCCCGAGGCGCATGGTCATCCTTAGGGAGGCAAATTGTTGCCTCGGTTCCTAGAATCGGTGTGAGACCTGATGGATCCGTCATGATTACTCGGCAGATAGGTGATGTCATACGCCGCGAGCCCCTCCAATTGGTGACCGCGGTGTCGACTACGCGCGATTTGCGCGACTTTATTTCCTTCGGGGGGGTCCTAAATATGCTCATATTACACTTCAACCCCCCTCTTTTTCTATAAGAAGGGCTAGGATTTCGGGCATAAATCCATTTCCTCCCAACTTCGCGCAGCCAAAATCCTTTACGAATCCAAGCTTCTTCATTTCCGACGAGCTTTTGAATTCCCGATGAAACTCGACTCAGGTAATTCTCTCATTTCTTCACACTTTTTTCTATGGCCACCGATCCTCCGACGACCGTTGTCCCTCGGCCTATGATTCCCTCATCTTCAGAGGAGAACAACATGGCGATAGCCCATCTCCGGCGCCACCATGGCTCCAGTTCGGCCGCTGGTCACGCGGGTGGGTCCTCGACGGCGGGCATCCGGAGTATTATTCGGGACGCCAAGGGCGTAGACAAACGATTTTTGCAAGAGTTGGAAGAAATCACTCATCTTTCTCCTCTGGATATCAGCCCCCTCCGCTCCGCCGTGTCAGAAAGGGAACAAACCGCCGGTACTTCGGCCCCGACCCGGGATTATGGGGCCTATGAGCGGGCCTTCGACTATCACTCATATTCTGCTCAGGCTCCGTACAAACGACCTGAACGCAAATATAGGAGGTCGGCTCATTCTGAGTACATGGCTTCCGACCTCACAAAGTACAAGTCGGTCTTATCTGACCGACACGTGCGCTCTCTTCGTCGACTATAGAAGGTGCCCCGAGATGTACATTTCTATGGGGCGACTTCTGATGAAAGTGCTGACCAACCACCTCCCGGGATGATTGCGGTCAATGAGCATACCATGGAGGCGGGAATCCGCTTTCCCCTTCACCCGGCTATCTCCCATCTGCTGGCGGCCTGGAACCAAAGTCTTACACAAATCACCCTGAACGGTTGGAGCTACATACTTTCTACCATGATCGTTGTGGGGTAGGCCGTGCTGAATCGGATGCCGACTCCTGGCGAGATCGCTTATGTGATGATGTCAATCGCCCAAGTCGGCGGCTATAATACCGTGTGACTTCGCAAGGGTCGGGAACTTGTGAGTGGGATCCTGAATAAGGTCGTTGACTGGTATCAGAGGTGGTGGTTTGTCGGAGGTGCTTGGGAATCCACGGATCCTTCAAGTACATTTCCCATTCGGGTTCCCACGGATTACGCTCATCGAGTCGAACATGGTAGATCTTAACTTCTTACACTTCTGAGGTTGTACTGATCTAATTCTCTTCTTCTTTTGCAGTGTTCACTCCTCAAACCGCCGACCTATTTTGGGATTTCCTGGAGGCCTTTAAAATCGTCTGCGACACTCCTCCGAGCCTCCGCGACGTCAACGCCTTGAATTCCGAGCTCGATCGTCTTAAAGCCAGACTCTACACATATCCCCGCCACCTGAACATTCCTTGTGAGTACATTTATTGATGCTTTCGAACTTTCATTTATCTGTGGCTGACTTTTCCTCTATGTGGGCAGTTCCCGACATCCCCATCTATCGACGTCAGCCTTCAGCATCCATTATGGCAGCCCACAAGAAGTCGATATTGGGCCAAATGAAGCATGTGGTGGCCACTGATGCCCCTCCTCTGAGTCTGACCCTTACCGGTCCCTCTGCTGCTGATAAGGGTAAGAGGAAGTCGAAGGAGCCGGCTTCATTGGGTTCCGAGCCCACTGGGAAAAAGACGAGGGAGGAAACGAGCCAGGGGACCGAGAGGTCGTAGCCTCACCCGACCTCACAGCCTACCTCTGCCCCCGAGGGGATCGTCACCCAGAGGACAATTCCTGGTTAGGCTGGGACGTCGACCGCATGAAGGAGTAAGTTTTGATTATGTGAGTCTTTATGTTCCTGTCGCCTTTTTGCTTAATCGACTTAAATGCTCTCTTTGCAGCCCGGAGCTTACCCCGCACAAGTTCGCCCCCGAGGCGCTGAGTTTCCTGAGCTCGAGTCACATCATCCTAGCCGGGGTCCCTTAGAGCTGGCCCGCTTACCTCCGGAGGGGTCTATAGAATCTGACCCGGGGTTGGACGCAGTCGGACCATGGAAATGCCCATCGTCAGAAAGTGATGGGTAACCTGTACTCGGCCCTCGCCCACTCCCAGAAGGCGGTCCTCTATCTGGAGAAAACCAGCACCCAGTTGGAGGCGGAGTTGGATGAGCTGAAGAAGGCACAAGTGAGGGTCACCGATCAGGCCAAGTTGTTACTTTCCACGGCCGACACCCAGAAGAAATTGGAGTCCTCCAACTCCGAGCTGACCCAATGACTTTCCGACCTCGAGGGTCACTTGGCGGAGGTCGAGGGCGAGCTGAGGGCGAAGAAGGTGAGTGTGGTCCAGCTAGAGGGTGAATTGGCTGAGGCCGGGAGGGTGCTGGTCGCCAAAGAGGACGACTTTAAGAGGACCGAGGAGCTAAACGCTAATTTTGCGTATGTGATGGCATACGTCGGGGCCATCCGGATCTTTCACAAGGCCAACCCAGCTGGCGACCTTGGCCCCTTCATCGCCGAGCTATCTGATTATGTCCTCGACTACCCTCCTGCCCCCACCGTCCTCCTGGAGATCAAGGACTTGGAAGATATGGGTGTCGACCTTTCCTTCTTTGCCAATCCGAGTCGAATCATGCACCTCGTTCCTGACTCGGAGGGTGTCCAGCCGGGGTCTGAGTCAATCCCCGAGACCCCTTTGCTGGAGACCGCGGAGGGAAACGCTGGGGAGAGGCCAAACAGCAGTTCTGAAGGGTTGAGTGGAGGCGGCCTTTTGATTTTGCTCTCGATGTACCCTTTCTTTTTTAACTTTTAGTGTATCAGCCTTCGGGCCACTTTCATGTAACGGCCTCCGGGCCATTTATCCAGTTTAAATGAAATTTCTCTTTTTCATTCCTTTGTTGTGTTGACTTGATTCCCTTATGCGACCTGATAACCTCTTAGTCCTTGTCATCTTATTGTTAATGCGACTTTATATTGGACATACTTTTAGTCATCTTATAAAGTCGGGGAAGGTTGCCCCTCATAGGGTGGCAATCCTTCCTCCGGTATGTCAAAAGTCGTACCTCGGGTAACTTATGTTTTCTTTACATAATCCCTTTGGGTTTTACACAGGAATTTTGAAAAGAAGAAAAGACGTTATTATTGATAAATGGAAGTTGATTACAAGGGTGTGAATCTACTGATAAATGGAAGTTGATTACAAGGGTGTGAATCTACAAGTTGATTACAAGTGATTTGCATTCCATGGGTACTGAGCCTTGGTGTCGTCTGGTCGTTCGAGCTCGTAGGCTCCATTCGGTAAATCCTTGAGATTTTGAATGGGCCCTCCCAGTTTGGACCGAGGGCTCCCTTTGACTCTCCGAGTACATTTTTCAATACCATGTCTCCTTCTTTGAAATGTCAGAGTCTACTTTAGAGTTATAGTACCTTTCCGACCTTTGCTTGTATCATGCATTTATCATGTTGGCCTCTAAACGACTCTCTTCGAGCAGGTCTAGATTTCTGGCCAAGGCCTCATCGTTGTGATTGAAAGCGACTTGACTTGTGCGGAGATTGGGGAAGTCGACTTCCGCAGGTACGACTTCCTCGGTCCCGAAAGTCAGTGAGTAAGGAGTTTCTCCTGTCGAATTTCTGCAGGTCATTCCGTAGGCCCATAATACATCCGGGAGCTCGCTACCCCATTTTTCTTTCCCTCCCTCAATCTTGGCCTTGAGAGTGTGTGTGATGATTTTGTTCACCGCCTCGACCTGACCGTTTGACTGTGGATGATAAGGAGTTGAGAAGAGCTTTGTGATCTTCCATTTCGTGAAAAAAGCGTCGATTTTGAGGCTGTCGAATTGTTTACCATTGTCAGATATTATCGCTTGCGGTAAACCAAATCTGCAGATGATGTTCCACCATATGAATTTGATGGCGTGATCTTGATCTATGGTCGCTAATGCCTCAGCCTCGGCCCATTTTGTGAAGTAATCTACCGCCACCAGGGCGTATTTGACCGAGCCTGGAGCTGTCGGGAGTGGGCCAATGATGTCTATCCCCCACTTTGCAAATGGCCAAGGACTGAGGATGCTGGTGAGCTCTTCTGGGCAGCTTTGATGGAAGGGGCATAGATTTGATATCTATAGCACTTGCGGGCGAAGACGATGGCAACGACCCTTAATGTAGGCCAAAAATATCCTTGCCTTGTGGCTTTATGGGCCAGTGATTCTCCCCCGGCATGGTTTCCACATGCCCCTTCGTATATTTCGTGCAGGATAACTTGCCCTTGTTCAGGCGTGATACAACGAAGTAGGGGTATGCTGAAGCCTCGCTTGTACAGCTCGTCGTGGATCATTGTGTATTGTGCGGCTTGTAATTGCAACTACCAAGGTTGGACTCGATCAGTTGGCAGAATACCTGTTGTCAAGTATTCAATGATGGGTGTCATCCAGCTCGATGTTGGGGTTTCTAAGGTCGCGACTCTCGCTTGTGCGGTGGATGGGTGGAATAATATCGTGATGGTGACATCCTTCATTTCTGGTGACCTCTCGGAAGTCGCTAGCCGTGCTAAAGCATCGGCTCACGAGTTTTGTTCTCTCGGGATCAGTTTGACATGGATCTGTTCGAACTTCTGACACAATATTTTTACAATCTCTTGGTAGGCTGTCATCCTATCGTCCCGTGTTTCGTATTCCCCCGAGACCTGGTAGGCCACGAGTTAGGAATCTGTGTGAACTTGTAGTCTTTTAACACCCATGGCTGTCGACATTTCTAGGCCGCTGATGAGGGCTTCATTTTCGGCCTCGTTGTTAGTCGCGGGGAAGTCGAAAGTGATGGCATTCTGGAAGGAGGTGCCCTCCGGGATTATCAGAACCAATCCGGCCCCCCATTTATGGGAGGTCGCTGACCCGTCCACAAATAGCTCCCACTGTGGGTTGTTTGAACATTCGGCCTCTGATGAGAAGGTAAGCTCGACGATGAAGTCGGCTAGTGCCTGAGCTTTAATGGCAGACTGGGGTGCGTATGTTACTCCGTACTGTCCAACCTCAATTTTCCATTTGAGGCATCGGCCTGTTGTATCTGGTCGGTGTAGCACATTCCTTAGGGGTGTGGAAGTGAAGACCTCAACTTGATTATCGAAGAAGTACGACCTCAGTTTCCTTACGCTCATGACTAGCGCGTACGCCAACTTCTCTAGCACCGGATATCGATGCTCAGTTTCGTTCAGCATTTGACTGACGAAGTAAATTGGAAATTCATTCATATCTTCTACTTGGACGAGTACTACAGTCAGAGCCGTTTCAGAGGTCACGAGATACAGGAAAAGCTTTTCCCCTGGAATTGGCTTCGATAGAATGCTTACATCCGCTAGGTAAGCTTTGATTTTATCAAGAGCTTCCTGGCTTTCAAGTGTCCATTCAAATTTGACTTCTTTCGGATGGTGTCGAACAGTGGTTTGCATTTGTCCCCCATTCAGGAGATGAACCTGTTCAAGGCGGCCAGACAACCTATGAGTTTATGTACTTCTTTCACATTTCGAGGTGCTCCCATGTCTAATATGGCTTTGACTTTTGCGGGATTGGCCTCTATTCCTCGCTTGCTTACCAGATGTCCCAAGAACTTTCCAGATTCAACCCCGAAGTTACATTTCTTAGGGTTTAGTCGCATGTTAAATTTTCTTAGGATGTCAAAAGTTTGTGCCAGGTGTGTCAGGTGGTCTTCCGACCTCAGGCTCTTTACGACTATGTCTTCCACGTAAACCTCCACCGACTTGCCAATGAGGTCGGCAAACATGTGGTTGACCAGTCTTTGATATGTTGCCCCTACGTTCTTTAAACCGAAAGGCATTCTTTTCCAGCAATAGATATTATTTTCTATCAAGAATGAGGTATGTTGTTGGTCTGGCTCGTGCATGGCTATCTGATGATAGCCTGCAAAGGCGTCCATGAACGACATCATCTCGTGGCCCATCGTGTTATCTATCAGGTGGTCGATGTGGGGCATGGGGAAGAAATCCTTTGGACAAGCGTTGTTGAGGTCGGTGAAGTCGATGCATAGTTGCCAAGTCCCGTTCGACTTTTTCACCAACACGGCATTAGCCCCCCATTGGGGTTGATCATCCCGTGTGATCAGGTTGTTGTCTAACAATTTCTTTACCTCTTCGGCTAACGCTGCATACTTCTCCGGGCCGAATTTTCGCCTTTTCTGGGCAATCGGCTTCTGAGCTGAATCTATGAGCAATTTATGACACGCGACCTTTGGGTTGATCCCCACCATGTCTTTGTGTGACCATGCGAAGACGTTCAAGTTCTTTTTGAGAAAGTCGATGACTTCCCCCTTCTGGCCGTCCTGTGTCTTGGAGCATATAATTACTTCTAGATCCGGTCGGGCTGGGTCTATCTTGACTTTCTCGAGGTCTTCCCCCGGGACGGCCCTCGGGGTATCTTGTTGGGGGTCGTCTATCTCTTCTTCGAGCAGAAATTCTTCTGGTTTGGGTCCCATTCTTGGATCGAGGTCGTCATGAATTCTTTTCTTGTTTGTTTTGTTACTCAATTCTTTTTCACTATCTATTACAAGTATTTATTTGCTAGATATCAGTGCGGAATTGAAAAGAGATGAGGAATAAATCAAACAACCTCTTGCATCAACTTGGTCACCTTTGACGGTGCCGACCAGCCCACTCTTGGTGGGAAACTTTACATAAAAATAAAAAGTTGAGGACGCAACCTCGAATTCATGCTCAAAGGGCCTCCCGAGGAAACCGTTATAGGAGCTCGGGAGGTCGACACTAGAAAATCTAACAGCCTAGTGGCCTTAACTTCTTCATTCAAAGTATAAACTAATTCAACCACTAGGCGGATCATCCCTGTCGGATTCACAGTTGCATCTCCGAAGCCTTTCACGACATGGTCGCATGGGGTGATGTAGGTGTCATACTCCCCGAGCTGGTCTAGAGTCTTCTTGAAGAGGATGTTGCAGAAAGCCCCTCCATCTACCAGCAACCGTCATACGATAGTGCCCATGATATTGGCTTTAATCACCAAGGGGTTGATGTTTGGATAGACTATGCAGGATTTTATCCTTTTCACCAAATTTTATCGTGCTGGTCTCCTCCCCTACCGTGAAAACCGGTAACACCATTTTCCTGGCATTCTCTATCTCTCTTATCTCCGCCTTCATTCACCTTTTGGATGAGCTGGTCGTGGAGAGTCCCCCAACTATCCCAAGCGGGGATAAGGTGTGTATGATGCGACCTCCAGCGCCTTCAGGCATGGGTGGCACTGGTCGTTCCCCCTGGCCGGCGTTTCCTGGAGCGGGTTCAGCCTGCCGGGGTTGGTTTGCCTGTTGGCGACCTCACTGGGCATGATCTTGATTCCTCTGAGGTCGCTTGACAAACTCATCCAACAACCCATCCTCGTATAACCTCCAAAGCTAGGGAAGCAGATCTTTGTACTCGCTTGTGTAATGGCCTGTCTGTTCATGGAAATGGCAGAACTTGTTGGGGTTCGACTTGCCCTTATTCTTGATAGGTCGCGGCGGGAGGAGTAACTCTCGATCTCTGATCTGGTTGTAGACATGTCCAGGTGTCATGCCTAGTGCCTCCATCAACTTTACCGGGATGTTTTCTTCGAAAGGCTTGAAGCTACCGGGTGTCTTGTAATGACCCTCGGTTTTCTTGGAGCTTTTCCTCGAGTCTACAGCCTCTCTGTCATCGGAGAGTCTAGACTCCAGAAGTTCTGATGCATGGATAAGGTCGCTAGCTCACCTTCGGAAGTTGGTATAGCTGACTGGATATTCGGTGGTCATGCGTCGCCATAGTTTGGTTCCCTTTTTTAGGCCGGAAACGGCCCCCAGTACCTTGGCCTCGTCTCCGATGTGGTCCCCTTCGAGGATGAGTTTTTCAATCCTTTTAATGTAGGATCGATCTGACTCTGTGTCCCCCTATTGGGTATTCATCAGTCGATGTCTTGTAGCAGGTCGAGGTGCCAAGGCCATGAAGTGGGTTAAAAATAATCTGGCGAGCTATTCGAATGTGTCCACCGAGAAATGTGGCAGCGAGGTGAACCACTGATGAGCCTGGTCACTTAGAGTCAGAGAAAACAGCCGACATTTGGTGGCGTCAAACGTGCCCATGCAGGCCATGTAGGAGTTATACTTTGCTATGTGGACCCTTGGGTCCAAGTTCCCACTGTAGTGATCTAGAGTCGCTGTGTTGATTTTCCTTTGGGTAGGTGCCAAAGTAACCATAGTTCCGAGTAGAGTGTCTGGATGGTTAGGTTATGGTCTGCCCCTGCCAGCCCATTCTGACCCTCTGCTCGCTCAAGAAGTTGCTAGACCGTCCGGGCCAGCGCGTCGATCTTCACATCACGATGATCCCTGGGTGGGAAAGTCGCTTGTGGGTTGCCATGGTGGATTACCGAGCCCCTCGGTAGCTCGTTATGATGCATGTTTAGAGCTATGGCGAGGTCTTGCTCCATCTGGTCGGCAAGTCGGGGCTAAGACTGGGCCTCATCCTCGATGATCATCGGGGCTTTCTGGGCCCCTTGATTTCCAAGTCGACCAAACACATTGCCCGATCCCGCCGGTTTTACTAGGAGCAGGCAGTTCCGAATGATGGCGTGCTTCGCCGGGTCATACGCTAGTTGGCCTGTGGAACGCCCTTTTTCAACAAGAGCATTCTTACCCTTAGAGGTTCCGACATCGTGTGCCGCCTTCTTGACTGGCGGCTGTTCGTCCTCGAAGGAGAGGCGTTTCTTGTTGAGGATGGACATTACGGCCTTTGCGTCCTCCGGTGTCCGGACAAGGTTCCACCAATTGGGGGTGGCACCTGGGACAACGGGGTGAGATGGGTGTGAACTCACCGAGGCTTCGATACCATCACGGGCATCTGTCTCGTTTCTGGTAGCATTACCTTGGTTGATCGCCATTGACAAAAAGATGGGTCTCCTGAGGATTTCTGGATAGATCGACAGGAAGGTTCCCACAGACGGCGCCAAATGTTGTAACCTAGAATTTACGTTTAGGGCAACACACAAGTAATGGATCGAATCAAACAATTAACGAACTACAATTGTAAAGAACACTCGAATTTGGTTACCCAGTTCGTCTTTTGAATAAGACTACGTCTAGGGGCGCCCAAGCCATGAATAATTTATTATCTTTTTTCTGCTTAGAATTCTAAGATTGCTCCCCTTACAATGAATAGTACATGTTGTATTTATAGACAAGAAATTAGGTCACAAATCTTCTTGGGCTTCCTCCACGGGCTTGTTGAGGCTCCCGCCGCCGGTGCTAGGGTTTCCTTAACCAACCCGCGATTCCCGCATTCTGATACACTTGCCTTGCTTATGCCCCGTGATATCCACGCCGTTAACTGCCCATATCTTTACCATGTTTATCTCTTCGTCGACTTCGGATTGAAGTCGTTTCAGACCAGTGGTCTTCCCAAAGTCGCTCCGCGACTTTTGTATATTTCCAAGTCGCTCTGCGACCTCCTCAGCCCAAGTGAAGTCGCTCCAAACGACTGATACATAATAGAGAGTTGTCTCATCGGGTCGGATTATTTCATGCCACAACAAATTGCTTAATCGAGATCCATCATGTTTTCTATATCATATTTGAGCAAATACTTGGACGCCGCCTACCCAAACATGAATTACACTGACTAATAAATAGTTGGGTGCCGCCTACCTAAATATTTAATACGGTCCGACAGCTATTTGGGCGCCACCTACCCAAACAGATATAACACGGTCTATAAGAGGTTAACAAATTAAATCAAATTTAATACACAGGTTACCCAAGTAGGATTTTTGACATCGTCTTAAAATAAATATCTAAATCTATTTTAATTTTAAGATTATCAAATATTAATTTAATTAATAATTAAGTCAAATTAAAACAGTTTCAAAATTAAGTTTCATTAACTTTTAAAAAAAATTAATTTTCAATTTTAATTTATTTTGTCAAGGGCTCATGTACAAATTTCAAAATTGTACGGAAGGACCTGTCCAACAATCCAATTTCGGCACAGTCCTTCCCCTCATCATCGCTCGGTTTGCAAAACCATTTTTCAATCGGGTCAACCGGCATCATCCAAACATCCAACAATTCACCATAGTTCATCAGAATTATTCCAAACAATTCGAGAAAAATTATTTCAATTATCAGGGTTTAGAAAATCACAGTCTATCAGTTCTAAACCAAAGCAAAACTCAATTCAAGATTGAAGCATACAAACAATCCAAAACTCATGAACACAGCGAAGAACACAATGGAACCATGGACCCAAAACACTGCATGCGCGAGTCGCCACCGCCGCTAGGTGCGTGCAGGTGACTCACCGTCACGAGCGAGATGGTGAGGGACGCGTTTCCGCCGGGTGGCAATACGGGTTTGCGCAAACGGCGCGAGTTGTGGTGCAAGGCTGCCCGCTCAAGCGCCGTCGCGGATCACCCGCGAAGCCGGGGATGCAAGTCGAGCAACAGAGCGGCGACGATTTGGTGTTTCCTGGAAACCCTAAGAAGACGAACCAGACGAAACAAATTGGGGGTGTGTTTATCTAATAAGCATGCCCCCTTTCTATTATGCAACACATATATGGTGCGGTCAATTCACACGACCGCACCGAGCAGTTTATAAAAAAAAATTATAAACCATAAATTATGCAATTAATTTAAAGAGCCTGAAGCTCTGATACCACTGTTGGAATATAAAGACATGTAAACACATAATACTGTTGGGAAATTAATTGCCCAGATCTATTTGGGGTGAATATTTAAATACAAATTTAATTATAATAATTATTACTAGCATGAATTAATCCTATATTAATTTAAATAATAATTCAACAACAAATCATGCATACAAATTCGTCACATAAATCCTACGCATGCGGAATTGCTAGGATTTTACGTGAACTAACCTTTCGGAGTGACAACCATTGAGAAGATGGATCCCGTTCACACGAACACACCAAAAAGCCTTCTCAAGTATTCCGTCGTCCTTGTCCGACAATCCGGTGGTAGGATGCTCTCGAACAATTAACAAAAGGAAAAATAAAATTATGTTGCACCACCTTTGTGGATTTCTAATTTTTTCAACACATGGAATTACTTGGGGATGAAAAACTCATCCCCCATTTATAAGAGGGTGGTGGCCGATTTTTTTTAGGAAAAAATAAGATGGGAAAATCTCTTTCTTGATCTCCAAGAAATCTTGAATATATCTCATATATTCTTTGCCCCATAATTAAAATATTCCATAAAAATCTCACATTCTCTTGTTATGGAGAATTTTGAAAATCAAAGGCAAGAATTCCAAGATTTGGATCTTCTTGAATTTATGAGATATTCTTGTATTGCAAGAATACATATCTTCTATAATATCTTTTCAAGAAAATCAAGAAAATCTTTCCTTCCCTTTATTTTCTAAAATTTTCGAAAATTCCTCAATAAATAACCAAGTGGGAGATTTCTTGAATTTAATGAGATAATCTTGTATTTCAAGAATACATATCTTCATTCCATAACAAAATTCGAAGAAAATCTTTCTCCATATTTTATTCATTATTTTCGAAAAAAATTAGGAAAAATAGCAACAATGATTTATTTTATTTTAAACACCTTTTCAGTTATTGAACGTTATGTTTGGGCTACTTGAGGGGCCTTTAGGAGAATTAAGATTGGACCTTCCAATGGACCTTGAATTTCCAATATTGAGCCACAATATTATTCAAGCCCATAAATATTAATTAATCCCACTATATAATTAATATTGCACTATCCATCTTAACCCATATTACTGTTAATATGGCTCCCGGTTATTATTTCCAGTGTTTAAAATTATCCAGTCCATTAATTAATTTAAGCCACTGAAATATCTTCATTTTAATTAATATCTTTTTCCTTGGTTCAGGAACGGCTCAACATTATTATCCGTACCGGAAACTAATTCCACTTGCAAGATTTAGTATGATAAAACTTATGAGCCTCCCAAGGGGACAAATTAAGCAAGACGTACTTGCACGCGATTCTCCATATTAAATCTTAGCAATCGTCGTGTAACTAATAATATTGCCCAAGATATAAGGTATTGAATCACATTGATTCTCTACCCATCATAAGTTAAAGAAATAATTATTAATTCCACACGATTCTATTTAAGGAACGGAGATTAAGAAATAATGAACCACTGAGGTCTAATTCTTCTATATTCAGTACTGAAGAATTTATCCCCCTGTAGGTCCTATTCAGTGTATCATAATGCACTAGTGCAGTCTCTTGGTCAAGATAAGCCAATCTGAGTCTTACACTTCAACCTTTCACGATGGATTGCTCATTTCCATCTGGGTTGTGAATTCTGTACTTTTAGTTACAAGGGACTGTTAATTTAATCTTTTGTGATTTGGTATCACTAAATTAACTACAATGTAACACGTACTATTTATTGAACAATTATGCAGTAAATATATGTAACATTCAATGATATTCAAAGCAACAATGATAAATAATTTATTTCAGCAAATAAGACAGAAATTCAGTCTGGTTATACAAAAGTAAAAACATACTTTCCAGTATAACCCCAACAATCTCCCACTTATACTCAAATTCTGCTTTTAAGTATACTACAACACGTCTCTTGTAATTCTACGTGACATCTAATGTCACCTATACGAACCTAATAATATCTCTCCCACTTATACTCAAAGCAGATTGGCAAAGGTCTTGACACTCATTCCTTCCACATGTCTCTCGAATGTATTCTGAGGCAGACCCTTTGTGAATGGATCTGCTAGGTTGTCCTCTGATGCGATCTTGCCACCTCTATATCTCCTCTCTTAACGATTTCTCGTATAAGATGGTATTTCCTTTCAATGTGTTTGCTGGCCTTGTGGGCTCTTGGTTCCCTTGAATTTGCAACTGCTCCGGCATTATCACAATAGACTGTGATAGTGTTGGGCAAATTCGGAACTACGTCCAAGTCCACTAGGAAGTTCTTGAGCCAAACCGCTTCCTTCGCTGCTTCACAAACAGCTACATACTCGGCTTCCATGGTAGAATCTGTGATGCATTTCTGCTTAACGCTTCTCCATGTAATGGCTCCTCCCCCATGCAAAACAGACTACCCGAGGTAGATTTTCTGGAATCTAAGTCTGATTGGAAATCCAAGTCCGTGTAACCGATGGGAATCAGACTGTCTGATTGAAAAACTAACATTCTATCACGAGTTCTTTTCAGATACTTCAGAATGTTTTTAACTGCAGTCCAATGTTCTTTCATCGGATTACTTTGATATCTTGCTATCATGCCAACGGCAAAGCAAATATCTGGTCTTGTGCACAGCATTGCATATATAAGGCTTCCGACAGCCGAAGCATAAGGAACGTCTTTCATGTCATCTATCTTCTTTTACGTCTTAGGGCACATTTCTTTGGATAGATGTATTCCATGTCTGAAAGGTACAAAACCTTTCTTGGAATCTTGCATATTGAATCCTTTCAAGACAGTATCTATATATGAAGCTTGCGATAAGCCTATCATCATTTTCTTACGATCTCGAGTGATTTTGATCCCAAGGATGTGACCGGCTTTCCCTAAGTCCTTCATATCAAACTGTTTTGACAGTCATGCCCTTACATTCGACAATACCTTTACATTGTCTCCGATGAGCAGAATATCGTCCACACATAGTACTAAGAATACCAATGCAGTTTTGACACGCTTTTTATACACACAACTCTCGTACTCATTTTGATCGAACCCGTAAGACTTTATAACCTGATCAAAACATTAATTCCAAGCACGGGATGCTTGTTTTAGTCCGTAAATGGACTTCTTGAGCTTGCAAACTAGATGTTCCTGGCCTTTTTCAATGAAGCCTCCGGGTTGTCGCATTTAGATTTCTTCTTCAAGACTTTCGTTGAGGAAAGTTGTCTTGACATCCATTTGCCAGATCTCAAAATCGAGATGCGCAACTATCGACAAGAGAATACGGATGGACTTAAGCATGGCTACAGGCGAAAAAGTTTCCTCATAGTCGATCCATTCTTTCTGAGTATAACCTTTTGCTGCAAGTCTATAAACAACACTTGAGTCTTAAATAACCAAGAGTTGTTTAAACATCTCAATTTTAAACAACCTCATGAAAAACCTCGTTAAACAACTGTTGGTCCCGGTGCAAATGAGTCTTACACGTGTATGGGGGGAATACACTTGTTCAGTGATTTTTAAAACTTTTTTTCACTAAGGTCAGATGGGTCAGGTTTTCCTGATGATTTGGCCCTGAGAAGCACAGATCGCCTGAGTCAAAGTCTACCTGAGACAATGATCCTGAGCTGCTTTCAGAAGCCTCAGATAATCCCAACTGAGCCTGAGTTTTTCAGAGATCCTGAGCTGCTTGGATAGCTACTCAGATGTGCGGAATGGTTGGCCCTAAGTTTATACTTGTTTTAAGCTTTGCTAAAAACCTTCCTTTTAATGAAATAATGATTAAGGCTGTGATTCAGTTAGATGCAACTTCAGTGGATTGATTCCAACTGAATATCAGTGAAAATATGCTTTCAGTTAAAGATATGCAAAAGATAATCAATGCAGTACAGAAAGCAAATAACATAGCAAGTTATAGTGGTTCAGAGACTTAAGCTCCTACGTCCACTCTCTCTGACCTTCAGAGAAATTCCTTAACCACTTCCTAAGGTTTTCTGACTACCTCAATGTAGTTTACTAACCTTTCTACTTTGAGCTTTCTGACTACCTCTGTAGTTTACTTACTCAAAACACACACAAGCTTTCTGACTATCCAAGATAGTTTACTCACTTCTTCTCTAGATTTTTCTGACTACCTCTGTAGTTTACTAACTCTTTACAACTCCAACTCACCAACAATCACACTCAAACTACCTTACAAAGGGTTTGGGGTTTCTTGGTTGGTTTCCAACTAGGATGAGATATCCTTTACAATTAAGTACAATGCAAAGGCTAGGATATCTCTACTAAGCTTTGGATATATCTTATCAAAACTAGGCTTAGTGAATGAGCTCTCTTCGATGTAAAACACTTAGGAAATTCTTGGGTTTTCGAGTGCTTCAACTTGCAATAATAAGTTTGAGCTCTTGAGTTGCTTACAAATTTCCCGTAACCTTCAATGTAGAGGGTCACAAGTATTTATAGGCAGTCACCAAGGTCACTCTTGAAAAACTATCCGTTGGAAGAGATAGCTTCATGAGTTTCCTCTTATGGTGTGTAATGAACGACTATTTTTAGGGTTTGAAACTCCCTTGCATGTTTTAGGCAATATGCTTTTCATGCAGCCGGTCACCACTTTTTGCAGTCTGGAACATAGTACTACTGACATGCTTCAGTGACCTGTCGCTTTCAGTGTCGGTAAAGTACAGTGCTGTCTTCTTTAGATTGGCTCTTGTCTTCAGTAAATGTAGACAAACATAACGGCTCTTTTTGGTCAATATCTCTGAGTGATATAACCTTAACAACACTTAGTTTTAGTTCCTTTTGTCTGCATGAGAATGTCTTTGGGCAATATCTATTTTTCTAAGTATTCACGTTTTTCTCAGTATTGTATCCTTCAGATAGATATTTTCAGTGCCTCGGAACATTCAGTTTATACTGAGCATTTAGTAGATTACTGAGTCTTCAGTAACTACTGTGCCTTCAGTATCTTCTTTGTCTTCAGTATCTTCAGTCTTCAGTCTTCTGAGTCTTCTAAGTCTTCAGTGTCTTCTAAGTCTTCAGAGATATACTGACTGATATACTGAGTCTTCATACTGAGTCTTCAGTTTCTCAGTCTCATACTGAGTCTTCAGTTTCTCAGTTTCATACTGAGTCTTCAGTTTCTCAGTTTCATACTGAAACTTCAGTTTCTCAATTTCATTAACTTCAGTTTCTCAACTTCATACTGAAACTTCAGTTTCATACTGAAACTTCAGAAACTTACTGAGTCTTCAGAATCTTCAGAACCTATCCTGATCTATATCTGGTGACTATACATGGTGCAGATAACATCCTGAACACTCTAAAACTGAATCCTGACTCATCTATCAAGATTATCCTGAACATGTCATACTCAGGGGTTTTGGGACCTAATCAAAATCTTCTTTATTAAATTCATCTCCCAACAATTTCCCCCTTTTTGATGATGCCAAAACCATCTTGTTACAAAAACACTTAACCTATACTCAGGTTTCAGTTTTTCCTATTACAATTCAAGAATGGCAAATCTCTCAACAACTTCATAATAATTCTCCCAACAACTTTCTCACAAAATCATAAGGCATATCAAATATAAAGACATGTAAAAAGATAATGAGATATTATCTTTGAGCATAAAGGTAAAGTTCCATTGATTGTATGATAACAGTTACAGATTACAATGAACTTATCAAAAGTAAAGACAAAAACAAAAGAATTACAAGAGTCTTCAGTGTTTGGTTTTCAGTCTTCAGCAATCTTCAGCTTGAGCTCTTCAGTCCTCTTCAACCTCATCCACAGGCACCGCTAGGTTGAACATCCCATAATACCTCTTCTTCAATGCATCTCTCTCCTTGATGATATCTGGGTTGTTACCTGTCAGGCCTAACTGGATGGCATATTGAGCAATTTCCTGAGATATGGTTGTTTCATTTACCAAGCCATTCTCTAGCCTAGGAGCAGGGTATGTGTATGGACTAGGGGCAGTGATCTGAACATTACCTTCATCCGCAAGATTAATCCAACTCTGTAAGTACTTTGGATAAAAGGTCAACAGATAATCAATGAAGGCTTCATTTGGATCTGAGCTTTCCCCTCTCCATTCTCTCAGCACTTCATAGTAAAACCAGAAGGTTCTTTTTATCTATTCCCAAGCATCATTGAATTGGATTGGCATCCACTTATCAATGTGCGGCCACTTCTGAGTTTTAGCTGTCTATCTCCTTTTGCTCAGGAACTTTTTGAAACCACTTCTGCGCTTCTGCTCTTCTTCTTTCTTTTTCCTTATCAAAGGAACTCCTGAAACTGAAGCAACAGTTTTCTTAGCTTGTTCCACCTGAAGTGATCTCAGAGCTCTCCTAGTATTGAAGACTTCTTTTTCTGGTTCCTCTTCAGACTATTCTAACTCCATGATCAGCTTTCTCTGTGTAGGCTTAGAAGCTTTGTCTCTCTTTCTCTCAGGTTCAACAAACGCCACAGCCTTCCTCTTGATAGGTTGTTCAGCACCGGCTTGGCTTGTCTCTACCCTTCTTCTAGCACTCAGTTTTTCAGCAATGACTTCTTGCATTGTTTCCTCAGAAACATGAGTGTAGATAGGCTTCTCCACTTTCTTGGATTTGAGCTTCTGAGTGGCTTCAACTTCCTTCAAGGCTTCAGCAATATTCTTCTTTTCAGCCTCCTTGTTTGACTTTCTCTCCAGGTGTGTGCCAATAATATCTTCAGCTCGGCTCCTGGCCTTTCCCCCTTCTTGGCACCATACCTTGGAAGAAGTTGAGATAGTGCAGTGTCCATGTGGTATTGCTCTTTGCTGACACTTCGCACCTCTCCAGCCAACTGGTCTTGCTCTTCCTCTAGCCTCATCAAGTGGTTTTTAGCCACAGAGAACTCTTCAGACATTGGTGCAAACTGGTTGGAGAGTACATCTTTAAACATCTCTGTCATCTTGGACATGAGCATGGAGCCCATTTCATCAACAGCATTTTTGATCAGTTGATCATTCTTCTCCACCAGCTTGGCTTCTAGAAATGAAGTCCTTTCCTGATACATCTGCTTCAGCTCTGTACTCAGCTCAGTCTTGACTCCATCTATCTTCCCTTCCATGGCAATCATCTTATCATTCAGAGAAGTCTGAAGCTGCATCAGGTCTGAAGTAGAACTCAAAATTTCCATCTTCTGGGACTGGTTGGCCAATGCTTCTTCAATCTGAGCCACTTTCTCCACGATTGGCACAACCTTGTCCAGCTTGTCCACAATGGGAGTGAGATCAATCTCTGGAGCATAGAGAATTTGTTGTTTTTCCTGAGCTGGTTGCTCTGCCTGAGCCTCAGTCTCTAACTGAGCTTCAGTATCCATCTGAGCTTCGGTTTCCACCTGAGCCTCAGTCTGAAGAGTACTAACTTCAGTCTGAGGATGTGTGACATCAGGCTCTCCAGCATCAGTACTTTCCTTCTCCATTTGAGACTGCTTCTTAGCATTCCCTTGTTGGTCCCCATCTCGATCTTTATCTTTGGAGCTCGGGGCACCAACATTAGCTTCTTTCCTCTCAGCCAGCTTCTTCCTGACCAGCTCATCAAAATCTGACACTTTCATCCTGAGCTTGGTCTTCCTGAATCCTGAGAACTGAGTCAGCACTGCAGTCTCTTCATTCCACCAGTCCTCTCCTCTAAATGAGGCAATGTTGAGCATTTCTGGCAATGTCTGGTTCAGAATGTAAACTGTTGTACTCAGTCTGAAGAAGAGATCCTGAAGGTCAGGATATGAGCTTAGCTCAGGGTACCTGTCCAATATGAACCGTTCCCCCTTGCTTCGCCACTCAGTCTCTTCTGCTTCGCCTTTCTTCAGCTTCGGGCTCTCAGGTTCAGTAGGAAGATCTTCAGGTGCTGAGGGATCAAAGAATGGATCACTCAGGAGCTCATCAAGATTCAGCAGCTCCTGAGGCTCAGCTTGATCTGAGGTCTGAGCGGGCATTTCCTCAGTAGGAACCTGAGCTTGTTCTGAGGTCTGAGGTCCTTTGAATATTTCTTGAGAAAATTTGTCTGAGCTCAGTGATGTCTCAAGAACCTCAGAGAACACTTGTTCCTCAGTTTGCTCAGAAGTCACAGCCTGAGCCAGTACTTGTAATGGTGATTTCTGACCTTGCTGGTCCTCAGGTTGTACTTCCTCAGGTTCACTCACCTCCTCCTCAGTGGAAATGTGAACTCTTCTGCGCTTGGCAGCTAGAGCTTTCCTATTCATGGCTTCTCCCTTCTCCCTCTTCACCTCCATCAAATCCTTCCCCCTGGCTTGATGGGCTTCTTCAGTAGCTCCTTCAGCAGCAGCAGATTCCACTTTCTTCTCTTTCTTTCCCTTCAAAGTCTTCCTTGTAGCAGTAGGCTTGAATAGGATCTTAGACTTTGGGAAGGGTGAGGAGTTGGCAAAAATGTCTTCTTCTTCACGGCACATCTCCAAAATAAAGGCTATTTTGGTTGCATGAAGAATTTTACCTTTGATTAAAATCGAACCATCCTCCTTCTTGATCTGCTTCGCTTGGTCACTCACCACTCTGATTAGATATCTTAACCAATTGAAATAAGTGGTGGGTGAGTCCTCTATAGCCGCCATCAACCTCAACTTCGGCGTGCTGATTTGTTCAAAACTGCCGGATCGACTCATTATGCACTTACTAACAATATCCAGCAAAACTCTGTATTTCGGCTTCAAATGCCATTTTTTTTAATGTAGCCTCAAACTTAATAGGATGCTCTGTTATCCTATCAAGGTATTCTTGTTCCCTACCCAACATATACATCGTAGGGTCTTCTCCTCTATTACACAACTCATATACATCATTTAAATTCTTAGGGATTATATACAACTCCCTTACAAAATCTATGTATTTAGAGCTATGTTCTAAGTGAGAAACTGTAATCTGAGACTCAATACAGTCCTCATCGTCTATTTTCAAGTTTGAGATAAATTCAATTACCTCCTTCGAATATTCCGCCTCTGGTTGATTTGCAACCAGGTTTGTAAGCTTCGCGACCCGTATCATATGCAACGCCTCTTCTTCATGGGTTATGTTTGATGAACTTTCAAGCGACACAACATACTCGTACCATGGCTTGTTCGAGATAGCGAGTTTATCATAAATGGAGAAAGTCATTTTGAAGGATTTTGAGTGTAGGGTTTTGAGAATGATGAAGGTTTTTCTGGGCAAAGATAGGTTTTTGAGTTTGCAGAGAGTTTTGAGAACGAAGGTTATGAAATGGGGCTTTTGAATGAATTCTCAATGAATATATAGAATTGATTCGTGGGAAATCGTATAGATTGAATAAATCAACGGTTGAGATTAAACACCGACTAATCGGGTATATGAAAGGACGATTTCACAAATAATATGCCGCCAATTTAACCTTATTGGTGATTAATGAACAGTGCAATTAATTATTGTTCCTGTAGACCATTGACCTCCTTCGGGTATCTCAAAGGTCCAGCCCAAATATTTCCTTCAGGTGTTTTGGTATTTATTGCCAATGATTACTGAGCTTCAGTTAGGCAATAAATGCTTTGCATGAGTCATTACTTCTTCAGACTAATTTCCCTCTATCAGTCTTACTGAGTTTTGACCTTGATAAAATGTCAGTATAATACTGAGTACTGAACGGGTCAGTATGATACTGAGTACTGAGCCAGATCAATATAATACTGAGTACTGATCTTCAGTATATCTGAGTTTCCCAAGACTCGGATTTCAGTACTTCCCATTTTATCCTGAGTTTCTCAGTAGAAACCTGAGAAAACTTCATGCATCTGAAAACCTTCAATTTTTCAGATTTGCTCTATACACCTGGATCCAACATCCCTAATTCAACTGATAGTTCCTGAAATCTTGATTCAGCCAAAGGTTTAGTCAAGATATCAGCCCTCTGTTTATCAGTATGAATCTTCTCCATCCTGATGTCCTTCTTTTCTACATGATCTCTGATGAAGTGATGTTTGATATCCACATGCTTACATCTGGTGTGCAATACCGGATTTTGTGTAATAGCAATAGCACTATAAAATATTGGTACTTCATTGGCTACAATCTTATAATCCCTTAATTGTTGTCTGAGCCAAAGAATCTGTGCACAACAGCTTCCTGCAGCCATGTATTCAGCTTCAGTAGTACTGGTTGCTACTGAGGTCTGTTTCTTTGAAAATCAAGATATCAGCTTACTTCCAAGAAATTAACAAGTTCCTGTGGTGGACTTCCTGTCAATTCTACATCCTCCATAATCAGCATCTAAATAACCAGTTAATTCAAGGTTATCATCAGATGGATACCATAATCCTCTATTCACTGTGCCCTTAAGATACTTCAGTGTCTTTTTGGCAGCCTCCATGTGACTAGCCTTAGGATTAGCTTGGTATCTTGCACATATCCCAACAGCAAATGTTATATCCGGCCTACTTGCAGTGAGATATAGCAGTGATCCAATGATCCCTCTATAATCAGTATGACTTACTGATTTGCCTTCAGGATCAGGATCCATCTTGTAGTTAGTATTCATGGGAATTCTAACTGCATTGCAATTCTGTACACCATACTTGGCAATCAGATTTCTGGTGTACTTTGCTTGGTTGATGAAAATTCCTTCCTTTGATTGTTTCACTTGTAGTCCAAGAAGGAAATTCATCTTCCAACAATGACATCTCAGATCTTCTTTCATCAGGGCTATGATATCTTCATTCAGCTCAGTGCCCTTTTCTATTTACCTGAAAAACAGATTAGTTATGTGGTACCCATTTGGTGTAGGGTCCTACCAGGTTAGCTGTATCTTTTGGAATCCAAACCTGCCTGACAACTCTAATTACTTTAGAGTGGCTGATCTGTCTTCCATAAACATTTACATACACATTAACCACTCTAGGTGCCTTAGCAGTATCCTGTGTATGAGTGCCAGCCTTTGCATGAACATGAGCCTTAGAGTTTTTCTTGGGTACAGGCCTTTTGTTCAAGTGTTTGGGCTTTTGTGCAGCTGGTCTGTGTCTCTGTTGACTTGGGTTCAGGAAACCTTTACCCTTAGGCAAGTGGGGTTTGGGTTGCCTGTACTGAAATTGGGGTCTTTCAGTAATCTGAGGACTTGGTCTTTTCAGTTGAGAATGTCTCTGCTGAGTGTTTCTCTTCTGAAAATTCCTTTGCTGGTTCAGTGAAGATCTCTTCAGGTTTGTATTCTTAGCCTGAGGCTTTGAAGTACTAACATGAAAATTTCCTACTGAGTGGTCAGGTTTTCTAGCCTTTTCCTGAGGTCTGGGCTTTCTTCCCTGAACATTCAGTTTTTCTGGAACCATAGGTCCTTTACCCTTGTCTAAAACTTTGGGCATTTCTTCAGTTCGAAGATTAGGTGCCACTTGTTTAACAAAGACAGTCTTTGTGCTACTAGAAGCAGCATTCAGAAGACCTTGTGAGGTTCCCCCTGGAATGTATCCCAATCCAGCTTTTATAGTGGCAGGTCTTTGATAACTCTGAATTTCATCTATCACTTTAGATGCAGAATTCAATAGAGCTAACTTTCTCTGCGCACTATCCTCACACTTCTTTAGAGTTTCATGCTTCTCAAAGAGGTCATTGAACTCAGTTCTGACAAGATGAATCTCCTCAGTGGATTTCTCTAATTTTCCATTTAGGGTCTCTATCAACTTCTCTTTCTCTGAGAGTTGTACTTTCAGAACATCCAGTTCATCAGTAGTTTCCATTAATTGAGAAGTGATCTCAGCATTACTAGAGTCTTTCCACTTTAGATTCTCAGTAGTCAGTTCTTTGTCCTGCTCTTGAGTTTCATTCAGCAGTTCTTGTAAAACAGTATAGTCCTTCATAAGACTCTCAAAAGAATCCATCAGGTCAAATTGACTGTTTACAGTAGAACTTGACAACTCATGTGCTTGTGTAGGAGCAACAACAGAGATAGAAGAATTTACCTTCTCCATAGCCATTAGTCATATGTCATCACTGTCACTATCTGAGAACATTTCATCTAAAGAGCTGGAACCTTCTTCAGAGTGTTCTTCTTCTGCAACCATGACTTTCTTGCTGGAGAACTTCTTGTCTCTCTTTGCTTGTCTTTCTTTTCTCTCCTTAGCACTTAGCTCTGGACAGTCATACTGAAAATGACCTTTCTTTTGGCAGTTGTAGCATCTGTCGGCATCATCATCCTGATCACTTTCCTCCTTTGTCTTGGAGTCCTTCTTTTTGGATGAAGATCCTTCAGCTTTCAGGTCTTTTCTCTTCTCAGTGGATCTGTCCTCAGCTTTAGAGTCTCTCTGGTACCTGTGATTCCCGTAATATTTTTTATATTTTCCATATCTACTATTAAGCCTTTCAAACCTCCTTGCCATCAGTACTAGCTTATCCTCTAGCTCATTCTGATTTTTGGTAGGTGAGTTCTCAGACTCTCTAGTCTTACGGGATTTTTCTTTGGCTTTGAAAGCCACATTTTTACTAGATGAAGAATCATCTTTGCTGTCAGCTTTCTTTGATTTCTTATCAATCACAAGCTCATAAGCTTTCAGCTCAGAGAAGACTTGTTGGTATGGCATTGAATCAATGTTTTTGGTGTTTTCAATCACCACTGCATGAATATCCCATTTCTTAGATAGACCTCTAAAGATTTTCAATGTTACTTCTCTTTGTGGGTATCTCTTTCCAAGAGCATTTAGATCATTCACTATACTAGTGAATCTGACTTCAAGTTTGTCAATAGATTCACCATCTTCCATTTCAAAGTTGTCAAACTTTCCAATAGCAACAAAAGTTTGTTCTCTTTGATATGATCTGTGCCTCGGCACATCACAGGGAGTGTATCCCATATTTCTTTGGCAGTATTACAATGAGAAATCATTCCCATCACACCATCATCAATAGTGCTATATAGTGTATCTTTGGCAATATAGTCAAGATTGACTAACTTCCTCTCATCAGGAGTAAGTTGATCATCCGACTTTGGAAATTCAGTCCTGAGATCATTTCTCTCATTTTCAGTAACTCTGGGATTCACAACAGTGAATTGGAATGGTCCTTCAGAAACCACTCTCCACATTCTTTCATGCTTAGAATACAGGTGAGCCTGCATTCTTAATCTCCCCAAATCATAGCTCTCTACTGAGAACATTGGAAGTTTCTTAGAAGGCATTATGTCTGAGCCTTGTAAGATTTTAGCAAATTAGATCTGTTCAGTAGACCACAAGAATCTTTTAGCAAATAAGACTATGGTCAACAAAGCAGGTGGTCAAGTTGAACCACTGCTCTGATACCACTTGTTGGTATCAGATCTGTTGGGAGATGAATTTAATAAAGAAGATTTTGATTAGATCCCAAAACCCCTGAGTATGACATGTTCAGGATAATCTTGATAGTTGAATCAAGATTCAGTTTTAGAGTGTTCAGGATGTTATCTGCACCTTGTATAGTCAGCAGATATAGATCAGGATAGATTCTGAAGATTCTGAAGACTCAGTAAGTTTTTGAAGAAACTAAAGTTTCAGTATGAAACTGAAGTTTATGAAGGTTCAGTATAAAACTGAGAAATCAAGACTCAAGATGAAACCGAGAGATCAAGACTCAAGCAGAAATCGAGAAATCAAGACTTCAGAAATCGAGAAATCAAGTCTCAAAGATGAAACCGAGAAAATCAAGACTCAAAGATGAAGACTCGAAGATATCACCAAGATATCCGTGGAAGACTCGTAAGACATCAAGATTTAGAAGACATCAAGACTCAAGACTCAAGACACGTAAGATGTAAGATCAAGATCGAAGACAAAGGATATCAAGGCACAAGAATTATCAAGACTCAAGAATGTAATTGAATGCTCAGTATAAACCTGAATGTTCCGAGGCACTGAAAATATCTATCTGAAGGATACAATACTAAGAAGAACGCGATTACTTAGAAAAATAGATATTGCCCAAGACATTCAAATGAAGACAAAAGGAACTAAAACTAAGTGTTGTTAAGGTTATATCACTCAGAGATATTGACCAAAAAAGAGCCATTGTGTTTGTCTACATTTAACTGAAGACAACAGCCAATCAGAGAAAGACAAGACTGTACTTTACTGACACTGAAAGTGAAAGGTCACTGAAGCATGTCAGTAGTACTATGTTCCAGACTGCAAAAAGTGGTGACTGGCTGCATGATAAACACTTTGCCTAAAACATGCTAGGGAGTGTCAAACCCTAAATATATTCTTTCATCACACACCATAAGAGGAAACTCATGAAACTATCTCTTCCAACGGATAGTTTTTCAAGAGTGACCTTGGTGTATGCCTATAAATACTTGTGACCATCTACATTGAAGGTTACGGGAAATTTGTAAGCAACTCAAGAGCTCAAACTTATTATTGCAAGTTGAAGCACTCGAAAACCCAAGAATTTCCCAAGTGCTTTACATTGAAGAGAGCTCATTCACTAAGCCTAGTTTTTATAAGATATATCCAAAGCTTAGTAGAGATATCCTAGCCTTTGCATTGTACTTAGTTGTAAAGGATATCTCATCCTAGTTGGAAACCAACCAAGAAACCCCAAACCCTTTGTAAGGTAGTTTGAGTGTGATTGTTGGTGAGTTGGAGTTGTAAAGAGTTAGTAAACTACATTGAGGTAGTCAGAAATCTCTAGAGAAGAAGTGAGTAAACTATCTTGGATAGTCAGAAAGCTTGTGTGTGTTTTGAGTAAGTAAACTACAGAGGTAATCAGAAAGCTCAAAATAGAAAGGTTAGTAAACTACAGAGGTAGTCAGAAAACCTTAGGAAGTGGAAAGGTTAGTAAACTACAGAGGTAGTCAGAAAACCTTAGGAAGTGGTTAAGGAATTTCTCTGAAGAGTCAGAGAGAGTGGACGTAGGAGCTTGAGTCTCTGAACCACTATAACTTGCTATGTTATTTGCTTTCTGTACTGCATTGATTAACTGTTGCATATCTTTAACTGAAAGCATATTTTCACTGATACTCAGTTGGACTCAATCCACTGAAGTTGCATCTAACTGAATCACAGCCTAATCTCTATTCCATTAAAAAGGGAAGGTTTTCAGCAAAGCATAAAACGAGTATAAACTTAAGGCCAACCATTCCGCACATCTAAGTAGCTATTCAAGCAACTCAGTATCTCTGAAAGTACTCAGGCTCAGTTGGGATTATCTCGAGGTTTTCGAAAAGCATTTCGGGATCCTTTGTCTCGGTGTAGACTTTGACTCAGGGCGATCTGTGCTTCTCAGGGCCAAATCATCAGGACAGCCTGACCCATCTGACCTCAGTGAAGAAAGGTTTTAAAATCACTGAACACGTGTATTCCCCCCATACATGTGTAAGACTCATTTGCACAGGGACCAACAAGTGGTATCAGAGCAGTGGTTCAACTTGACCACCTGCTTTGTTGACCATAGTCTTATTTGCTAAAGATTCTTGTGGTCTATCTGAACAGATCTTATTTGCTGAAATCTTAAGAGGCTTAGACATAATGCCTTCTAAGAAACTTCTCATGTTCTCAGTAGAGAGCTATGATTTGTGGAGATTAAGAATGCAGGCTCATCTGTATTCTAAGCATGAACGTATATGGAGAGTGGTTTCTGAATGACCATTCCAATTCACTGTTGTGAATCCCAGAGTTATTGAAGATGAGAGAAATGATTCCAGGACTGAATTTCCAAAGTCAGATGATCAACTTACTCCTGATCAGAGGAAGTTAGTCAATCTTGACTATATTGCCCAAGATACATTATATAACACTATTGATGATGGTGTTATGAGGAAGATCTCTCATTGTGAGAATAAAAAGGAAATATGGAATACACTTGCTGAGATTGCTAAGAAAGAAAAGGAGTCTGAAGAAAGTTCAAGCTCCTCAGATGAGATGTGCTCAGAAAGTGACAGTGATGACATCTGTCTCATGGCTGTAGGAGAGGTAAGTTATTCTATCTCTGTTGTTGCTCCTACACAAGCACATGAGTTGTCAAGTTCTACTGTAAACAGTCAATTTGACCTGATGGATTCTTTTGAGAGTCTTATGAAGGACTATGCTGTGTTACAAGAACTGCTGAATGAAACTCAAGAGCAAAACAAAGAACTGACTGCTGAGAATCTATAGTGGAAAAACTCTAGTAATACTGAGATCACTTCTCAATTGATGGGAACTACTGATGAACTGGATGTTCTGAAAGTACAACTCTTAGAGAAAGAGAAGTTGATAGAGACCCTAAATGGAAAACTAGAGAAATCCACTGAGGAGATTCAGCTGATCAGAACTGAGTTCAATGACCTCTTTGAGAAGCATGGAACTCTACAAAAATGTGAGGATAGTGCGCAGAGAAAGCTAACTCTATTGAATTCTGCATCTAAAGTAATAGATGAAATTCAGAGTTATCAGAGACCTGCCACTATAAAATCTGGATTGGGATACATTCCAGGGGGAACCTCACAAGGTCATCTGAATGCTGCTTCTAGTAGCAAGAAGACTGTCTTTCTTAAACAAGTGGCACCCATTCTTCGGACTGAAGAAATACCCAAAGTTTTAGACAAGGGAAAAGGACCTATGGTTCCAGAAAAAACTGAATGTTCAGGTAAGAAAGCCTAAACCTCAGGTAAAGGCTAGAAAACCTGACCACTCAGTAGGAAATTTTCAGGCAAGTACTTCGAAGACTCAGGCTAAGAATGCAAACCTGAAGAGATCTACACTGAACCAGTAGAGGAATTTTCAGAAGAGAAACACTCAGCAGAGACATTCTCAACTGAAAAGACCAAGTCCTCAGATTACTGAAAGACCCCAATTTCAGTACAGGAAACCCAAACCCCACTTGCCTAAGGGTAAAGATTACCTGAACCCAAGTCAACAGAGACTCAGACCAGCTGCACAAAAGCCAAAGCAATGGAACAAAAGGCATGTACCCAAGAAAAATTCTAAGGCTCATGTTCATGCCAAGGCTAGCACTCATACACAGGAAACTGCTAAGGCACCTAGAGTGGTAAATGTGTATGTAGATGTTTATGGAAGACAGATCAGCCACTCTAAAGTGATTAGAGTTGTCAGGCAGATTTGGATTCCAAAAGGTACAGCTAACCTGGTAGGACCCTATACCAAATGGGTACCACAGAACTAATCTGTTTTTCAGGAAAACAGAAAAGGGCACTGAGCTGAATGAAGACATCATAGCCCTGATGAAAGGAGAATCTGAGATGTCATTGTTGGATGAGATGAGTTTCCTTCTTGGACTTCAGGTGAAATCAAACTAAGGAAGGAATCTTCATCAGAGATCATATTGAGAAGGACATCAGGATGGAGAAGATTCATATTGATAAGCAGAGAGCTGATATCTTGACTAAACCTTTGGCTGAATCAAGATTTCAGGAACTATCAGTTGAATTTGGGATGTTGGATCCAGGTGTATAGAGTAAATCTGAAAAATTGAAGGTTTTCAGATGCATGAAGTTTTCTCAGGATTCTACTGAGAAACTCAGGATAAAATTAGAAGTACTGAAATCTGAGTCTTGAGAAACTCAGATATACTGAAGGTCAGTACTCAGTATTATACTGATCTGGCTCAGTACTCAGTATCATACTGAACTCGTTCAGTACTCAATATCATACTGACATTTTATCAAGGTCAATACTCAGTAAGACTGATAGAGGGAAATTAGTCTAAAGAAGTAATGACTCATGCAACTCATTTATTGCTTAAGTGAATCTCAGTAATCATTTGCAATAAATAGCATAACACCTGAAGAGAATGTTTTGGGCGGGATCTTTGAAATGCCGAAGAAGGTCAACAGTCATTAATCACCAATAAGGTTAAATGGCAGCTTATTTTTCGTGAAATCGTCCTTTCGTATACCCGATTAGTCTGTGATTAATCTCAACCGATACGATTTCCCACGAATTGATCCTATATACTCTTTGATAAGCCATTCAAGCCCCATTTCATAAAACCTTCGTCTCCAAAAATTCTCTACAAACTCAAAACCCATCTTTTCCCAGAGAAAACCTTCGTCATTTTCAAACCCTACACTTCAAAAATTCTCAAAAATGACTTTCTCAATCTTTGATAAACTGGCTATTTCCAACAAGCCATGGTACGAGTATGTGTTGTCGCTCGAGAATTCATCCAACGCTACCCACAAAGAAGAGGCTCTACATATGATCCGAATCGCGAAACTCACAAATCTCGTCGCAAGCCAACCGGAAGCCGAATACTATAAGGAGATAATAGAGTTCATTTCAAATCTGAGATTAGATGATGAGGATGGTATTGAGTCCCAGATTACTATTTCCCATCTAGAACATAGCTCAAAATACATAGATTTTGTACGGGAGGTGTATATAATCCCTAAAAATTTAAATGATGTATTTGAGTTGTGTGATAGAGGAGAGGATCCCACGACGTATATGTTGGGTCGGGAGCAGGAATACCTTGATATGATAACAGAGCATCCTATTAAGTTCGAGGCTACATTGAATAAACGGCATTTGAAGTTGAAATACAGAGTTTTGTTAGATATTGTTAGCAAATGCATTATGAGTCGATCAAGGAGTTTTGAGCAGATAAGCACTCCCAAGCTTAGATTGATGGCTGCTATCGAAGATTCACCCACCACAGATTTCAATTAGTTGAAGTATTTGATTAGAGTGGTGAGTGACCAGGCCAAGCAGATCAAGAAGGAGGATGGATCGATCTCAATCAAAGGCAAAATTCTCCATGCAACCAAAATAGCTTTTATTTTGGAGATGTGCCGTGAAGAGGAGGATATATTTGCCAACTCCTCACCATTCCCAAAGTCTAAGGTCATGATCAAGCCGACATCAACTAGAAAGACTTTGAAAGGAAAGAAAGAGAAAAAAGTGGAATCACCTGCTGCTACTGAAGAAGCCCATCAAGTTAGGGGGAAGGCTTTGATGGAGGTGAAGAGGGAGAAGGGAGAAGCCATGAGGAAGAAAACCCTTGCTCCCAAGCGCAGAAGGATGCGGATTTCCACTGAGGAGGAGGTGAGCGAACCTGAGGAGGTGCAACCTGAGGGCCAAAAATCTCAGAAATTGCCTTTACAAGTGTTGGCACAGGTTGTATCCACGGCACAGGAGCAAACTGAGGAACAAGTCTTCTCTGAGGTTCTTGAGACGTCACTGAGCTCAGACAAATTCTCTCAAGAAATCTTCAAAGGACCTCAGACCTCAGAACAAACTCAGATTCCTACTGAGGAAGTGCCTGCTCAATCCTCAGAACAAGCTCAGATTCAAACTGAGGAGTTGCCTGCCCAAACCTCAGATTTAGCTGAGCCTCAGGAGCTGTTGAACCTTGATGAGCTCCTGAGTGATCCATTCCTTGATTCCTCAGAAGAACTTCCTACTGAACCTGAGAGCCCGAAGCTGAAGAAGGGCAGAGTAGAAGAGACTGAGTGGCGAAGCAAGGGGGAACGGTTTATACTGGACCGGTACCCTGAGCTAAGCACATATCCTGATCTTCAGGATCTATTTTTCAGACTGAGGTCAACAGTCTACATTCTCAACCAGACCCTGCCTGAGATGCTCAACATTGCTTCATTCAGAGGTGAAGACTGGTGGAATGAGGAGACAACTGTTTTGACTCAGTTCTCAGGATTCAGAAAAACCAAGCTCAGGATGAAAGTGTCAGATTTTGATGAGCTGGTTAAGAGGAAGCTTGCTGAGAAGGAAGAAGCTGATGTTGGTGTCCCGAGCTCCAAAGAAAAAAACCAAGATGGGGACCAACAGGGGAATGATGAGAGTCAATCTCAGATGGAGAAAGATAGTACTGATGCTGGAGAGCCTGCTGTCACACATCCTCAGACTGGAGTTAGTCTTCAGGTAACTTTTGGCACTACTAAAAATTATGCCAAGATTACTGAAGGTTCTATCTTTAATTCTGAAATGTCTGATATGCAGACTGAGGCTCAGGTGGAAACCCAAGCTCAGGATGATACTGAAGCTCAGGTTGAGACCGAAGCTCAGTTAGAGACTGAGACTCAGGATGAGCAACCAGCTCAGGAAAAACAGCAAATTCTCTATGCTCCAGAGATTGATCTCACTCCCATTGTGGAGAAGCTGGACAAGGTTGTGCCAATCATGGACAAAGTAGCTCAGATTGAAGAGGCATTGGCCAACCAGTCCCAGAAGATGGAAAGTCTGAGTTCTACTTCAGACCTGATGCAACTTCAGACTACTCTGACTGAAAAGATGACTGCCATGGAAGGAAAGATGGATGGAGTCAAGGCTGAATTGAGTGCAGAGCTGAAGCAATTGTATCAGGAAAGGACTGCATTTCTAGAAGCCAAGCTGGTGGAGAAGAATGATATGCTTATCAAAAATGATGTTGAGGAAATGAGCCCAATGCTCATGACCAAGATGACAGATATGTTCAAAGAAGCTCTCTCCAACCAGTTTGCCCAGATGTCTGAAGAGTTCTCTGTAGCGAAGAACCACCTGAGGAGGCTAGAAGAAGAACAAGATCAGTTGGCGGGAGAAGTGCGAAGTGTCAGCAAGGAACAATACCATATGGACACAGCACTATCCAAACTTCTGCCAAGGTATGGTGCCAAGAAGGGGGAAAGACCTGGAGCTGATCTGAGAATATTATTGGCACACACCTTGGAAAGAAAGGCTGACAAAGAAGCAGAAAAGAAGAACATTGCTGAAGCCTTGCAAGAAGTTGAAGCCACTGAGAAGCTAAAATTCAAGAAGGTGGAGAAGCTTGTCTACACTCAAGTTTCTGAGGAAACCATGCAAGAAGTAGCTGCTGAGAAGCTGAGTGCTAGAAGAAGGGTTGGAACAAGCCTAGCCAGTGTTGAACTGCCTATCAAAAGGAAGGCTGTGGCGTTTGTTAAGCCCGAAGGAAAAAGAGCTAAGGCTTCTAAGCCAACTCAGAGGAAGCTGATAATGGATATTGAAGAGTCTGAAGAGGAGCCGCAGAAGGAAGTCTTCAATACCAAAAGAGCTCTGAGATCACTTCAGATCGAACAAGCCAAGAAAACTGCTGCTTCAGTTTCAGGAGTACCTTTGATAAGGAAAAAGAAGGAAGAAGAGCAGAGGCGAAGAAGTGGTTTCAAGAAGTTCGCGAGCAAGAGGAGAGGGACAACAAAAACACAAAAGTGGCCGCACATTGACAAGTGGATGTCAATCCAATTCAATGATGTGTGGGAAGAGATTAAAAGAACCTTCTGGTTTTACTATGAAGTGCTAAGAGAATGGAGAGGGGAGAGCTCAGATTCTAATGAAGCATTCATTGACTATCTGCTGACCTTCTATCCGAAGTACTTACAAAGTTGGATCAATCTTGCGGATGAAGGAAAAGTTCAGATAACTGCCCCTGGTCCATATACTTACCCTCCTCCTAGGATAGAGAATGGCTTGATAAATGAAACAGCCATTTCTCAGGAGATTGCCCAGTACGCCATTCAATTAGGCCTGACAGGAAACAATCTTGATATCATCAAGGAGAGAGATGCACTGAAGAAGAGGTATTATGGGATGTTTAACCTTGAAGTGCCTGTGGATGAGGTAGAAGAGAACTGAAGAGCCAGAGCTGAAGATCAAAAGAAGACTGAAGAATCAAGACTGAAGACTCTTGTAATTTCTTTATCTTTTTGCCTTTACTTTCTGATAAGTTCATTGTAAACTGTAACATTCTATCATACATCGATGGAACTTTATCTTTTATGCTCAAAGATAATATCTCATTATCTTTTTACATGTCTTTACTTTTGATATGCCTGATTGTTGTTGAAGAAATTGTTGGGAGATTTATTATAAAATTGTTGGGAGAATGATTGTGAAAATTGTTGGGAGATATACCATTCTTGTAATAGGAAAAACTGAAACCTGAGTATAGGTTAAGTGTATTTGTAACAAGATGGTTTTGGCATCATCAAAAAGGGGGAAATTGTTGGGAGATGAATTTAATAAAGAAGATTTTGATTAGATCCCAAAACCCCTGAGTATGACATGTTCAGGATAATCTTGATAGTTGAATCAGGATTCAGTTTTAGAGTGTTCAGGATATTATCTGCACCTTATATAGTCCGCAGATATAGATCAGGATAGAAGATTCAAGATTCGAAAGTTTCAAGAAAGTTTTTGAAGGTTCAAGATGGTTCGAATGGCGAAAACTCAGATGAAATCGAAATTTTTGAAGATGAAATCGAGAAATCAAAAATCAAGACTCGGTGAAATCGAGAAATCAAGTCTCAAAGATGAAGCGAGAAATCAAGACTTCAAAGATGAAGACTCAAGATAGTCAAGATATCGTGAGAAGACTCGAGAAAATCAAGATCTAACCGCGAAGATCAAGATCGAAGACAAAGGAATCTGAAAACGAATTGCGAAGACTTGGTGAATATATCTTGAATGCAAAAGATAAACCTGAATGTTTCGAGGCAAAAAATATCTCAATACATCTTGGAAAGAAAATGCATTACTTAGAAAAATAGATATTGCCCAAGACAAAGTGAGACAAAAGGAACTAAACTAAGTGTTGTTAAGGTTATATCAAGCTGAAGACAAACCAATCAGAGGAAGACAAAGACCGCGTATTTCTTTACCGACATCGAAAAGCGAAAAAGAGTACTATGTTCCAGACTGCAAAAAGTGGTGACTGGCTGCATGAAAAACACTTTGCCTAAAACATGCTAGGGAGTGTCAAACCCTAAATATAACTGTTCATCACACACCATAAGAGGAAACTCATGAAGCTATCTCTTCCAACGGATAGTTTTTCAAGAGTGACCTTGGTGTATGTCTATAAATACTTGTGACCATCTACATTGAAGGTTACGGGAAATCTGTAAGCAACTCAATAGCTCAAACTTATTATTGCAAGTTGAAGCACTCGAAAACCCAAGAATTTCCCAAGTGCTTTACATTGAAGAGAGCTCATTCACTAAACCTAGTTTTGATAAGATATTTTCAAAGCTTAGTAGAGATATTCTAGCCTTTGCATTGTACTTAATTGTAAATGATATCTCATCCTAGTTGGAAACCAACCAAGAAACCCCAAACCCTTTGTAAGGTAGTTTGAGTGTGATTGTTGGTGAGTTGGAGTTGTAAACAGTTAGTAAGCTACATTGAGATAGTCAGAAAGCTCTAGAGAAGAAGTGAGTAAACTATCTTGGATAGTCAGAAAGCTTGTGTGTGTTTTGAGTAAGTAAACTACGAGGTAGTCATAAAGCTCAAAATAGAAAGGTTAAGTAAACTACAGAGGTAGTCAGAAAACCTTAGGAAGTGGAAAGGTTAGTAAACTACAGAGGTAGTCAGAAAACCTTAGGAAGTGGTTAAGGAATTTTCTCGAAGAGTTGGAGAGAGAGTGGGCGTAGGAGCTTGAGTCTCGAACTACTATAACTTCTTTGTGTTGTTATTTGCTTCACAGCTTCATTGATTAACTGTTGGATATCTTTAATTGAAAGCATATTTTCACTGATACTCAGTTGGACTCAATCCACTGAAGTTGCATCTAACTGAATCACAGCCTAATCACTATTCCATTAAAAGGAAGGTTTTCAGCAAAACATAAAACGAGTATAAACTTAAGGCCAACCATTCCGCACATTTGAGTAGCTATTAAGCAATTTCAAGTATCTTTGAAAGAGCTCGGTTGGGATTACCAAGGTTTAAACCCGGGATCCTTTCTAAAGGTAGTTTTGACTCGAGTGATTGATCTGTGCTTTCGAGGGCCAAATCAAGTTGACTGACCCATCGACCTCGGTGAAGAAAGGTTTTAAAATCACTGAACACGTGTATTCCCCACCATACACGTATAAGACTCGTTTGCACGGGACCAACAAGATCAGAGATAGGTTTTAAAATAGATCAGTTCAGGTGGTCACTCTGAAATTAGTGAACCTTTTGAACTCCGATACCACTTGTTGGTCCCGTAGTAAACGAGTCTTACACGTGTGTGGGGGAATACGTGTTGTGATTTTTAAAACTTTTCTTCGAGGTCGAGGTCGATGGGTCAGGTTTTCACGATGATTTGCCCCGAGAAGCACAGATCGCTCGAAGTCAAAGTCTACCCGAGACAATGATCTCGAAGTCGCTTTGTTTCCTCGAGATAATCCCAATCGAGCTCGAGTTTTTTCAGAGATCCCGAGTTGCTTGGATAGCTACCGGAAAGCGGAATGGTTGGACCTAAGTTTATACTCGTTTTAAGCTTTGCTGAAAACCTTCCTTTTAATGAAATAGTGATTAAGGCTGTAATTCAGTTAGATGCAACTTCAGTGGATTGATTCCAACTGAATATCAATTAAAATATGCTTTCAGTTAAAGATATGCAACAGATAATCAATGCAGTACAGAAAGCAAATAACATAGCAAGTTATAGTGGTTCAGAGACTCAAGCTCCTACGTCCACTCTCTCTGACCTTCAGAGAAATTCCTTAACCACTTCCTAAGGTTTTCTGACTACCTCAATGTAGTTTACTAACCTTTCTACTTTGCGCTTTCTGACTACCTCTGTAGTTTACTTACTCAAAACACACACAAGCTTTCTGACTATCCAAGATAGTTTACTCACTTCTTTCCTTAGAGTTTTTGGACTACCTCGTAGTTTACTAACTCTTTACAACTCCAACTCACCAACAATCACACTCAAACTACCTTACAAAGGGTTTGGGGTTTCTTGGTTGGTTTTCAACTAGGATGAGATATCCTTTACAATTAAGTACAATACAAAGGCTAGGATATCTCTACTAAGCTTTGGATATATCTTAACAAAACTAGGCTTAGTGAATGAGCTCTCTTCGATGTAAAGCACTTGGGAAATTCTTCGGTTTTCGAGTGCTTCAACTTGCAATAATATGTTTGAGCTCTTGAGTTGCTTACAAATTTCCCGTAACCTTCAATGTAGAGGGTCACAAGTATTTATAGGCAGTCACCAAGGTCACTCTTGAAAAACTATCCGTTGGAAGAGATAGCTTCATGAGTTTCCTCTTATGGTGTGTAATGAACGGCTATTTTTAGGGTTTGAAACTCTCTTGCATGTTTTAGGCAATATGCTTTTCATGCAGCCAGTCACCACTTTTTGCGATGCGGAACATAGTACTATCGACATGCTTGTTGACACGTCGCTTTCAAAGGTCGACAAGAAAATGATGTTGTCTTTCTTCGATTGGCTCTTGTCTTCAGTAAATGTAGACAAGCATAACTGCTCTTTTTGGTCAATATCTCTGAGTGATATAACCTTAACAACACTTAGTTTTAGTTCCTTTTGTCTGCATGAGAATGTCTTTGGGCAATATCTATTTTTCTAAGTATTCACGTTTTTCTCAGTATTGTATCCTTCAGATAGATATTTTCAGTGCCTCGGAACATTAGGGTTATCTTCGAGCATCGATAGATGCGAGTCTTGGTAACTCTCGTGTGCCTCGATATCTTCTTTGTCTTGATATCTTGGTCTTGATCTTACGAGTCTTGATGTCTTCGAGTCTTGATGTCTTGAGAGATATCGACCGATATCGCGAGTCTTGATTTCGATCTCATCTTTGAGTCTTCACTTTTCGATCTCATCTTGAGTCTTGATTTCAGTTTCATCTTGAAACTTGATTTCTCGATTTCATCTTTGAAACCGGTTTCTCGATTTCATATTGAAAACTTCTTTGAGTCTTTAGAATCTTCAGAACCTATCCTGATCTATATCTGCTGACTATACATGGTGCAGATAACATCCTGAACACTCTAAAACTGAATCCTGACTCATCTATCAAGATTATCCTGAACATGTCATACTCAGGGGTTTTGGGATCTAATCAAAATCTTCTTTATTAAATTCATATCCCAACAAAAAACCTAATGTAATTCATGAACAATAGCAAAATATATACAACATCGAAGTATAACAAGCCAAGCAGAATCCATAAAAATAAAATCCTAAAAACTGCTCAAGATTGTTGCATTACCCTGCATCATTCCTAGTTGTTTCTGTCGTGGCTGCAAAATAACAACTAAACATATATTAAAATTTGTTACATATCAATTTTATTCAATCCAAGATGATAAAATCAGTAAATAAGAAAAATAAATTACCTATGGTTCAAAATATGCAGAAAAAATATTTGCTGCTAATTTCTTCCTCCATTTTATCATATAATCGGGACGAATAAGGCTAACTAACATCTTTTCTAGCAAGCAAAAACTCAATATACTTTATGGTAAACATACCACAATCGTATCTGCATTAAAATGAGTGTTAATATTAAGAAAAATGTATAACTCATGAAACACATTGAATTCGAACATACTAACCCGTTAGATTGTTGAGGGCATGTCATGCTCTCAATGGTAAGCTCGTGAACATCATAATTCTCATCCACTTTTGCACGTATCAACTTAGGGAGAACTTTTGAGATGGCAATAATCTTATCATGATTGATGTGGCGTCCCAAACTATTATAAACCTCAACCTTTCGCTCTGGTATATCCACTCTAAGTGCAATCCAATGATTTCCTACATTACAAGGAATGTATAGGGATCTACAACCATTCCAAGCTTTACCCAGCACCGGTAATTTACCATCAATATATTTAACCAATTTCTCATAGCAGCAAACTTCTCTTGTTTTCTTCTTATAGGAATACTGAACATAATTTCTTTAGCCTCATCCATAAGTCCAAGAAAATGTGTGTCCAGAATGCATGAATTTTGATCAAACAATTGTGGGTGTTAGTCGGCCCGCTCTTTTATACGATACACATCAATGTTAATATGTTGTACGAAAAAGAATCAAATATTAAATTATGATGGTTAAAAGAATATAAATCACTTCCATACATACGATAAACTTACATCTTCCATAAGCCATTTTTCGTCCAAGAGGTCATCAAATAACTTTCTGGACACACCACAATATGGCAAACTCAATTGTTCACTGCACACAAGCCAAAGACCTTATTATTAGAAATATTAAATGAAATACTTCTTCTGTCATTCATTTATTTACACATGTAATTACCTTTCCACAACATTTTTTAGCCTTCTATCAAGTGCATCTTTCTTAGAATCGTCAACAGCTCTATACGGATCAAATTGTGTGACCTTTGTTATTTTTCTTCGTTTTGAAGGATCTGTGTAAGGCGTGCATGTAGAGGGTCCAGGTATATGCTTTCCGCGGCCACGTCCCAACAAACCTACAATTTCTTTTTGTTTTTGTGCATTAACTTAAACATATCAAAGTAAAGAACTTATTATTTCAAAGCATGGTTGATTAAGGCATACACACCTGCATCATTCTCTTTTAATAATTGATCGGCATTCTCACTCACTTCAATAGACTTGTCATCTCTCGTACAATCTTCTTCATGCACTTTTACTTTTGCATTTGAAGTGTCTATGTCCCCACAGAGTTGCTCAACCTCTAAAGGAACACAAAGGATATCGTCCACTATAGGGGCACCACCATCTTCATTCTCATTATGGTCTGTCTCCAAAGTATCATCAATCGTACGAATACCATCATTTTCATCCTCGATAGCAACTGTCTCAACAGTATGATCTATCGTATGAACACCATCATCTTCATCCTTATCCACTTTCTTGTCGAGCGCATTGACCTTCTTGCCGAGCATACCCAAGGCATCTAATATATGTTTTAAAACACAGGATTGGGTTGGTTGACGTCGGGGAGGCGATAACACATTTGGAAGAGGAGAACAGTTGTGCATATCCTGCGACAAAATATATCAAAAGTTACCAGTTTAGAAGAACATATTGGAGATTGCATAAAAAAAATACAACAAGTATACTTACATCCTCGTGCATTTTCTCTAATGATGCTCTATCTGTCTCACTCTTCTGAGGGGACACTCTTTCTTCCCCAGTCGATTCCCTATGTGAAGAAATATCCATATTATCGCTTTCATGACTAGGCTCCTCAATGAAAATTTTCATATAATTTTCTTTAATCTCCTCAGATGTAGCTTTCAATGAATTCACTTTGATCTAAAAAAAGATTAATAAAATGAGTATGTTATTTATATAAATTGAATATGATTTGTAGTAGTTATATAAGATTAAGATATTTGTGATGATCTATTTACCTCTAAATTTTTTAAGACACTTTCCACCATGCTATGAGAAGGTGTGACCATTTATTTTCAAGAACACATTCTTGGAATTTTATCTTCAAACTTTGATGCATCGAAGAAATTCACAAGGGCAGGAATACACTCAAATGCTCAAACCTTAAAAAATAGAAAAAAAATACTCCCTCCATCCCAATATTTAAGAGAAACTGGCTGTTCATAAGGATTTATTGGAATAGTGATAAAGTGTTGATGGTAGAAAGAGTTGTTTATTAGTATTTTATGTGATGAAGTGATGGGTAGTTGGGGGTAGAAGGAGTTGTTTATTACTCCCTCTGTCCTAATTTTGATTGTCCACTTTCCATAAATAGTCGTCCTAATTTTGTTTGGTCATTTCTTAAAAAGGAAATAAAGTAACTTTCGATACTATTTAATACTATTATTTCTATCCACCAAGCCCACTTTACACTATTTAATACTATTATTACCCTCCATCAAACCCACTTTACCCATTTTACACTATTTAATATTATTATCTCCTACTTTTTCTTAATCTCGGTATCTACAGTAACCGGATAATCAAAAATAGGACTGAAGGAGTAGTATTTTATGTGATAAATGTTGGGGAATAATAATCCCAACAATAAAGTGAATTTCCATTTTAGGAAGTTTCTCTTAAAGATTGGGACAAAAATAATGATAAGTTTCTCTTAAAGAATGGGAGGGAGGGAGTATAAGTTATTCATTTTTATTTATAATAAATCAAATATAATATAATGCTTAACTCTGAAAGTGTACCTAAAATTATGTTGGCAACCCCCACAAAGAATATTGATTTGGACTCGCCTTCTTCCTAAAAAAATCCATGTATCATGTAATTATAAGACTTTCTTCCCCATGGATATTCATCAAAAAGCTCAAGGTCATCAACTATAGCCAAATTTTCCACCTCAATTGATGTTCCAGTCTCTTTGGCTCTCAACACGCTCTCATAAATGAGGACTAATCCTAACTTGTATTTGTCCTCTTGAACTTTAGCATTTTTAAATGCTTCTTTTAATGTTTTTGGTGTAACTGATTCAGCACCCTCGAAATACTCATCCAGAAGCATATTTTCTTTAGGTATTTTGGTTATATAATCCTCTTCTTTGCCAGGATTTAAACATGTAATTAGAGTGAACTCCATCAAGGAGAAACACAAAGTCTCATCCCCAATTTTGAACCATAACTCTTCATCATTACTCACAGGCTTGGTGCGATTCCATTTACGTGCAATTCTTCTTAAGAGCGAGCTATTCATTAACTTGCCAGAAAACTTCACCTCCTCCATTTCTAATAACTTGCCAAAACAAGATTCTTTCAACTTTATTTTGTATTCTTGATCCAACTCGCTATTAATTTTTCTTATTATTGACGACTTACTACGTGAGCAAACTTTTGGGTCACACCACTTATCAACAGGGATAATACACTCCATTATGCAAGACCTATTACATAGAAATTTGAATAAACAAAGTGTCATATGGATTATCCTTCAAATAAACACTTAAATACATACTAGCGTATAAACATGTAATTTCAGCCACGCTCAAATGAATTCTAATTCTAAGTTCTAATAATAAGATAAAATTTAATTCATGAGCTCTAACTAACTGATTAACTGTCTAACATACAATGTTGAATACACAATAAATTTTCTGATGATAGTATAAAACTTGTACAGGGTCATATATATTCGATCGGTTCAGTTATATTAAATTTCTTACTACGAAAATCGAAACCGAATCGAGAAAAACAAAATGATAAGAAATTAAACCCAACCTAGTAGTTGATTCTGGTTCAATCAATTTTCTGGTTTTAAACACATTCACCTTTCTCTCTGCATAATGTTTCATAATGATAGCTTTAACAGAAGGCCATCATATTACTGAAATTTGAAAAATTAAAATGGGTGTTCTTTACTGTTAAATGCACCAAAATCTCAAACCCAAAAAATTACATTAAAATCAAGAAAAGTATAGCACTTCAACTCTTTAACATGTTGTCTAGGTCATACCGACAAAAGACAGTTCAATTTATACCACAAAAGATAGTTCAATTTACCTGTAGATGGTCCCTAAGGCTATATAATCCGGAGAATCAAAGTAGTATTCCTTCTCATTTGCAGTGGAAGAAGACACCCATTTTGAAACTCCTTTTCTCGAAGAAGATGACATCCATTTGCAGCGCGCAACTCTCCTTCCTCCTTTTTCTTTTCTTTTTCCTAGATTTTTGTTTTGAAGGGAAATGAACAAATATTTGGTGAGAGAGGTTTTCTTTCGATTTGAATTAGACAATTTGGGGAAGGAGATTTGAAGAAGACACTTTGAAGAAAGGGGAGAAGAGAAGGTGATTTTTTTTGTTTGAAGAGAAGAGAAGCAATTTGAAAAGGAGAGAAAGGATTTCTTCGTCTGATTTGAATTGAAGAAGGGCACATATATTTTATTGTTTTTTTTAATTACAAAAAGCTCGGTCAATGAAGAGTTGGGCCAAAAATAAAAACTGGTCGGGTAATGCGGCCATACTTGACATTTCCCACCATAAGTAATACGGGTCAGCTGATTGAAACCGGGTCGGCGTGTTAATTTTTGTTGGGGAATTAATTGTCCTAATCTATTCGGGATGAATATTTAAATACAAATTTAATTCTAACAATTATTACTAGCATGAATTAATCCTATATTGTTGGTCCCGGTGTAAACGAGTCTTACACGTGTATGGGGGGGGGGAATACACGTGTTCAGTGTTTTTAAAACTTTTTCTTACTGAGGTCAGCTTGGGTCAGATAATCCTGAAGATTAGGTTCTGAGAAGCACAGATCGCTCTGAGTCAAAGTCTACTGAGACAGTGATCCTGAGCTGCTTTCAGATACCTCAGATAATTCCAACTGAGTCCTGAGTGTCAGAGATCCTGAGTTGCTTGGATCAGATAACTAACTTACTGAATCCTCAGAAGAGAGTTCAGTTTGATAACTATCTGTTCTAGCTACTCAGTCGTGCGGAATGGTTGGCCCTTAGATTATACTCGTTTTAAGCTTTGTTGAAAACCTTCCCTTTATGAAATAGTGATTAGGCTGTGATTCACTTATGCAACTTCAGTGGATTGATTCCAACTGAATATCAGTGAAAAGTATGCTTTCAAAACAAGTCAATGCAACAGTTAAGTACAAATAAGGAAAGCAATAAAGAACACAGCAATTATAGTGGTTCAGAGACTCAAGCTCCTACGTCCACTCTCCCTGACTCTTCAGAGAAATTCACTATCAACTTCTGAGCTTTCTGACTACCTCGTAGTTTACTTACTCAACTCGGCCCTGAGTTTTCTGACTACTCCACGTAGTTTACTTACTCAACCCGACCTTGAGTTTTCTGACTACCTCCGTAGTTTACTTACTCAATCACACACAAGCTTTCAGACTACCCCTGTAGCTTACTAACTTTTCCTCTAGAGTTTTCTGACTACTCCGCGTAGTTTACTAACTCTTTATAACTCTTTCTCACCAACAAACACACTCCAACTACCTTCTCAAGGGTTCGGGGTTTCTCGGTTGGTTTCCAACTAGGATGAGATATCCTTTACAATGAAGCACAATGCAAAGGGTTAGGATATCTCGACTAAGCTTTGGATAAATCTTATCAAGCTAGGCTTAAGTATAGTGAGCTCTCTTCAATATCGAAGCACTTGGGAAATTCTAAGTTTTTCGAGTGCTTTAACTTTTGCAAGAATAAGTTTGAGCTCTTGAGTTGCGTATAAATTTCCCATAACCTTACAATGTAGAGGGTCACCAGTATTTATAGGCATACACCAAGGTCACTTTTGAAAACTATCCGTTGGAGAGATAGCTTCGTGAGTTCCCTCTTGTGGTGTGTGAAACGGCTATATTTAGGGTTTGAAACTCCCTAACACGTTTTAGGCAATAGTTTTTCATGTAGCGGTCTTCACTTTTTTGCGATCTGGAACTTTTGTACATCGACATCTTTTTTCAAATGACACATCCTTTGTCGATTGTCGATGGATGGCATGATGTCGTCTTCCTCTTTTTGACTTTTGTTTCCAGTTAAAGGTAGACACCTTCAACGGCTCTTTTGGTTACAAACTCTGAGTTTGATATAACCTTAACAACACTTCGACTTAGTTCCTTTTATTTATGCATTTGAATGTCTTGGCAATATCTAACTTCTTAAGGAATTGCAATCTTCTCAGTATTGCATCCTTTAGATAGATATTATCGATTGCCTCGGAACACTCGAGTTCATCTCGAGCATTCGGTATATTATTGCGAGTCTTGAGAATTCTTGTGCCTTGATACTTTTGATCTTCAATTCTTGATCTTACATCTTACATGTGTCTTGAGTCTTACGAGTCTTGAGGTCTTCGAGTCTTTGGTCTTCGAATCTTTGTAGTTTATCTTGACCGATGTCTTGAGTCTTCGTCTTTGAGTTTTCGATTTCAAGATTATCATCTTGAGTCTTGATATCTCGATTCATCACGAAACTTTGGATACTTGAAAAACATCTTGAGTTCTTGAGTCTTGAGAACCTATCCTAAACTATATCTGCGACTATACATTTTGCGAGATAACATCACGATTACTCTAAAAACCGAAATCGACTCAACTATCAAGATCATTACGAACATGTCATACTTAGGGGTTTTGGGATCTTAATCAAAATCATATATCTTTATTAAATTCATCTCCCAACAATTTCCCCTTTTTGATGATGCCAAAACCTATCTTGTTACAAACATATAACCTATACTCGGGTTTTTGGTTTATCCTATTACAAGATTGGTTGTCTCCCAACAATTTCTTAAATCGGAGAATCTCCCAACAATTTGAGTTTTCAAATAGGTTTAATCATTCACAATTTCTTCAAGAATGAATCTCTTTAAATAGTTCATTACCAAATACATAAACAATTTTTCAAAATTCGGACATAATTTCCCCATATCATCATACATTCAGGCATATCAAAATAAAAGACATGTAAATAAGATAATGAGATATTATCTTTTGAGCATAATGATAAATCTTCATTGATGATGAGTATACCATTTACAGATTACAATGAGTTTATCAACAAAATCAAAAAGACAAAAAAATTAAAGATTACTGAGAATCTTTCGAGTCTTGATCTTGATCTTGATTTGGCTCTTGGTCTTACGCTCTTGATTTTGCTTCATTCTCAACTTCATCAATTGGGCACCTCCAGATCGAACATTCGAAGAATCTCTTCTTGACTCATTTCTTTCCTTGATGATGTCCGGACTATTTCTGTTAGACCCAACCCGACCAAAGATCTTGAGCAATCTCTTGAGTAATGGCCTTCTCATTCACCAAGCCATTATCAAGTCTTGGAGGAGGATAGGAATATGGACCAGGGGCTACTATCTGTACTTCTCCTTCATCCGCAAGGTTAATCGACTCTGTAGATACTTTGGATAGAAGGTAAGGAGATACTCAATGAATGCTTCATTACGATCCGAGTCTTCCCTCTCCATTCCTCGAGAACATCATAATTGAACGAAGGTTCTCTTGACTTCTTCCCCACATATCGTTGAGTTTAATGGGCATCCATTTATCAACGAGGGGCCACTTTTAGCGCTTTTGATGTTCCTTTCCTCTTGCTCGCAAACTTCCTGAATTCACTCCTTCGCTTCTGCTCTTCATCTATCTTCTTTCTGATCACAGATGCTCCTGAGATCGAAGCAGCAACTTTCTTAGCTTGTTCCATTTGGAGTGTCTTCAGAGCATTTCTAGTATTGAAGACTTTCATCTGAGGTTGAGACTCAGATTCTTCTTTCTCTTCATCATCCAGAATCAGCTTTCTCTGGATTGGCTTAGGAGCCTTCACACGCTTGCTTTCAGGTTGAACAACGCCCAAGGCTTTCCTCTTCATCGGCAATTCAGCAGCAGCCTGGCTTGTTCCAACCTTTGCTCTAGCACTCAGTTTCTCTCTTGCAACATCAAGCATGGTTTGCTCAGAAACTCGAGTGTAGACAGGCTTCTCCACCTGAGCAAACTTTAACTTCTCAGAAGTTTCGACTTCTTTTAAGGCTTTGGCTAAATTATACATTTGGCATCTTTTTGAGCCTTCTTCTCCAAGTCACGTGCCATGAACTTTTCCGAGATCTTGGCTTCCTTTTCCTTCTTCTTGGCCTTTGTAATTTGGAAGAAGTCTGGAGAGTGTTGTGTCCATATGATATTGCTCTTTGCTCACACAGCGAATCTCTCCTGCTATCTGATCTTGTTCGTCTTCTAGCCTCCTTAGATGGTTCTTGGCCACAGAAAATTCTTCCGATAAGTGGGCAAACTGGCCAGAGAATGCTTCCTTGAACATCTCTGTCATCTTGGTCATGAGCATGGAGCTCATTTCCTCAACAGCAGACTTGATTAGCACCTCATTCTTTTCTGCCAGTTTCACCTCTAGGAAAACAGAACTCTCCGGTGTTTACGCCTTGATTCATCACTTAACTTCGGCCTTGACTCCCTCCAACTTCTCATTCGCTTTTTTTCTTCCATGGAGGTCATCCGGGTGGTCGAGTGTTTTAAATTTGCACCAACTCAAGAAGTGACTAAGACTTTCCATCTTTTGAGCTTGATTGGCCAACGTCTCTTCCATCTGAGCAATTTTGATCATCATTGGCTCAACCTTCTCAAGTTTCTCCATCAAGGGAGTGAGATCAATCTCAGGAATCTTCGCACCTCTGTCTTTGTCGATCATCTGTGCCTCGGCCCGTCCCGAGCTCCGGTCTCCAATCGAGCCTCGATCATTTTATCGAGACAATTCATAGTTAAAGATAGGACTTTCATTAACTTTGGCATAATTGTTAATAGTGCCAAAAGGTACCTGAAGAGTTCTAGCTTCAGTCTGAGGTTGACCAATTTCAGGTTGATCAGCAACAAAAGTCTCCTTTTCCATCTGAGACTGCTTCTCAACATCTCCCTGTTGGTCCCCATCTCCATCTTTAGATTTGTCTCATTTGCTCGGGCACCAACTTCGGTTGCTCTCCTTTCAAACCAACTTCTTACGAACTAGCTCATCAAAATCGGAGTTTTTCATCCTGAGCTTTGTCCTCCTGAACCCTGAGAAGTCGGTCAGGAAGGCTGTCAATTTCAGGTTAAAACTATCCCGCCCAAAAACATTCCTCAGGTGTTTTGTATTTATTGCGAATGATTTCTGAGCTTCACTTAAGCAATAAATGAGTTGCATGAGTCATTACTTCTTCAGACTAATTTTCCTCTATCAGTCTTCTCGAAAGTAATCGACCTTGATAAAATGTCATTAAAAATCGAAATCTTGAAATGGTTCTTTTTTGCTCGAGTAATCGACCTTCAAGAATCTGAGTTTCCCGAGACTCAGTTCAGTATTTCCATTTTATCATAAGCTTCTCAGTAGAGTCAGAGAAAACTTCATGCTTCTGAACACCTTCAATTTTTCAGATTTTACTCTATACACCGGGTTCTAAAATCCCTAATTCAACTTAAAGTTCCCCGGAATCTTGATTGACCAAAGGTTTAGTCAAGATATCGACTCTCGCTTATCGATGAATTTTCTCCATCCTTATGTCCTTCTTCTCGACATGATCTCGATGAAGTGATGTCGATATCCACATGCTTGCATCACGGTGTGCAATACCGGATTTTGTGAAATAGCAATGGCACTATTATTGTCACAAAATATTGGTACTTCATTGGCTACAACTTTATAATCCCTTAATTGTTGTGCGAGCCAAAGAATCGAAAGCACAAAGACTTCTTCTGTGACCATATATTCAAACTTGGTAGTACTTGTTGTTACATCGAGGTCCTGCTTTCTTCGAAAACCAAGATATCGACTTACTTCCTAGAAATTGACAAGTTCCGAGGTGGACTTCACTGTCAATTACGCAACCTCCATAATCAGCATCTGAGTAACCACTTAACTCAAGGTTATCATCAGTTGGATACCATAATCCTCTATTCACTGTGCCTTTAAGATACTTCAGTATCTTTTTGGCAGCCTCCATGTGACTAGCCTTAGGATTAGCTTGGTATCTTGCACATATCCCAACAGCAAATGTTATATCCGGCCTACTTGCTGTGAGATAGAGCAATGATCCAATGATTCCTCTATAATCAGTATGGCTCACTGATTTGCCTTCAGAATCAGGATCCATCTTGTAGTTAGTATTCATGGGAATCCTAAATGTGTTGCAATTCTGTACACCATATTTAGCAATCAGATCTCTGGTGTATTTTGCCTGGTTGATGAATATTCCTTCCTTTGATTGTTTCACTTGAAGACCTAGAAAGAAATTCATCTCTCCCATCATTGACATCTCAAATTTGCCTTTCATCGGTGTTGAAAACTTTTCACATAGCTGATGGTTTGGAGATCCAAAAATGATGTAATCAACATATATCTGAACCAGTAAGATATCTCCCCCATCCTCTATCCTGAACAGAGTTCTATCAACAGTCCCTTTGACAAAACCATGGTCAGTAAGAAACTGAGAAAGAGTATCATACCATGCTCTGGGTGTTTGCTTAAGACCATACAAAGCTTTTATGAGCCTGTAAACTTGGTCATTCTGTTTGAAACCGGGAGGTTGTTCCACATAAACCTCTTCTTTAAGCACACCGTTCAGAAATGCACTTTTCACATCCATTTGATAGACTGTGAACTTCATGTGGGCAGCATATGCAAGAAACAATCTGATGGCTTCTAGTCTTGCAACTGGTGCAAAGGTTTCATCATAATCCAAGCCTTCTTCTTGGGATTAACCTTGTGCAACTAGCCTTGCCTTGTTTCTTACAATGTTGTTGTTTTCATCTCTTTTATTCTTGAAAACCCACTTGGTTCCAATAACATTGTGCCTTTCTGGTCTATCTACCAGCTCCCATACTTCATTTCTTGAGAATTGATTCAGCTCATCTTGCATAACAGTAATCCAATGAGAATCTTGTAGAGCTTCACCAATCTCAGTAGGTTCTTTCTCTGATAGGAAGCAGCAGAATAGTGCACTTTCACCATGGAACCTTCTTGTTTTAACACCTTCAGTTAGATCACCCACAATCTGACTTGTAGGATGACTATCTAACCATTTTCTTCTTGATGTTCTTGTTTCAATAGTGTCCTCAACATTTGAAATGTTAGGTTCAGTTAAATCAGTAAATTCAGGGAACAACAAAACAGGAGAAAGGGAATCATCTTCCTCAGGGGACATTCTATTCAGAACATTGTCAGAGACATTTGTTCCCCTTTGGTTGATAGATTCAGAATTTGCCTCAGCTGTGACCACATCTTCATTGGCATCACATACCTGAGTCCGGGTGGTGTCTGTTGATTGGTCACCTTTGGAGTGTTGGTTTTCTGAGTCTCACCATCACGATTTCCATTTCGAACTACTTTATCTCGAGTCTCGAGTCACTCCAATCATAGATAGTGGTGACTTCTTCTTTTCGGATTCGATGGATGATTTATCTTTTGTTTTGGGGCTTAATCTGGTGATCCTCTTTTGTCGGTTCATTTGCATCATGTTTTCTGTTTCTTCCGAACACAAAAGCAGATTCATCAAAAACAACATGAGGTGTTTCCTCCACAATAAGAGTCCTCTGATTTGTAAACTCGAAAGCTTTTTCTTGACTTCAGAATATCCAAAGAATATTCCTTCATCAGCTTTACTATCAAATGTTTTCAACTGGTCTTTACCATTATTGTGTATGAAACACTTGCAACCAAACACACGAAAGAAAGAAACAAGAGGCTTCCTTTCATTCCAAAGCTCATAGGGTGTTTTGCCTTGACTCTTGGTCAGCATGGATCTATTCTGAGAGTAGCATGCAGTGTTGACAGCTTCAGCCCAAAATCTTTTAGGAATATCAGCTTCAGCTATCATTGTCCTTGCAGCTTCTTTTCAGAGTTTCATTTCCTTCTTTCAGCAACACCATTTTGTTGAGGGGTCCTTGCAACTGATGTTTCATGTAAAATTCCATTCTCTGCACAATAATCAGATATGATATGATTTATAAACTCAGTTCCTTTGTCAGATCTGATTTTGACCACACTCAAATTTTTTCTCATCTTGAGCCTTTTCATGAATTCCGCGACTTTATCTGAGTCTCTTTCCTTCTTGAGTAAGAATATGACCCAAGTATATCTTGAGTAGTCATCAACTACTACCAATGTGTATTTCCGCCATTAGTGCTCACAGGTGTTATAGGACCAAAGAGATCCATATGCAATAACTGAAGTATTCTTTCAGTAGAAACTTCAACTTTGCTTTTAAATGATGCTTTAACTTGTTTTCCTTTTCGCACAAGATCACAAATGTGTTCCTTTATGAACACTTCATTAGGCAACCCTCTCACAAGAGCTAATCTTGCAAGCTTGTTCGGGGGTTTTGAAGTTTAGGTGATTCATTCTTTTTATGCCATAACGAATCGGGTATCTGTGGAACTTTTAGCAACTAAACATGTATCTTTAGGAGTTGAACTCCAATCGACCAAGATACACATTCCTTTTTTCTTGTACCCGTCAAGAATACTTTTACGTGATGTATCATCTTTCACAAAACATAAGTTCTTGGAGAACTCAACATTGAAACCTTTATCACAGAATTGGCTAATTGATGACAAGTTATGCTTCAATCGGATACATATGAAACACCATGGATATGAACTGAGTCGATTTCCAAAGTTCCATATCCTTCAGTCTGTCCTTGGAGTTATCTCCAAAAGTGATCTGTGGGCCTCTTTGTTCAACATAGTCACTGAGCATCTTCTTGAATCCTGTCATATGTCTTGAGCATCCACTGTCAAGATACCATACATCAGGAGCTTTTTCGTCTCTGCTCATCAGTGCCATGTGATCTTTCATCAGCTTAGTGCCCTTGTTTTCCTCCTGAAAAACAGATCAATTCTTAGGTACCCAATTTGTGTAGGGTCCTACGAGGTTAGCTGTACCTTTCGGAATCCAAATCTGCCTGACAACTCTAATCACTTTAGAGTGGCTAATTTGTCTTCCATAAACATCAACATATACATCCACTACTCACGGGTGCCTTAGCGGTTTTTAGATATATCGTGCTAGCTTTAGCATGAACATGGGCTTTTTGAATTCTTCTTTGGTTCAGCCTTCTTGTTCAGATCTTTAGGCTTTTCGTCTTGGTGGTCTAAATCTTTGTTGACTTGGGTTGAGGATAACCTTTACCCTTAGGCAAGTGAGGTTCGGGTTATGCGTACTAAAATCTGGGTCTTTCAAATTGTCTTCGAGGACTTGGTCTCTTGATTGAGAATGTCTCTATTTGAGTGTTTCTCATCCGAGGATTCCTCCGATGGTTCAATGTGGAGCCTTTTCGGGGTTTGCATTCTTAGCCCGAGGCTTTGAAGTACTTGCTCGAAACTTTCCAATATTCGCTTTCAGATTTTCTAGCCTTCACCTGAGGTTTGGGCTTTCTAACCTGATCATTCAGTTTTACTGAGACCATAGGTCCTTTTCCCTTGTCTACAACCTTGGGCATTACTCCAGCTTGAAGTGTAGGTGCCACTGGTTTTACAAAGATAGTCTTCTTGCTACTAGATGCAGCATTCAGATGACCTTGTGAGGTTCCCCCTGGAATGTATCCCAATCCAGATTTTATAGTGGCAGATCTCTGATAACTCTGAATTTCATCTATTACATTAGATGTTTTATTCAATAGAGTTAACTTCTTCTGTGCACTATCCTCACAGTTCTGTAGAGTTTTATGCTTCTCAGAGAGGTCATTGAACTTCGATTCGATTATTTGAATTTCTTCAGTGGATTTCTCTAGCTTTTCAGTTAGGGACATTATCAGCTTCTCTTTCTCTGAGAGTTGTACTTTCAGAACATCCAGTTCATCAGTAGCTCCCATTAATTGAGAAGTGATTTCATTATTGCTAGAGTCTTTCCATTTTAGATTTTCAACTTTTCGGTTCCTTATTACGCTCTTGAGTTCTATTTAGCGATCCTTGTAAAAGCAAAGATAGTCCTTCATCAGATTCTCAAAAGAATCCATCAGGTCAAAATGATTGTTTTCAGTGGAACTTGAAAACTCTTGTGCTAGTGTAGGAGCAACAACAGAGAAGAAGAGCTTACCTACTCAATGGCCATCAGACAGATGTCATCACTTTCCTTGTCTCGAAAATATCTCATCGAAAGAGCTAGATCCTCCTCCGAGTTTTTTCTTCTTCGCAACCATGGCCTTTTTTTGCTAGAGAACTTCCGATCTCTTTTAGCTTGCCTTTCTCTTCTCTCCTTAGCACTCAAACGGACAATCATCTTTGGAAGTGACCTTTCTTCTCGCAATTATTGCATCTGTTGGTATCATCATCCTGATCATTTTCTTCTTTGGACTTGGAGTCCTTCTTTCTGGATGAAGGTCCATCAGCTTTCAGGTCTTTCTTCTTCTCAGTTGATCGTCCTCTCGGGTTTCTTCGGTACTGTGGTTCCTTAATAGTTTTTGTATTTTCCAAATCTACTATTAAGTCTGTCAAACCTCCTTGCCATCAGTGCTAGCTTTTCCTCAAGCTCATCCTGATTTTTGGCATGGGGGTTCTCAGACTCTCTAGTTTTACATGTTTTATCTTTGGCTTTTAAAGCCACGTTCTTACTTGATGAAGAATCATCTTTGCTGTCAGCCTTTTTGGATTTCTTATCAATTACAAATTCATAGGCCTTCAGCTCAGAGAAGACTTGTTGGTAAGGCATTGAACTAATGTTCTCGGTGTTTTCAATCACCACTGCATGAATATCCCATTTCTTAGACAGACCTCTAAGAATTTTCAATGCAACTTCTCTCTGTGAATATTTCTTTCCAAGTGCATTTAGATCATTCATGATGCTAGTGAATCTGACTTCTAATTTGTCTATTGATTCACCATCATCCATTTCAAAACTATCAAACTTTCCAATTGCCACTGAAAGTTTGTTTTCTTTTATATGATCTGTGCCTTGGAACATAACAGTTAGTGTATCCCAAATCTCCTTAGCAGTATTACAGTGAGAGATCATTCCCATCACACCATCATTAATTGTACTGTATAGTGTGTCTTTTGCAATGTAGTCTAGATTGACTAACTTTCTCTCCTCAGGAGTCAGTTGGTCATCAGACTTAGGAAATTCTGCTCTAGGATCAATTCTCTCATCTTCTGTTCCTCTGGAATTCACCACAGTAAACTGGAATGGTCCTTGAGAGACCACTCTCCACATACGCTCATGTTTGGAATTCAGATGAGCCTGCATTCTTAGTCTCCATAGGTCATAGTTTACTTACTCAACCCGACCTTGAGTTTTCTGACTACCTCCGTAGTTTACTTACTCAATCACACACAAGCTTTCAGACTACCCCTGTAGCTTACTAACTTTTCCTCTAGAGTTTTCTGACTACTCCGCGTAGTTTACTAACTCTTTACAACTCTTTCTCACCAACAAACACACTCCAACTACCTTCTCAAGGGTTTGGGGTTTCTCGGTTGGTTTCCAACTAGGATGAGATATCCTTTACAATGAAGCACAATGCAAAGGGTTAGGATATCTCGACTAAGCTTTGGATAAATCTTATCAAGCTAGGCTTAGTATAGTGAGCTCTCTTCAATATCGAAGCACTTGGGAAATTCTAAGTTTTTCGAGTGCTTTAACTTTTGCAAGAATAAGTTTGAGCTCTGAGTTGCGTGATAAATTTCCGTAACCTTACAATGTAGAGGGTCACCAAGTATTTATAGGCATACACCAAGGTCACTTTTGAAAACTATCCGTTGGAGAGATAGCCGTGTGAGTTCCCTCTTGTGGTGTGTGAAACGGCTATATTTAGGGTTTGAAACTCCTAACACGTTTTAGGCAATAGCTTTTCATGTAGCCGGTCTTCACTTTTTGCGATCGGAACTTTTGTACATCGACATCTTTTTTCAATGACATCCTTTGTCGGTGTCGAGATGGTACATGATGTCGTCTTCCTCTTTTTGACTTTTTTTTCCAGTTAAAGGTAGACACCTTCAACGGCTCTTTTGGTTACAAACTCTGAGTTTGATATAACCTTAACAACACTTCTGACTTAGTTCCTTTTGTCTGCATTTGAATGTCTTGGCAATATCTAACTTCTTAAGGAATCGCGATCTTCTCAAAGATTGCATCATTTAGATAGATATTATCAGTGCCTCGGAACACTCAGGTTCATACTGAGCATTCAAAGATATATTCTTGAGTCTTGATGAATCTTCGTGCCTTGATAGTTTTGATCTTGATTCTTGGTCTTACATCTTACGTGTCTTGAGTCTTACGAGTCTTGTGGTCTTCGAGTCTTGTGGTCTTTGAATCTTTGTAGTTTTATCGACCGATGTCTTGAGTCTTCGTGTTGAGTTTTCAGTTACTCAGTATCATACTGAGTCTTCAGTATCTCAGTTTCATCCTAAAACTTTGGATACTTCAGAAACATACTGAGTTCTTCAGAGTCTTCAGAACCTATCCTAAACTATATCTGCTGACTATACATTTTGCAGATAACATCCTGATTACTCTAAAACTGAATCCTGACTCAACTATCAAGATCATTCTGAACATGTCATACTTAGGGGTTTTGGGATCTTAATCAAAATCATATATCTTTATTAAATTCATCTCCCAACATATATTAATTCAAATAATAATTCAACAACAAATCATGCATATAAACAGTTCACATAAATCCTACGCATGCGGAATTGCTACGGGTTTACGTGAACTAACCTCTCGGAGTGACAACCATTGAGAAGATGGACCCCGTTCACACGAACACACTAAAAGACCTTCTCAAGTATTCCCTTATCCTTGTTCAACAATCCGGTGGTAGGAACTCGCGAATAAATTTAACAAAAGGAAAAATAAAATTATGTTGCACCACCTTTGTGGATTTCAAATTTTTCCAACACATGGAATTGCTTGGGGATGAAAAATTCATCCCCTATTTATAGATGAGGTGGTGGTTGAATTTTTGGGCAAAAATAATATGGGAAAACTTTTTCTTGATTTCCAAGAAATCTTGAATATATCTCATATATTCTTTTCTGCATAATTAAAATATTCCACAAAAATCACACCTCTTGTTATGGTATTTTCGAAAAAATAAGGAGTAAGAAAAATAAGATTTGGATCTTCTTGAATTTATGAAATATTCTTGTATTCCAAAAATACATATCTTCCATAATACCTTTTCAAGAAAATCAAGAAAATCTTTACTTCCTTTATTTATTCAATATTTTCAAAAAACACAAATAAATAACCAAGTGGGAGATTTTTTGAATTTAATGAGATAAACTTGTATTCCAAGAATACTTATCTTCATTCCATAACAAAATTCAAAGAAAATCTTTCTCTCTCTTTTATTTATTATTTTCGAAAAATATAGAAAAATTAGGCAACAATAATTTATTTTTTTTAAAATACCTTTTTAAGTTATTGGACTTTATGTTTGGGCTACTTGAGGGGCCTTTAGGAGAATTAAGATTGGACCTTCCAATGGATCTTGAATTTCCAATATTGACAAATAAGCGATATATAAAGAGAAAAAGAAAAAAGGGGGCCCAAAAGTGACCCGTACAAGAGAAAGAGAAAAGTCAATTGCCCTAAAGTGACCATGTAACCGAAGCAAATAAGTAAAAATAACTAAGTACACCGATCAGCCCAGGATTCTAATAAGTGCATTTTACGCAGGGGTTCATCGTCGATGTCAAAAACCGCTTGTGAATTTCCAATATTGAGCCACAATATTATTCAAGCCCATAAATATTAATTAATCCCACTACATAATTAATATTGCACTATCCATCTTAACCCATATTACTATTAATATGGCTTCCGGTTATTATTTTCCGTGTTTAAGATTATCTAGCCTATTAATTAATTCAAGCCACTAAAATAGCTTTCCATTAATTAATATCTTTTTGTCCTTGGTCAAGGAACGGTTCAACATTATTATCCATACCGGAAACTAATTCCACTTGCAAGATTTGGTTTGATAAATCTTATGAACCTCCCAAGGGGGCAAATCGAACAAGTGTACTTGCACACGATTCTTCGTATTAAATCTTAGCAATCGCATGTGACCAATAATATTGCCCAAAATATAAAGTATTGAATCTCATTGATTCTCTACCCGTCATAAGTCAAAGCAATAATTACTAACCACACACGATCCTATTTAAGGGACGAAGATTAAAAAATAGCGAACCACTGAGGTCTAATTCTTCCTAATTCAGTGTTGAAGAATTTATCCTCCAATCAGTCATGCACTAGTGTAATCTCTTGGTCAAGACAAGTCAATCTGGGTCTTACACTTCAACCTTTCACAATGAATTGTTCATTTCCATCTAGGTCGTGAACATCGTACTTTTAGTTACAAGGGACTGTTAATTTAATCTTCTGTGATCTGGTATCACTAAATTAACTACAATGTAACACGTACTATTTATTGAACAGTTATGCAGTAAATATATGTAACATTCAATGATATTTAAAGCATCAGTGATAAATAATTTATTTCAGTAAATAAGACAGAAATTCAGTTTGGTTATACAAAGTAAAAGCATACTTTCCAGTATAACCCCAACAATCTCCCACTTATACTCAAAGTCCGCTTTTAAGTATACTACAGCATATCTCGTGTAGTTCCTAATGCGTGACATCTAATGTCACCTACACGAACCTAATAATATCTCCCACTTATACTCAAAGCAGATTGACAACGGTCTTGACACTCATTCCTTCCACATGTCTCTCGAATGTGTTCTGAGGCAGACCCTTTGTGAATGGATCTGCTAGGTTGTCTTCTGACGCGATCTTTGCCACCTCTATATCTCCTCTCTTACGATTTCTCGTATGAGATGGTATTTCCTTTCAATGTGTTTTTTGGCCTTGTGGGCTCTTGGTTCTCTTGAATTTGCAAGAATCGCTCGGCATTATCACAAGAAACAAATGATTGTCTTTGGGCAAATCGGAACTACATCCAAGTCCACTAGGAAGTTCTTGAGCCAAACCCTTCTTTTCGTTGCCTCGCAAGCAGCTACATATTCGGCTTCCATGGTAGAATCGGCGATGCATTTACGCTTAACGCTTCTCCATGTCATGGCTCCTCCCCATGCAAAACACACTACTGGGAGGTAGATTTTTTTTGGAATCTAAGTCGATTGAAATCCGAGTCCGTGTAATCGATGGGGATTATATTATTCGATCGATAAACTAACATTCTATCTCGAGTTCTTTTCGGATACTTGTAATGTTCTTAAGCGTAGATCAATGCTCTTTTCCGGACATTTTGATATCTTGCCACCATGCCAACGACAAAAAGAGATATCCGGTCTCGTGCACAACATTGCATACATAAGGCTTCCGGCGGTAGAAGCATAAGGAATGCCTTTCATGTCATCTATCTCCTTTTTGTGTCTTAGGGCACATTTCCTTGGATAGATGGATTCCATGTCCGAAAGGTCTGAAGCCTTTCTTGGAATCTGCATCTTTGAATCGCTTCAAGGCAATTGTCTATATATGAATGAAAACTGCGATAAGCCTATCATCATTTTCTTGCGATCTCTAGTGATCTTGATCCCAAGGATGTGTCTGGCTTCCCCTAAGTCCTTCATATCAAACTGTTTTGAAAGTCATGTCCTTACGTCTGACAACACCTTTACATCGTCCCCTATGAGCAGAATGTCATCTATGTATAGTACTAAGAATACCAATGCAGTTCTGACACGCTTCTTGTACACACAACTTTCGTATTCGTTTTGATCAAACCCATAAGACTTTATTACTTGATCAAAACATTGGTTCCAAGCTCTAGATGCTTGTTTGAGTCCATAAATGGACTTCTTGAGCTTTACAAACTAGGTGTTCTTGGCCTTTTTCAATGAAGCCTTGGGGTTGTTGCATATAGATTTCCTCTTCAAGACTTCCGTTAAGGAAAGCCGTCTTGACATCCATTTTCCAGATTTCAAAGTCGAGATGCACAGCAATCGACAAGAGAATTCGGATGGACTTGAGCATTGCTACAGGTGAAAAAGTTTCCTCATAGTCGATCCCTTCTTTCTGAGTATAACCTTTCGCCACAAGCCTTGCCTTGAAGGTTTCCACCTTCCCGTCCGGTCCTCTTTTCCTCTTGTATACCCACTTGCAACCAATGGATTTGATCCCATTAAGTGGTTCGACTAGCTCCCACACTCTGTTATGATCCATAGAACCCATTTCGGCTTCCATTGATGTTTGCCAAGAAACTGCATCCTTGTCTTGGATTGCCTCATCGTAAGTCCATGGGTCTGATTCATCTTGACCAGGGACTAAGTCTGAGGACTCTCCTACCCCCATGAATCTCTCGGGTTGTCTTACAACCCTCCCACTACGATGAGGTTCCAGTTGTGTAAGTGTGTCGTTTGGTATGTCATCTTATACGATTGTAACCGAGGTTAGCCCCCTTAGCTCATTTAAGGTAATCTCACTTCTGGGCTTTCTTTCGTTCATATAGTCTTCTTCCAAAAATCTAAAGTGAGTGCTTATTACCACCGTTTGATCTTCGGGACCATAGAACATACACCCTTTTGTTCCCTCAGGTTATCCTATAAATAACCTTAATTCTGATCGAGGATCCAATTTTCCGGCTTCCTTGTCCAACACGTAGGCCGGACACCCCCAAATTCTCATGTGTCTCAACCGGCCGGGCTTCATGGGTCCACAATTCTTTGGGAGTTTTGGGAACCAATTTGGATGGCACCAAGTTCAGAATATAAGTCGTTGTTTCCAAGGCATGACCCCAGAACGACTTAGGTTGATCTGGATAACTTATCATTGATCTAACCATTTCTAAAAGAGTTTTGTTTCTTTGCTCTGCAACCCCGTTTTGTTGAGGGGTTCCGAGTGCAGTTAGCTAGGATACAATCTCTTCATCTGACAAGTAGTTCAAAAACTCATCGTTGAGGTACTCGCCTCAACAATCAGATCGTAGAGACTTGATACGTTTTTCCCTATGATTCTCTGCTTGAGCCTTAAATTCTTTGAATTTGTCAAAGGTCTCAGATTTATGCTTCATAAGGAAAATGTAGTCGTACCTTGAGTAATCATCAATAAAAGTGACGAAATACTCATAACCTCCTCTTTCTTTGATTGACATTGGACCACATACGTCTGTGTGAATGATTTCTAACATTTCTTTGGCTCTATTCCCCTTGGCTCCGAATGCCCTCTTGGTCATTTTACCCTCCAAACATGATTCGCAAGTTGGGATTGGTTCAACCCGGAGAGACTCCCATGAACCATCTTCTACCAACCTTTGAATCCTTTTTGGATTAATATGTCCCAATTTGAGATGCCATAGAAGTGTCTCGTTCACGTCTGGTGAACGTTTTCTTTTATCGGAAATAGTTGATGTGTTATAGAATGCATTTCATGAGTGGTGTGCACAGTTAATTGTATAGAGATTATTTGACAACGTTCCATGACAGATAAATTTATCATAAAGGGAAATGGTAACAACTTTGTCAAAAGTAACCAAATATTCATCAAGGTAAAGTTTAGAAACCGAAATTAAATTCTTTCTAAAACTAGGAACGTAAAGAACATCTCTTAAAATTAAAACTTTGTCTTCAAAAGACAGGTGCACTTCTCCCACTGCTTCAGTTGCCACTCTCGTAGCATCGCCCAGTGTGATGAGGATCTCACTCCCACTAAGTTGTCGGGTCCGCTTGAACCCTTGTAAAGTGAAACAAACATGATCAGTGGATCCCGTATCCACCACCCATAAATGGGAGGCATACGCCGCTAAACAAGTTTCAACAACAAGTGAGTAAAAATTACCTTTCTTTCCATTCCTTTTAGGTTTGGAACATGCTGACCTCCATTGTCTTTTTTCACCGCAGTTGAAGCACTTCCCCTTAGTTGGTTTACTCACTCCTCCACCTCCCTTCACCTTTTTTTTGCCCATGGCAACACTTGAGTTCACTTGCTTGTGGCTTTTATCCTTTTTCTTGTTCTTACCACCTGTTGGGAGATGAATTTAATAAAAGATATATGATTTTGATTAAGATCCCAAAACCCCTGAGTATTACATGTTCAGAATAATCTTGATAGTTGAGTCGATTAGCTTTTTAGAGTATTAGGGATGTTATCGCAAAATGTATAGTCACAGATATAGATCGATAGGTTCAAGACTCAAGAACTCAAGATAGTTTCAAGAAACTAAAGTTTCAAGATGAAATCAAGTTTCAAGACTAAAGGAGAAATCGAGAATCAAGACTCAAGAGAAAATCGAGAATCAAGACTCAAGAGAAATCGAGAATCAAGACTCAGCAGAAATCGAGATATCAAGACTCAAGATGAAATCGAGAATCAAGACTCAAAGATGAAGACTCAAAGATATCACCAAGATATCATCAAGACTCGTAAGACGCCAAGACTCAAGACTATGAAGATCAAGACTCAAGACTCAGAAGACGCCAAGACTCAAGACTCGTAAGACTCAAGACAAGACTCAAGACTCAAGATCAAGATCAAGATCAAGATCGAAGATCAAGAATATCAAGGCACGTGAATTATCAAGACTTCAAGAATGTATCAATGCTCAAGATAAACCCCGAATGTTCCGAGGCACCTAAAAATATCTATCCAAGGATTTAACATCAGAAGATCGCGATTCCTTAGAAAAATAGATATTGCCCAAGACATTCCCATGCAGACAAAAGGAACTAAGTCAGAAGTGTTGTTAAGGTTATATCAACTCAGAGTTTGTAACCAAAAGAGCCGTTGAAGGTGTCTACCTTTAACTGGAGACAAAAGTCAAAAAGAGGAAGACAAAGATCGTACCATATCGACAATTGACAACGGATTTGAAAAAGATGTCAGAAGTACAAAAGTTCCAGACTGCAAAAAGTGAAGACCGGCTACATGAAAGGCTATTGCCTAAAACGTGTTAGGGAGTTTCAAACCCTAAATATAGTCGTTCCTCACACACCATAAGAGGAAACTCACAAAGCTATCTCTCCAACGGATAGTTTTCAAGAGTGACCTTGGTGTATGCCTATAAATACTGGTGACCCTCTACATTGTAAGGTCACGGGAAATTTATAAGCAACTCAAGAAGCTCAAACTTATTATCGAAAAGTTAAAGCACTCGAAAAACTTAGAATTTCTCAAGTGCTTTTATATTGAAGAGAGCTCACTAAACTAAGCCTAGCTTGATAAGACATATCCGAAGCTTAGTCGAGATATCCTAGCCTTTGCATTGTGCTTCATTGTAAAGGATATCTCATCCTAGTTGGAAACCAACCGAGAAACCCCAAACCCTTGAGAAGGTAGTTGGAGTGTGTTTGTTGGTGAGAAGAGTTGTAAAGAGTTAGTAAACTACGCGGAGTAGTCAGAAAACTCTAGAGGAGAAGTTAGTAAGCTACAGGGGTAGTCTGAAAGCTTGTGTGTGATTTGAGTAAGTAAACTACGGAGGTAGTCAGAAAACTCAAGGTCGGGTTGAGTAAGTAAACTACGTGGAGTAGTCAGAAAACTCAGGGCCGAGTTGAGTAAGTAAACTACGAGGTAGTCAGAAAGCTCAGAAGTTGATAGTGAATTTCTCTGAAGAGTCAGGGAGAGTGGACGTGTAGGAGCTTGAGTCTCTGAACCACTATAATTGCTGTGTTCTTTATTGCTTTCTTTTTTCTGTGCTTAACTGTTGCATTGACTTGTTTTTGAAAGCATACTTTTCACTAATATTCAGTTGGAATCAATCCACTGAAGTTGCATAAGTGAATCACAACCTAATCACTATTTCATAAAGGGAAGGTTTTCAGCAAAGCTTAAAACGAGTATAAACTTAGGGCCAACCATTCCGCACGACTGAGTAGCTAGAACAGATAGTTACCAAATTGAACTCTCATTTGAGAATTCAGTAAGTTAGTTATCTGATCCAAACAACTCAGGATCTCTGACACTCAGGACTCAGTTGGGATTATCTGAGGTATCTGAAAGCAGCTCAGGATCACTGTCTCAGTAGACTTTGACTCAGAGCGATCTGTGCTTCTCAGGACCAAATCTTCAGGACTGCTTGACCCAAGCTGACCTCAGTAAGAAAAAGTTTTAAAAACACTGAACACGTGTATTCCCCCCCCCCATACACGTGTACGACTCATTTACACCGGGACCAACAAGTGGTATCAGAGCAGTGGTTCAACTTGATCACCTGCTTTGTTGACCAAAGTTTTATTTGCTAAAAATACTTGTGGTCTATCTGAACTGATCTTATTTGCTGAATGTTTTCAAAAGCTCAGATAAAAATGTCTTCTAAAAAACTTCTCATGTTCTCAGTGGAGAACTATGATTTATGGAGACTGAGAATGCAGGCTCACCTGTATTCCAAACATGAGCGTATGTGGAGAGTGGTCTCTCAAGGACCATTCCAATTTACTGTGGTGAATCCCAGAGGAACAGAAGATGAGAGAATTGATCCTAGAGCAGAATTTCCTAAGTCTGATGACCAACTGACTCCTGAGGAGAGAAAGTTAGTCAATCTAGACTACATTGCAAAAGACACACTATACAGTACAATTGATGATGGTGTGATGGGAATGATCTCTCACTGCAATACTGCTAAAGAAATTTGGGATACACTAGCTGTAATGTGCCAAGGCACAGATCATATCAAGGAAAACAAACTTTCAGTTGCAATAGGAAAGTTTGATAGTTTTGAAATGGAAGAAGGTGAATCAATTGACAAATTGGAAGTCAGATTCACTAGCATCATGAATGATCTAAATGCACTTGGAAAGAAATATCCACAAAGAGAAGTTGCATTGAAAATTCTTAGAGGTCTTTCTAAGAAATGGGATATTCATGCAGTGGTGATTGAAAACACGAAGAACATTAATTCAATGCCATACCAACAAGTCTTCTCTGAGCTGAAGGCCTATGAATTTGTAATTGATAAGAAATCCAAAAAGGCTGACAGCAAAGATGATTCATCATCTAGTAAGAATGTGGCTTTAAAAGCCAAAGATAAAACCTGTAAAACTAGAGAGTCTGAGAACCCCCATGCCAAAAATCAGGATGAGCTTGAGGATAAGCTAGCACTGATGGCAAGGAGGTTTGAAAGACTTAATAGTCGATATGGAAAATACAAAAGCTATTACAAGAATCACAGGTACCAGAAGAAACCTGAGGACAAACCAACTGAGAAGAGAAAGGACCTGAAAACTGAAGGATCTTCATCTAGAAAGAAGGACTCCAAGTCCAAAGAAGAAAGTGATCAGGATGATGATACCAACAGATGCTATAATTGCCAAAAGAAAGGTCACTTCCAGTATGATTGTCCAGATTTGAGTGCTAAGGAGAGAAGAGAAAGGCAAGCTAAAAGAGACAAGAAGTTCTCTAGCAAAAAGGCCATGGTTGCAGAAGAAGAACACTCTGAGGAGGGATCTAGCTCTTCAGATGAGATATTCTCAGACAGTGAAAGTGATAACATTTGTCTGATGGCCATTGAGGAGGTAAACTCTTCTTTCTCTGTTGTTGCTCCTACACTAGCACAAGAGTTTTCAAGTTCCACTGAAAACAGTCATTTTGACCTGATGGATTCTTTTGAGAATCTAATGAAGGACTATGCTGTTTTACAAGAACTGCTAAATAGAACTCAAGAGCAGAATAAGTGTTGGTCCCGGTGCAAACGAGTCTTACACGTGTATGGGGGGGGGTTTACACGTGTTCAGTGATTTTAAAACTTTTTCTTACTGAGGTCAGCTTGGGTTAGATAATCGTGAAGATTAGGTTCTGAGAAGCACAGATCGCTCTGAGTCAAAGTCTACTGAGACAGTGATCCTGAGCTGCTTTCAGATGCCTCAGATAATCCCAACTGAGTCCTGAGTGTCAGAGATCCTGAGTTGTTTGGATCAGATAACTAACTTACTGAATTCTCAAATGAGAGTTCAATTTGGTAACTATCTGTTCTAGCTACTCAGTCGTGCGGAATGGTTGGCCCTAAGTTTATACTCGTTTTAAGCTTTGCTGAAAACCTTCCCTTTATGAAATAGTGATTAGGTTGTGATTCACTTATGCAACTTCAGTGGATTGATTCCAACTGAATATTAGTGAAAAGTATGCTTTCAAAAACAAGTCAATGCAACAGTTAAGCACAGAAAAAAGAAAGCAATAAAGAACACAGCAATTATAGTGGTTCAGAGACTCAAGCTCCTACACGTCCACTCTCCCTGACTCTTCAGAGAAATTCACTATCAACTTCTGAGCTTTCTGACTACCTCGTAGTTTACTTACTCAACTCGGCCCTGAGTTTTCTGACTACTCCACGTAGTTTACTTACTCAACCCGACCTTGAGTTTTCTGACTACCTCCGTAGTTTACTTACTCAAATCACACACAAGCTTTCAGACTACCCCTGTAGCTTACTAACTTCTCCTCTAGAGTTTTCTGACTACTCCGCGTAGTTTACTAACTCTTTACAACTCTTCTCACCAACAAACACACTCCAACTACCTTCTCAAGGGTTTGGGGTTTCTCGGTTGGTTTCCAACTAGGATGAGATATCCTTTACAATGAAGCACAATGCAAAGGGTTAGGATATCTCGACTAAGCTTTGGATAAATATTATCAAGCTAGGCTTAGTGTAGTGAGCTCTCTTCAATGTAGAAGCACTTGGGAAATTATAGGTTTTTCGAGTGCTTTAACTTTTGCAAGAATAAGTTTGAGCTCTTGAGTTGCGTATAAATTTCCCGTCACCATACAATGTAGAGGGTCACCAGTATTTATAGGCATACACCAAGGTCACTCTTGAAAACTATCCGTTGGAGAGATAGCTTCGTGAGTTCCCTCTTAAGGTGTGTGAGAAACGGCTATATTTAGGGTTTGAACCTCCCTAATACGTTTTAGGCAATAGCCTTTCACGTAGCCGGTCTTCACTTTTTGCAGTCTGGAACTTTTGTACATCTTTTACAGCGACCTGTCACTGTTAGTGTCAGTATGGTGCAATGCTGTCTTCCTCTTTTTGACTTTTGTCTCCAGTTAAAGGTAGACACCTTCAACGGCTCTTTTGGTTACAAACTCTGAGTTTGATATAACCTTAACAACACTTCTGACTTAGTTCCTTTTGTCTGCATTTGAATGTTTTGGCAGATATCTATTTTCTAAGGAATTGCGATCTTCTCAGTATTGTATCCTTCAGATAGATATATTCAGTGCCTCGGAACATTCAGGTTCATACTGAGCATTCAGTACATTACTGAGTCTTTAGTAATTACTGTGCCTTCAGTATTCTTGATCTTCAGTTCTCAGTCTTCAGTCTTGTGTCTTCAGAGTCTTCTGAGTCTTCAGGGTCTTCTGAATCTTTATAGTTTATACTGACTGATGTACTGAGTCTTCATGCTGAGTCTTCAGTTCCTCAGTATCCTACTGAGTCTTCAGAATCTCAGTTTCACACTGAGTCTTCGGATACTTCAGAAATATACTTATTTCTTCAGAGTCTTCAGAACCTATCCTAAATTATATCTGCTGACTATACATTTTGCAGATAACATCTTGAATACTCTAAAACTTAATCCTGATTCAACTATCAAGATCATTCTGAACATGTCATACTCAGGGGTTTTGGGATCTTAATCAAAATCATATATAATAAATTCATCTCCTAACAATTTCCCCCTTTTTGATGATGTCAAAACCTATCTTGTTACAAGCATATAACCTATACTCAGGTTTCAGTTTATCCTATTACAAGATTGGTTGTCTCCCAACTATTTCTAAAAAAAAAACCAGAGAAACTCTTAACAATTTAAATCATTCAATAATTTCTTCAGTAATGAATCTCTTTAAATAGTTCATTACCAAATACTTAAACAATTTCCCATATTCAGACAATTTCCCCCTTATATAAACATACAATCAGTTCAGAGACATTCATTCAGCATATCAAAATAAAATACATGTAAATAAGATTATGAGATATTATCTTTTGAGCATAATGATAAATCTTCATTGATGATTGGTATCCCATTACAGATTACAATGAGTTTATCAACAAAATCAAAAAGACAGAAATTTAAAGATTACGGAATCTTCTGAGTCTTCAGTCTTTAGTCTTCAGATTTTGGCTCTTCAGTCTTCTGCTCTTCAGTTTGCTTCATTCTCAACTTCATCAGCGGGCACCTCCAGGTCGAACATTCCGAAAAATCTCTTCTTCAGCTCATTTCTTTCCTTGATGATGTCCGGACTGTTTCCTGTTAAACCCAACTGACCAGCATACTGAGCAATTTCTTGAGTAATGGCCTTTTCATTCACCAATCCATTACCAAGTCTTGGAGGAGGATAGGAATATGGACCAGGGGCTACTATCTGTACCTCTCCTTCATCCGCAAGGTTAATCCAGCCCTGTAGATACTTTGGATAGAAGGTTAGAAGATATTCAATGAAAGCTTCATTCTGATCTGAGCTTTCCCCTCTCCATTCCCTGAGAACATCATAATTGAACCAGAAGGTTCTCTTGACTTCTTCCCACATATCGTTGAGTTTGATAGGCATCCATTTATCAACGTGGGGCCACTTTATGCTTTTGATGTTCCTTTCCTCTTGCTCGCAAACTTCCTGAATTCACTCCTTCGCTTCTGCTCTTCGTCTATCTTCTTTCTGATCACAGACGCTCCTGAGACCGAAGCAGCAGCTTTCTTAGCTTGTTCCATTTGGAGTGTCTTCAGTGCATCTCTGGTGTTGAAGACTTTCTTCTGAGGTTGAGACTCAGATTCTTCTTTATCTTCATCATCCAGAATCAGCTTTCTCTGGATTGGCTTAGACGCCTTCGCACGCTTGCTTACAGGTTGAACAACATCCACGGCTTTTCTCTTCATAGGCTTTTCAGCAGCAGCCTGGCTTGTTCCAACCTTTGCTCTAGCACTCAGTTTCTCTTTTACAACATCAAGCATGGTTTGCTTAGACACTCGAGTGTAGATAGGCTTCTCCACCTGAGCGAACTTCAACTTCTCAGTAACTTCGACTTCTCTTAAGGCTTTGGCTAGATTATACATTTCAGCATCTTTCTGAGCCTTCTTCTCCAAAGTACGTGCCATGAACTTTCTGATGTCTTCACCTTCCTTTTCCCCCTTCTTGGCACCGTAATTTGGAAGAAGTCTGGAGAGTGCTGTGTCCATGTGATATTGCTCTTTGCTCACACAGCGGATCTCTCCTGCTAACTGATCTTGTTCGTCTTCCAGCCTCCTTAGATGGTTCTTGGTCACCGAAACTTCTTCAGACAAGTGGGCAAACTGGCCAGAGAGTGCTTCCTTGAACATCTCTGTCATCTTGGTCGTGAGTACTGAGCTCATTTCCTCAACAGCAGACTTGATTAGCACCTCATTCTTCTCTGCCAATTTCACCTCTAGGAATTCAGAACTCTCCTGGTGTTTCTGCTTCAGTTCAGCACTTAACTCAGCCTTGACTCCCTCCAGCTTTTCTTCCATGGAGGTCATCTGGGTGGTCAGAGTGTTTTGGATTAGCACCAGCTCTGAAGAGTGACTAAGACTTTCCATCTTTTGAGCTTGGTTGGCCAACGTCTCTTCCATCTGAGCAATTTTGATCATCATTGGCTCAACCTTCTCAAGTTTCTCCATCAAGGGAGTGAGATCAATCTCAGGAACCTTCTGCACCTCCTGTGATGTCTGATCATCCTGCGGTTCAGGTACAACCTGAGGGTCGGCCTGCACCTGAGCTTCAGCTTCATCCTGAGCTCCAGTCTCTAACTGAGGTTGACAAATTTCAGGTTGATCAGCAACAGAAGTCTCCTTTTCCTTCTGAGACTGATCCTCAGCATCTCCATGTTGGTCCCCATCTCCATTTTGAGATTTGTCTCCGCTGCTTGGGGCACCAACTTCAGTAGCTTTTCTCTCAGCTAACTTCCTCTGAACCAGCTCATCAAAATCGGAGTTTTTCATCCTGAGCTTTGTCCTTCTGAACCCTGAGAAGTCGGCCAGAAAGGTTGTTTCCTCATTCCACCAGTCTTCCCCTCTGAAAGTAGCAATATCAAGCATCTCGGGAAGAGTCTGATTGAGGATGAACATGGTTGTCCTTAATCTGAAGAAAATATCTTGCAGATCAGGGTACGAGCTGAGCTCAGGGTAGCGGTCAAGAATGAACCATTCCCCCTTGCTCCCCCACTCGCCTTCTTCAGCTTATCCCTTCTTCCATCTTGGGCTCTCTGGTTCAGTTGAAGCTTCTGCTGAAGGATCAAGAAGTAGATCACTCAGGAGCTCATCAAGAATATTCTGCTCCTGAGTCTCAGCAGCCTCTGAAGGTTGTTCAGTCAGGTCCTCAGTTTGCATCTGAGTGGGTTCTGGGGCCTGAGCTGATACTTCTTCAGATTGGTTCTGAATTGGCTCTTCTGTCTGAGCCTGCACATCTGAGGTCTGAGCTCCTTTAAAAATTTCCTGAGAAATTTTATCTGAACTGAGCGATGTCTCGAGCACCTCAGAGAAGACCTGCTCCTCAGTCTGATCCTGTGTCCTAGAGATAACCTGAGCCAACACTTGTAATGGTGAACTCTGAGCGGTTTGGCCCTCCGGTTGAATCTCTTCAGAATCACTTCCATCTTCATCGGTGAGAACCACCAATCTTCTGCGTTTTGGAGCAAGATCCTTCTGTTTCAACATCTTTGCTCCCTGCTCCATCTTTGCCTCCAACAAAACCTTCCCTCTGGTTTGTTGGGTCTCTTTTTCAGCAGCCGCAGAAGGTGATTCTACCTTCTTTTCTCTCTTCCCCTTGAAGGTTTGCTTCTTTGCAGTAATGGGTTTAAAGAGAATTTTGGACTTAGGGAATGAGGTTGAATTGGCGAAGATATCCTCCTCCTCTCTGCACATCTCCAAAATATAAGCAATTTTGGTGGCATGGTGGATCTTGCCTTTGATTGAGATCGCCCCGTCAACCTTCCTCAAAACTTTGGTATGCTCACTCACCATCTGAATCAGGAATTTCAGCCAGTTGAAATCAGTGGTGGGTGAGGCCTCTATTGCCACCATCAATCTGAGCTTCGGGGTACTGATCTGCTCAAAACTCCCCGCAAGACTCATGATCCACTTGCTCACAATATCCATCAAAACACGATATTGTGGCTTCAGGTGCCTTTTATGCAGTGTCGCCTCAAACTTAACAGGATTCTCAGCAATCCTATCTAAGTATTCCTGCTCTCTACCCGACATATACATCGTAGGATCCTCTCCTCTATCACAGAGCTCAAAAACATCATTCAGATTTTTCGGAACTATATACAGATCCCTCTCAAAATCGATGTATTTGGACGACTGCTCTAAGTGTGATACAGTAATCTTAGAATGCATACAGTCCTCTTCATCTACCTTCAAGTTATAGATGAATTCGATTACCTCTTTTGCAAACTCCCGGTGCGGGTGGGTTTGCGATTAGTTAGTGAGTTTAGCGAGTCGAATCATATGCAGAGCCTCCTCTTCTGGCTTTGAGTTGGTTGTGCTTTCGAGTGAAACAACAAACTCGTACCATGGCTTGTTGGTTTCGGCTAATCTCTCGAACAGGGTTGGGGCCATTTTTAGAAATTGGTTGAAGAAGTGAAGCTTTAGGGTTTGGGATTTTCTGGGCAAAGGGGATTTATTTGCAGAGGATTTGGGAACGAAGGGTTTGATAAAATTTTGGCTTTGAAAGGCTTCTTAGGGTATATATAGCTTCGAGATCGTGGGGAATCGCGTTGGTTAGGTGAAAAACAACGGTTGAGATTAATCTCCAATTAATTGGGTATACGAACCGACGATCTCCGAAAAGTAAGCCGCCAAAACATCCTCATTGGTCATTAATGTAGCAGAGCATTAAATGACTGTTGACCTTCTTCGGAATTTAAAACGATCCCGCCCAAAAACATTCCTCAGGTGTTTTGTATTTATTGCGAATGATTTCTGAGCTTCACTTAAGCAATAAATGAGTCGCATAAGTCATTACTTCTTCAGACTAATTTCCCTCTATCAGTCTTGCTGAGTACTGACTTTGATAAAATGTCTATATAATATCGAAAGTCTTGAATTGGTTCAAGATTATACTCGAGCACTGTGATAGAACTGAAGTTCCCTGAGACTCAATTCAGTATTTCCATTTTATCCTAAGCTTCTCAGTAGAATTCTGAGAAATATTCATGCTTCTGAAAACCTTCAATTTTTCAGATTTTACTCTATACACCTGGTTCTAACATCCCTAATTCAACTGAAAATTCCTGAAATCTTGATTCACCAACGGTTTAGTCAAGATATCACTCTTTTGCTTATCAAGATGAATTTTCTCCATCCTTATGTCCTTCTTCTCGACATGATCTCGATGAAGTGATGTCCGATATCCACATGCTTGCATCCGGTGTGCAATAACGGATTTTTGTGAAATAGCAATGGCACTATTATTGTCACAAAATATTGGTACTTCATTGGCTTCAACTTTATAATCCCTTAATTGTTGTGCGAGCCAAAGAATCGAGAACTGTGACTTCGCAGTCATGTATTCAAACTTGAGTAATCTTGGTTACTCTCGAGGTCATTTAACCGAAAACCAAGATATCGACTTACTTCCTAGAAATTAACAAGTTCCGAGGTGGACTTCCGTCAATTTCGCAACCTCCATAATCAAGATCCGAGTAACGGTTAATTCAAGGTTATCATCAGCTGGATACCACAATCCTCTATTCACTGTGCCCTTAAGATATCTCAGTATCTTTTTGGCAGCCTCCATGTGACTAGCCTTAGGATTAGTTTGGTATCTTGCACATATCCCAATAGCAAATGTTATATCCGGCCTACTTACTGTGAGATAGAGCAATGATCCAATGATTCCTCTATAATCAGTATGGCTCACTGATTTGCCTTCAGAATCAGGATCCATCTTGCAGTTAGTATTCATGGGAATCCTAACTGCATTGCAATTGACATACACCATATTTGGCAATTAGATCTACGGTGTACTTTGCACGGTTGATGAATATTCCTTCCTTTGATTGTTTCACTTGAAGACCTAGAAAGAAATTCATCTCTCCCATCATTGACATCTCAAACTTGCCTTTCATCAGTGTTGAAAACTTTTCACACAGCTGATGGTTTGGAGATCCAAAAATGATGTCATCAACGTATATCTGAACTAGTAAAATATCTTCCCCATCCTCTATCCTGAACAGAGTTCTATCAACAGTTCCTTTGACAAAACCATGGTCAGTAAGAAACTGAGAAAGAGTATCATACCATGCTCTAGGTGCTTGCTTGAGACCATACAAAGCTTTCCGAGCACAGTAAACTTGGTCATTCTCATTTTGAAACCGGGGAGGTTGTTCCACATAAACCTCTTCTTTAAGCACACCGTTCGAAATGCACTTTTCACATCCATTTGATAGATATGTGAACTTCATGTGGGCAAAGATATGCAAGAAAACAATCGATGGCTTCTAGTCTTGCAACAGGTGCAAAGGTTTCATCATAATCCAAGCCTTCTTCTTGGGAATAACCTTGTGCAACTAGCCTTGCCTTATTTCTCACAATGTTGTTGTTTTCATCTCTTTTATTCTTGAAAACCCACTTGGTTCCAATTACATTGTCTTTTTCTCGGTCTATCTACCGGCTCCCATACTTCATTCCTTGAGAATTGATTCAAATTTCATCTTGCATAGCAAGATAATCCAATGAGAATCTTGTAGAGCTTCACCAATCTCAGAGGTTCTTTCTCCGATAGGAAGCAGATGAGAATAGTGCACTCTCACCATGGAACCTTTTTGTTTTAACACCTTGGTTAGATCACCCACAATCGACTTGTAGGATGACTATCTAACCATTTCCTTCATGATGTTCCCCCTTCAATAGTATCCTCAACATTTGAAATGTTAGGTTCGATTAAATCGAAGAAACTCAGGGAACAACAAAAAAAAAGGAGAAAGGGAATCATCTTCCTCGGGGAATTCTATTCGAACATTGTCGAGACATTTGTTCCCCTTTGGTTGATAGATTCAGAATTTGCCTCACCTGTGACCACATCTTCAATGGCATCACATACCGAGTCCGAGGCGGTGTCTGCGTTCGGATTGGTCACCTTTTGGAGTGTTGGTTTTCCGAGTCTCACCATCCCGATTTCCATCCCGAACTTCTTTATCTCGAGTCCGAGTCACCCAATCATAGGATGTAACCCGACTTCTTCTTTTTCGTGTTCAAATGGATGATTTATCTTTTCATTTCAGGGCTTAATCTGGTGATCCTCTTAGTCAGTTCATCAAGATCATGTTCTTGTTTCTTCCGAACACAAGTAGATTCATCAAAAACAACATGAGGTGTTTCCTCCACAATAAGAGTCCTACAGGTTGTAAACTCGAAAGTTTTTCTTGACTCGAATATCCTAAGAATATTCCTTCATCGCCTTTTACTATCAAATGTTTTCAACCGATCTTTTTACCATTATTGTGTGAAACACTTGCAACCAAACACACGAAAAAGAAAGAAACAAGAGGCTTCCTTTCATTCAAAGCTCATAGGGTGTTTTGCCTTGACTCTTGGTCAAGATGGATCGTTTCCGAGAATAGCATGCGGTGTTGATGACTTCAAACCCAAAAATCTTTTAGAAATATCATCTTCAAACTATCATTGTCCTTGCGACTTCTTTTTCGAGTCTTGTTCCTTCTTTCAAAGAACACCATTTTTTTGAGGGGTCCTTGCGGTGATGTTTCATGTGAAATTCCATTCTTCTGCACAATAATCGATATGATATGATTTATAAACTTCGAGTTCCTTTGTCGATCGATTTTGACCACACTCAAATTTTTCTCAATATTGAGCCTTTTCAAGAACTCTGGCGACTTTATTCGAGTCTCTTTCTTCGAGTAAGAATATGACCCAAGTATATCTTGAGTAGTCATCAACTACTACCAATGTGTATTTCCGCCATTAGTGCTTTCTTGGTGTTATTGGACCAAAAAGATCCATATCACGAATCGAGGTATTCTTTTCAAGAGAAACTTCTACTTTGCTCTTAAATGATGCTTTTACTTGTTTTCCTTTTTCGCACGATCACAAATATGTTCCTTCTTGAATACTTCATTAGGCAACCCTCTCACAAGAGCTAATCTTGCAAGCTTGTTCGGGGTTTTGAAATTTAGGTGATTCATTCTTTTATGCCATAACCAATTTGGTATCTCGTGGAACTTTTTAGCAACTAAACATGTATCTTTAGGAGTTGAACTCCAATCGCCAAGATACACATTCCCTTTTCTTGTACCGGTCAAGAATACTTTACGTGATGTATCATCTTTCACAAAACATAAGTTCTTGGAGAACTCAACATTAAAACCCTTATCACGTAATTGGCTAATTGAAAAAAGTTAAGCTTCAATCCGGATACATATGAAACACCATGGATATGAATCGAGTCGATTTCCAAAGTTCCATATCCTTGATCACCGTCCCTTTGAGTTATCTCCAAAAGTGATCTGTGGGCCTCTTTGTTCAACATAGTCCTTTGAAAGTATCTTCTTGTATCTGTCATATGTCTTGAACATCCACCGTCAAGATACCATATATCGGGAGCTTTTTTTCATCTCTCGGGTCATCGGTGCCATGTGATCTTTAATCAGTTCAGTGCCCTTGTTTTCCTCCTGAAAAACAGATCAATTCTTAGGTACCCAATTTGTGTAAGGTCCTATAAGGTTAGATGTACCTTTCGGAATCCAAATATGCCCGACAACTCTAATCACTTTAGAGTGGCTAATTTTTCTTCCATAAACATCAACATATACATCCACTACTCCGGGTGCCTTTAGTTTTTTTTATATGTGTGCTAGCTTTAGCATGAACATGGGCTTTTGAATTCTTCTTTTTGGTTCGGGCCTTCATTGGATGCTTAGGCTTTTTGCAAAAACCGGGTCTAAATCTTTGATGACTTGGGTTGAGATAACCTTTACCCTTAGGCAAGTGGGGTTGGGTTGTCTCAGAAAAACTGGTCTTTTCGGATCGAGGACTTGGTCTCTTCGATTGAGAATGTCTCTTTGAGTGTTTCTCATCCGAGGATTCCTCTCGATGGTTCAAATGTGGAGCCTTTCAGTTTGCATTCTTAGCCCGAGGCTTTGAAGTACTTGCTCGAAACTTTTAATCGATCCCTTTCGGGTTTTCTAGCCTTTACCCGAGGTTTGGGCTTTCTAACCCGATCATTCGGTTTTTACCGAGACCATAGGTCATTTTCCTTGTCTACAAACTTGGGCATTACTTGGTTTGAAGTGTGGGTGCCCTTTGGTTTTACAAAGATTGTCTTTTCGCTACTTGATGCAAAGATTGAGATGACCTTGTGAGGTTCCCCCGAATGTATCCCAATCCAGCATTTTTATAGTGGCAGATCTCGATAACTCTCAATTTCATCTATTACATTAGATGCTTTATTCAAGAGAGTTAACTCTACATGCACTATCCTCACGATTCAGTAGAGTTTCATGCTTCTCGAGAGGTCATTGAACTTAGTCCCGATTAGTCAATCTCTTCAAATGGATTTTCTAGCTTTTTAGTTAGGGACATTATCGCCTTCTCTTTCTCGAGAGTTGTACTTTCGTAACATCCGGTTCATCAAGGTAGCTTCCATTAATTGAGAAGTGATTTCAAGATTGCTAGAGTCTTTCCATTTTAGATTTTCATCTTTCAAACTCCTTATTCTCGCGCTCTTGAGTTCTATTTAGCGATCCTTGCAAAAACAAAGATAGTCGTTCATCGATTCTCAAAAGAATCCATCAGGTCAAAATGACTGTTTTCAGTGGAACTTGAAAACTCTTGTGCTAGTGTAGGAGCAACAACAGAGAAAGAAGAGTTTACCTCCTCAATGGCCATCAGACATATGTCATCACTTTCACTATCTGAGAATATCTCATCTGAAGAGCTAGATCCCTCCTCAGAGTGTTCTTCTTCTGCAACCATGGCCTTTTTGCTTGAGAACTTCTGGTCTCTCTTAGCTTGCCTTTCTCTTCTCTCCTTAGCACTCAAAACCGGACAATCATCCGAAGTGACCTTTCTTCCGCAATTATAGCATCTGTTGGTATCATCATCCCGATCATTTTCTTCTTTGGACTTGGAGTCCTTCTTTTCGGATGAAGATCCTTGACTTTTTTCAGTCCTTCTTCTTCTCGGTTGATCCGTCCTCGGGTTTTTTTTTGGTACTGTGTTTCTGTAATAGCTTTTTGTATTTTCCAAATCTACTATTAAGTCTATCAAACCTCCTTGCCATCGTCTGCTAGCTTTTCCTCAAGCTCATCCTTTTTTTTTGGTATGGGGGTTCTCGGACTCTAGTCTTTGAGGTTTTATCTTTTGGCTTTTAAAGCCACATTCTTACTCGATGAAGAATCATCTTTCTTTGTCGACCTTTTTGGATTTCTTATCAATTACAAATTCATAGGCTTTAATTTCGAGAGAAGACTTGTTGATATGGCATTGAACTAATGTTCTTGGTGTTTTCAATCACCACTGCATGAATATCCCATTTCTTAGAAAGACCTCTAAGAATTTTCAATGCCACTTCTCTTTGTGGATATTTCTTTCCAAGTGCATTTAGATCATTCATGATGCTAGTGAATCTGACTTCCAGTTTGTCTATTGATTCACCATCATCCATTTCAAAACTATCAAACTTTCCAATTGCCACTGAAAGTTTGTTTTCTTTTATATGATCTGTGCCTTGGCACATTACAGCTAGTGTATCCCAAATTTCTTTAGCAGTATTACAGTGAGAGATCATTCCCATCACACCATCATCAATTGTACTGTATAGTGTGTCTTTTGCAATGTAGTCTAGATTGACTAACTTTCTCTCCTCTAGAGTCAGTTGGTCATCAGACTTGGGAAATTCTGATCTAGGATCAATTCTCTCTTCTTCTGTTCCTCTGGGATTCACCACAGTAAATTGGAATGGTCCTTGAGAGACTCTCCACATACGCTCATGTTTGGAACACAGATGAGCCTGCATTCTCAGTCTCCATAGATCATAGTTCTCCACTGAGAACAAGGGAAGTTTTTTAGAAGACATTTTTCTGATCTTTTGAAAAGTAAAAAGTTTCAGCAAATAAGATCAGTTCAGATAGACCACAAGTATTTTTGAAAATAAAACTTTGGTCAACACAGCAGGTGGTCAAGTTGAACCACTGCTCTGATACCACTTGTTGGTCCCGGTGCAAACGAGTCTTACACGTGTATGGGGGGGAATACACGTGTTCAGTGATTTTAAAACTTTTTCGTACTGAGGTCAGCTTGGGTCAGATAATCCTGAAGATTAGGTTCTGAGAAGCACAGATCGCTCTGAGTCAAAGTCTACTGAGACAGTGATCCTGAGCTGCTTTCAGATACCTCAGATAATCCCAACTGAGTCCTGAGTGTCAGAGATCCTGAGTTGCTTGGATCAGATAACTAACTTACTGAATTCTCAAATGAGAGTTCAGTTTGGTAACTATCTGTTCTAGCTACTCAGTCGTGCGGAATGGTTGGCCCTAAGTTTATACTCGTTTTAAGCTTTGCTGAAAACCTTCCCTTTATGAAATAGTGATTAGGCTGTGATTCACTTATGCAACTTCAGTGGATTGATTCCAACTGAATATCAGTGAAAAGTATGCTTTCAAAAACAAGTCAATGCAACAGTTAAGCACAGAAAAAGGAAAGCAATAAAGAACATAGCAATTATAGTGGTTCAGAGACTCAAGCTCCTACGTCCCCTCTCCCTGACTCTTCAGAGAAATTCACTATCAACTTCTGAGCTTTCTGACTACCTCGTAGTCTACTTACTCAACTCGGCCCTGAGTTTTCTGACTACTCTACGTAGTTTACTTACTCAACCCGACCTTGAGTTTTCTGACTACCTCCGTAGTTTACTTACTCAAATCACACACAAGCTTTCAGACTACCCCTGTAGCTTACTAACTTCTCCTCTAGAGTTTTCTGACTACTCCGCGTAGTTTACTAACTCTTTACAACTCTTCTCACCAACAAACACACTCCAACTACCTTCTAAGGGTTTGGGGTTTCTCGGTTGGTTTCCAACTAGGATGACATATCCTTTACAATGAAGCACAATGTAAAGGGTTAGGATATCTCGACTAAGCTTTGGATAAATCTTATCAAGCTAGGCTTAGTGTAGTGAGCTCTCTTCAATGTAGAAGCACTTGGGAAATTCTAGGTTTTTCGAGTGCTTTAACTTTTGCAAGAATAAGTTTGAGCTCTTGAGTTGCGTATAAATTTCCCGTCACCTTACAATGTAGAGGGTCACCAGTATTTATAGGCATACACCAAGGTCACTCTTGAAAACTATCCGTTGGAGAGATAGCTTCGTGAGTTCCCTCTTAAGGTGTGTGAGAAACGGCTATATTTAGGGTTTGAACCTCCCTAATACGTTTTAGGCAATAGCCTTTCACGTAGCCGGTCTTCACTTTTTGCAGTCTGGAACTTTTGTACATCTGACATCTTTTACAGCGACCTGTCACTGTCAGTGTCAGTATGGTGCAATGTTGTCTTCCTCTTTTTGACTTTTGTCTCCAATTAAAGGTAGACACCTTCAACGGCTCTTTTGGTTACAAACTCTGAGTTTGATATAACCTTAACAACACTTCTGACTTAATTCATTTTGTCTGCATTTGAATGTTTTGGCAGATATCTATTTTCTAAGGAATTGCGATCTTCTCAGTATTGCATCCTTCAGATAGATATATTCAGTGCCTCGGAACATTCAGGCTCATACTGAGCATTCAGTACATTACTGAGTCTTCAGTAATTATTGTGCCTTCAGTATTCTTGATCTTGATTCTCGATCTTGATCTTGTGTCTTGAGTCTTGAGGTCTTCTCGAGTCTTGTGGTCTTCGAATCTTTATAGTTTATCTTGACCGATGTCTTTGAGTCTTCATCTCGAAGTCTTGATTCCTCAAGATCTCATCGAAGTCTTGAGAATCTCGATTTCTAATCGAGTCTTGGATACTTGTAAATATATCTTGAGTTCTTTGAGTCTTGAACATATCCTGAACTATATATGCTGACTATACATTTTGCAGATAACATCCTGAATACTCTAAAACTTAATCCTGACTCAACTATCAAGATCATTCTGAACATGTCATACTCAGGGATTTTGGGATCTTAATCAAAATCATATATCTTTATTAAATTCATCTCCCAACATATATTAATTCAAATAATAATTCAACAACAAATCATGCATATAAACAGTTCACATAAATCCTACGCATGCAGAATTAAATTCATCTCCCAACAATAAGGAACTGAAAGCTAAAAATCTAAAATGGAAAGACTCTAGCAATACTGAAATCACTTCTCAATTAATGGGAGCTACTGATGAACTGGATGTTCTGAAAGTACAACTCTCAGAGAAAGAGAAGTTGATAATGACCCTAAGCGAAAAAGCTAGAGAAATCCTTTCAAGAGATTCAATTTAATCGGGACTAAGTTCAATGACCTCTCGAGAAGCATGAAACTCTACAGTAATCGTGAGGATAGTGCATGTAAGAAGAAGTTAACTCTATTGAATAATGCATCTAATGTAATAGATGAAATTGAGTTACCAGAGATCCGCCACTATAAAATTTGGATTGGGATACATTCCGGGGAACCTCACAAGGTCATCCGAATCTTCGCATCAAGTAGCAAGAAGACAATCTTTGTTAAATCAGTGGCACCTACACTTCAGACTGAAGAAATGCCCAAGGTGCTAGACAAGGGAAAATGACCTATGGTACCAGTAAAACTGAATGATCAGGTGAGAATGCCCAAACCTCAGGTGAAGGCTAGAAAACCTGAGCACTCAGTTGGAAAATTTCAGGCAAGTACTTCAAAGCCTCGGGCTAAGATTGCAAACCCGAAAAGGACCCACATCGAACCATCGGAGGAATCTTGAGGAAGAGAAACACTCAAAGCAAAAGACATTCTCAATCAAGAGACCAAGTCCTCAAAGATCTTGAAAAGACCCAAATTTCAAAGATGCATAACCCGAACCCCACTTGCCTAAGGGTAAAGGTTATCTGAACCCGAGTCAACAAATGTAGGTCCCGAACGGGTTTAGTGAGGGCAGAAGTCTAGAGGGGAGGGGTGAATAGACTTCTGAAAAACTTTTCGTGCATATCGGTGTGAGGCGATTAGCTTCGATCAGAGTCGAGTGAATCGGTTTGGGCGATAACCAACTTCTTGTCGCTGAAGCGGATCGGTTCGGTAACTATCGGCTTTAAGCGATGTGTGCGGAAGCTTAAGTTTTACCCGTGTGAAAAACCAGTTTTGATAAATCAGATTCCAAGGTTAATCTTTTAATCAGTTGACTTAAGTGTCAAGTATGATCAGATCAGAAGCTTGGTGCTAGCTGATCTCAACTTGGAATATGTATGCGCTTTAAAGGTTGTGTGCGATTATGTGAACAGTTAATCAAAGCAGTAGTGGCACACAAGATTTATAGTGGTTCGGACAAACCATCCCCTACGTCCCACTCTTCCCTATCAAAAGGGGCACCGACTTAACCAATCGGACTTTGTTTTATGTGTAAGTCCAACACAGTACACCGACTAGATGTTTAAAGAGTTCACACTCAACCGATTCCAGAAATCAGAACTAGAAACCCTAGTCTGAAATCTTGCTAAACAACTTAACCTAACTTGGGGGTTTAGGTAAGATTGTTGAGGCTCCAACTATGAAATCTTTTCTTGCGTATAAGTAGCCTAATCAGCTAGATGAAAAGATTTCTATGCTAAGAACTTATGGGATGAACACTTAATAAAAATATTCTTCTTGATCGTGTTCTTGTGCGGAAATCTGAAATTAGCTTGAGCTTCTTGATTGTTCAGCGTTTTCGTTCGTTATTTCCGTATCTCACTCTAAAGTGTGATCCCATATATATAGACCTTGAAATCAAAGAGCCGTTGGAGAGCAATTTGAATTTCAGGCTATATTTGGTAGACTTGCAGGCTTGATGTGACTAACCGAGAACGGCATGGCGAAAAGCGTGAATTTGTACTTTGTAGCCGTTTGAGAGGTAAAATCAAATCCGCAATTGCCGCTCGATCATCGTGTCTTGTTCTTATTGGATAGCAGACTCACTTTTCAAAGGTCTTTGTTCTTCCAACTAAGCTTGACATTCTTCTTGTTCAGATCATAGACGTATGATTAGGTGAAACATCAGATTTCACTGGTGGAAATTTGATCGATCTGAATCGATCGATCTACTCGATAGAGTCTTACGGTGCGGTTGACTTAGCTTCAACCAGCAGACCCGGTACCGATGTAGGTCCGTCCGATCATCCGAAGTCATCGATCTTCGAGTATCTCGAGTTTGAGCTTCATAACTTCAAATTTGAGATATCTCGTTGGATCGGATCGATCCGATCTTCTGTTCTTTTCTAAGCGTTACGGCCCGATGGGATATCGGCTTGTTCTTTGAGTCTTGAGATTCGACCTATACATATTGAGTTCCCCCTCAATATGTGACCTATCTATTACATCAGTTGTTCTATACAGTAATTATCAACTGGTCTCCTATGCAGGTAATATAAACATCAGTCAGCTAACAGGTCTGACTGGTCCTATTACATGTGTTGTTGGAACTTTCATCAAAACTATAAATTTCCCAACAATTTCCCCCTTTTTGATGAAACCAAAACACTTAGAGAAACCAAAAACAGTTGATAAGAAATAGAAGCGATTAAGAGCATGTAATCGTAAGACAATGAGACTTTGTCTTAGGATCGAAAAAAATAAACTTTTCTCATTAAAGAATGATGATTACATGTTACATCAGAAAAGTTTGAAAAATAAGCTTGGTGATCCCGAGTAGTCTTCTGATTCTTCACTCTTTGGGCTTGTATCCTTCTGGCATCTCTCTTTGATCTTGAGGAACGTTGAAAATCTGATAAAGTTTCCATTTGACATCATCGTTTCTTCGAGGATCGATTATTTTATGTTTCGCTTCGGGATGTCAAAGTAGAATCTTTGAAATGCCAGTCTGTCGAATGAGCCATCTGCCTTCTTCGAGTACACCAGATGATCATACTCTTGGCGAGTTATTTTTACATTGATCAGCTTGGCCTCATTCTCCAGATACTTCAGAAAATCCGGGTATTTATTTTCTAACCAGTTGAGGAATTCTTCATCGAGAGATTCTTCTTTTGGAACAAGATTAAGAACAAAGGCATCCGAAGCCATTCACTTCGATCTTGTTCCATTCCTCAAATTTCTTAGCATCTTGCAAATTGTTTTTGGGATGATCTCATCAACTCTTCTTTGGCGGCTTAGGTTCTCGCACGGATTTTCCGGCCCTTCCTTTCTTCACTCTCAAATTGAATTTTTCTTCTTGATTTTCGTCTCTCTGTCATTTTTTACGCCCCTTCTTTCTTCTTGGCATTTTAGGGCTTCTTCGCTATCTGCTCTTTGGACATCTTTTTTCAGCCAAGATTTTTGTTGCATGCAGATCTGGGGCCGTTCTTCTCCGAGTTTGTGATGTCCCTTCATCGGGTTGGTTTCTCACTCTGTCCTTCCCCCTTTTTGGTTTTGATCAAAAGAGTAGTGAGGTGGGAGGTCGAGAACCAAAGTTGATTGCGATCGCTTTGTTGAGAGATGCATGAGATATGCCTTGAGTTTGAGCGATTAGATTTTGAATCGTTGATATCGGCTCGTCTTGGCCAGATTCCATAGCGATAGAGAGTGTTGTGATCGAATTTTGTCAAGTTTCTCTTCTGTCAATTCTAGCTTGTCGGTGAGCATCATCGAAAAAGAAACTTGTTGTTTATCCACTTGAGTCGATTTGGCATCAACGGTCTTTATCGATTCGGTTGACGACGAAAGGGACCTGATTTGGGAGAACCGATCTTTGATTGCCCTAATGTGGGAAATAGTTATTTCCTTTGATCTTTTATTTCGTTGATGGCAATTCGCCTTTGATCGCCTATCATCCCTCAACTTCTTCTCTCGGGAGATCTTTGAGACAAGATCGATCTCCCGGGTTGATCAATAGTGACGTGTGATGTTGGAACGTTAGTTGTCACTTGATCGGTTCGATTGTTTGTGCCTCCGGTGGTTGGTCATGAACCGCAAAGACACAGTTCCACTATCATCGGCAGCTCTCCGCGATCCTTCATGGTGGCATCGCTTCAGAGCTTTGTCGCCAGATCTCGATTCGTCTGTTAAAGCAACCCTAGCTTTACGTGGATCGAGCTTTAACAGATTTAGCGATTATCGGCTCATTTGGTGATCCCACTTTTGCAGATTTCCTCATGTCGAAATCAAGTCCGCAAACTCATCTGCACCGCCCATCTGTTCTATAATTATTATGAAGTCTGAGAAGCTTTTTTAATCGAAGATCTCTCCGGTGAGGATCTCCAAAACTTCCTCTCTTATGACAGGTTGGGCGACTAGGTCTGGGTATAGCTCATCAATCTCTCTTTCGATTCGCATTCTGATCAATTTCCCGTTATGATCTTTGTTGATCTGGACTCGGGATTGTCGGTCCGCATTCAATTTGATGAGGTATAGAAGGTTCCGGTTGTGCATGAGTTGGCGGAAGTTGGCCGATCGGTTCGACTGCAGAGGTTCTCATTGTGGAAGCGTGTGCTTCGTTTCCACAACGAGGTTTTTTTACGTTCGCGAACCGATGTTGTTTGTGTTCGGGCAGGTGGAAGGATAGGAGAGACATGCTCAGCAGCCGTTATTCTGGGCGGTGAGACAGTTGGAGCTTGAGGAGAAGGAGATTGATCGGCCTTGTGCTTCTTCCTCAGAGTGATCTGGCGAGCTCTCTCGGCTTGAGTTGCCTGTCGATGCTTCACCTGATTTTTGTGGTGCAACAGACTGTTCTGGCGCTCCTTCTTCATCTGACTCATCTTCTAGCATCAGAGTCATGGGAGCTTGCTTCGCCTTCTTCGGCCTCTTCTCCTGGGCCTTTACCAATTTTCTTTTCTTCTTCTTGGGGGCATCTGGTGGGCCTTCTGGGGGTCCTTCACCAGTTTGAGCTGATTCGCCCGCATCTGGTGCAGAAGAAGTTGCCTTCTTGCCTTTTCCTTTCTTGGATTTTGGGGGGGTCGGCCGCATATCATCGTCCGGTGGCCCAAAAATGACTGAAGTGACTGTGAGAAAGCCTTTATAGGACTTCAGTCCATTCTGTTCCCATTTGGCCTTTGGCAATTTATCTTGAAGGATAACTGCAACCTTGTTGAGATTGCTGATCTTCTTCTTCAGACATACCTGCCTCCACTCATCTACTCCAAATTTCTCATGTTCCCGGCGAGTAATGGCCTTCAGAACCCGTGCCAATTGATGTTCTTCGCTTCATCAATTATTTGCCACCTGCATCTTTTCTGAGTTTAGTGATGTAATAGCATCGGTTTGAATGCAATACCCATTATTGTTTTTGACAATATGTCAAACAACAATCGGTATTTTCTCTTGAGCATTGGCCTGACAAATCCTGAAGTATGATGTTTGTCAGCCTCTCTGAAGAGCTCTTTTCTGATCAGCTCGTCTTCGGTCTCCCCAGAATGGGCAAAAGTAGATCCGCCCTTTGGGTAGGTGAACAGACGGGTTATGTCCGCATTAATTCGACCGATTTTTTACTGTCGCGGATCGCCGAAAGTAGTTCTTCTCCTGGAGCATCCGTATCCACTCTTAAATTCCTTAGGAATTCTAGTGCTTCATCTTCGCATCCTTTGGATTGCGTTGAGCGGTATAAAATTTCTCAAGGCACGCTTTTCAAAAAGAATTTGCTCGACCTCCATGGATTAGGATCCCGAGTGATATTGAACTGCATTTAACTTATCATCCACGATCCTTTTTGCCATTCCGCATAGTTGCACATAATTTTGCCCATACCGTGAGTGATCATTCACAATCCAACAGATAAGATAGATTCGGTTAGAGAGTTGTGCATTAATACAAAGAATATCACACAAAGTGAAACTAAGAAGCAATAAAGCATAACACAGTAGAAACATTTAAGATCAATGGATTTACAAAGATGCATCAAATAAAAATATATTACCAGATTCTGTTTTTCGAAAAGATGATTTTGAAACTTAGGAAAACACTTTGAATCTGAGAGAAGTAATCTGGAGTTTTCAGAGAATAGATCGCAAGTTTGTGAAATGGAAAACTCTGGTCTGTTTTTGATGAACTTTATAAAGACGAGGAGGGAAGAAGAAGACACGATTTTGAAGATCAACCGTTTGAAAAGATTAAACGCTCCAGATTAAGTGGTTTTGATCGTAGGGTCAGGAAAGGCACGTACGAAAAACTTTTGGATTTAAAAGCACGTTTAATAGCGAAGTTAATACATGTATTTTACGTCCGCATTAAATGATTTGCGGAGAATACGCCACACGGATAATGGGTACAAGAAGGCAAATAATATCCGATAAGATCCGATAAATAAGCAAAGAACAAGAGAAAAGAAAAAGCGATCCGGTTTGATCGATATTGTAATCGGTCAATACCACTTGTCCATGTTGATTTCACTTGTTGATCTTAGTATTCCATCCTAAGCCTTAAAATTTCCTAACCGATCCTTTTTAATCGATCTTCTTCACTTGCATCTGATTTGTTGAGGTTTCAAGCTCAACTGATCTTCCTTGAATACGTCTGATTTCCCTTCTGATCCTCCTTTATCAGTTGAAGTTCCCCCTTCAACTGATATTTCTGTTTTTCCCATAGACTGATGCATCCGATTTTTGAGTTTTAAGCTCGGTGATCTTCCTCATCTGATCAGCTTTGAATGTATCAGATTTTGGTTGACCTAACCTGATTCTTCTCAGATCAAGTCAATTCTTGGGATAAGTGTTACCGCCAAAACTTAGTCTAGAATAGTAGTCTCTATTCCCTAAGTTGGCGCGATTTGACATGCGTAATTATCGTCTGAATCTTTCGATATGTCAATCTAGTAAATTTATCCAATTATCGGCCGCGTGATTCCTACACGTCCTTTTGGTGCGTGATTTTCTAAAAGGTTTTGAAAACTTGAATTTGCATTTGCACCCTTGCTTGGCCTCTATAAATTGGACCAATTGTTTTACACAACATAACCCATTCACCATACTTATTTTCTTTGTAAAATCATGTATCCTGGTGAACCCTTATTTCCGGTTAAACTTCCGGCAAATATCTTTACCCTTTTTCAATGATTTCAAACTTCTCAAATCAACCTTTCAAGCGTCCCTTATTATTTTTTTCGTTATCGTCAAAGATTTCACATACGATTGTTGCAAAGCTTTCTACCACCATGGAGGCGGGCTCTTCAATTTGTAACCGAGAAGACACTTCTCCTAACCAGATGCACCTTGTGTGTCTATCGTTATGACGTAATACTACCATCAACAGACTTAGTCGAAAATGAGCGTGAGTTTGATATGCGATCTTGATCGGTCAACAACCGATCTTCGTGAGATATCACCTCACCATTTAATTTGGAGAGCCCATCGACTCTTTCTTAGGGCTCCGGCTTAAAAAAATCCTATCAAGGCCGCCGTCGCTCCATTTTTTCTTGATCTTGACCTCTCATGCGCCTTTGATATATTCTTTCTTTAAAGCCTCTCTCACCCTTGTTAAGTGGGGGAAAATGAGAGCATCAGATTTAAAATCTCTCTCTCTCCCTGCTCCACTTGGGTTAGGATGAGGGTTTAGGGTTATAGGTTTAGGGTTTTGGGTTATCACTTATGTATTGACCTCCGGGTCCTTTGTACTCAGTATCTTGTAATGTAACCCCGACCTTGGTCTTTATCAATGAAAAGTTCTATTATTCCATTGTTGTGTAAAATTCCTGTATCTTTATGCGATTTTAAGCTTTAATCTTGTGAATATCACTTGTAAATCTTGCTTGTTTGAATATCAGCTTAATCGACTCATAAAGATGTAAAATGGTCCAACTGATTTAATCAGATATTCCTTTTAAAATGAGCGTTTCCTTTAATCTGATAAACCTTAAATCTGATCAGTTCCTTTAACCTGATAATCCTGTAGATCTGATTGATTTCTCACATCAGTTCCTTGACTGATCTTCTGATCAGTTGAGATACCAAACTCAACTAATTTCTTTCAACCTAGTTAGTCTCTCAACCAGCTGGTTCTGGAGATCATTCCGTCAAACATTTTAGGTGCATTTTCTCCAAGATCCAGAAGCCCTAGCTCATTGCATAATTCTCTCGAATCGATCTCAAATTTAGTGGCTTGGTTAGAATATCGACTTTTTCAGATATCAAGATGAATCTTTTCCATTCTGATATTCTTATTTTCAACATGATCTCTTATAAAATGGTGTCTGACATCCACATGCTTGCATCTTGTGTGTAGAACGGGATTCTGAGTGATTGCAATAAAGACTATTATCGTCACGTAAAATAGGTACATTGTTAGCTTCAATGTTATAATCCTCACCGCCGATTAAGCCGAGCAGCTTGGGAACAACAACTTTTCCTGCATCCATATATTCTCGCTTCAAGAGTAGATGTTGCAACCGATGTCCGCTTTTTGAAAAACCACGAGATCGGCTTTTTTACTTCCTAAGAACCGACATGTTCCCGAGGTGGATTTTCATCAATCTTGCAACCTCCATAATCGTAATCGAATACCCACTAAGTTCTAGATTATCATCCGATGGGTAAAATAAACCAAGATTTACCGTCCCTTCAGATACTTAAGAATCCGCTTTTAGTGCTTTCTAGGTGGCTTATCATTGGATTTGCTCGAAATCGCACATACACCTCACCGCGGAAGGTTATATCCGGGTCTGCTGGCAAAAGTATAGTAGAGATCCAATGAGAGCCCTATATTCCTTCTGATTTGTTTTCTGACCATCCTCATCTGGATCCATCTTGAATCCAGTCATCATAGGAATTTTGGCTTCCTTACAATTTTGAACTCCAAACTTAGCCAATAAATTCCTAGTGTACTTTGCTTGGCGAGATGAATATCCTTCGTGACTTTGCTTCACTTGAAGACCCGTAAAGTAATTCATCCGACCCATCATGGACATCTCGAACTTCCCTTGCATCGATTTCTTTCAATCTTTCACATAGACTCTTGTTAGGAGATCCGAAGATGATGTCGTCCACGTAGATCTAACCATCCAAATATCTTTTCCATCTTCTATTCTGAATAAGGTTCTGTCCACTGTTCCTTTAGTGAACCCACTATTGATCAAGAACTGAGAGAGTGTATCATACCAAGCTCGAGGAGCTTGTTTCAGGCCATAGAGAGCTTTTCTTAAACGGTACACTTGGTTGCCCTTTTTCAAAAGCCCGGAGGTTGTTCGACATAAACTTCCTCTCGCTAGTACCCCGTTTAAGAAAGCACTCTTTACGTCGATCTGATACACAGTGAACCCTCTGTGGGAAGCATATGCCAGAAACAGCCGAATGGCTTCTAGGAGAGCGACTAGTGCAAAGGTCTCATCATAATCAATTCCTTCTGATTGTGAATACCCCTTAGCAACAAGTCTTGCCTTATTTACCGTGATGACGTTTTTCTCATCTCTCTTGTTCTTGAATACCCACTTCGTGCCAATAACGTCTTGATGACTTGGTCTGTCTACCAGTTCCCAAACTTGATTTATGTCGAACTGTTCCAGCTCTTCCTGCATGGCTAGAATCCAATTTTGCGTCTTGTAGAGCTTCCTCTATTGTTGTTGGTTCCTTCATAGATGATAAAAAGACAATACATGGCACTTTCACCAATCGAAATCTAGTTTTAACTTTATCAAATGGGTCTCCGATTATCAGATCAGTTGGATGACTGGTTATCCAGTCCTTCGCTCGATTTTTGCGTCGGTTTGGAGAACATCATCCGTTTCGATAAAATTTCATTACTAACGATTGGGAGTGGTGCGAGTTATGATCCACTTGATAAGAACAAGTCTCGGTGATGTTGGACTCATCATGTGCCGATGTCCGCTCGTGGGAACTTCAGATGTTTCCCCGAACCGGATGGTTGGGATTGATATCGCCTCACCAGACGCTTCTTCATCATCGAGGCCAGTACCTTAGATCTGAATGATCCGTGAATCACCTAGATCTGGAATGTATATTGTTACGATTCGATTCTTTTTCCTTGATCGTTAGTCGATCCATTTTCCAACATCGTTCTTGTTGATCGTGTACATCTTGTTTCAGGGCAGATTTCTCTTGATCGTAAGATGCTTCATCAAAGACTACATGGGGTGTTTCTTCCACAAGTAGGGGTTGCATTGTAGACCCCGAAAGCCTTGCTAGATGAGGAATATCCTAGAAATATACCCCATCATCGACTTGGCCTCAAAAGTCTTCAACTAACTCTTCCCATTGTTGTGTATGAAACACTTACACCTAAAAAAACATGGAAGTCGAGACATGAGGTTTTTTCGTCCTTCCACAGTTCATAGGGTGTTTTGTAGTGAGCCTTAGTCGGAAGACATATGTTTACGGTATGGCATGCGGTGTTGATTGCTACTTTAAACGGCTTGGTATCGCATGTTCAAACTAACATTGTGCGAAAGAAACTTTCTTTTGAGAGTTCTGTTCCTCCGCTCAAATTTACTCCATTTTGTTGTGGCGTCCTCGCATTTGATGTTTCATGTCAGATACCAAACTTAGAGCAAAAAATCAAGAATAAAAGAGTTCATAAATTATGTACCTTTATCGATCGATTTTTTACTACTAATCGACACCCTTCTCATTTTGTAATCGTTTTTAAATTTCGGGTATCTTCGTAGTCGCCTCATTCTTCTTGTGTAAGAATATAACCCGTAAACTTGGAATAATCATCCACGATTACCAGAGTATATTTTCGTCCGTTGAGACCGACCGTGTAATCGGGTCCGAATAGATCCATATGAAGTATTGCAGATCTCTTTGGATGCCGGTCCGGGAATTCCTTGAATGAAGCTTTGACTGTTTTTCCTTTTCGACATGCAAGACATGTCCGATACTTTGAAAATACTTCATTCGGAAGTCCTTCTACTAGAGACATCCTTCTTTATTTTGTTAAGAGTTTTAAAGTTCGGGATGGCTCATTCTTTTTTTGTGCGAGCCAATCGCTACTTTTGGAACTCTTGACAATTAGGCATGCATTTCTTGGGCAACTGTTCCAATCACCGTGTAAATCGTCCCTTTCCTTGAACCGCTTAGCAAAATCATTGAGTGGCTCGATTCTTGATAGTGCATTGATCAGTCAAGAACTCAACACTGAATCCGTTGTCGCAGAATTGTGAAACCGATAATAGGTTGTGCTTTAGACCTTCGACATACGAGACTCCAGTTACTTGTACATCGTCATTCTCTAAGGTTCCGAACCCTTTGGTATAGCCAAAGTTATCATCACCGAAGAGTACACGCGGGCCTTTCTGTTCTATGTAAGAGCTGAGGAGATGTTTGTTTCCAGTCATGTGCCTTGAGCATCCACTATCGATGTACCAGATAGTTGCTTGCACACCTCCTTTGTTGGCCAGACCCACGCGAACCTGCAATCAGATCAGGCTTTAGGTACCCCTTTTGGATTGGGTCCTGAGGGGTTAGGATTAGTTTTGGGAATCCATACAAACAGAGCACTTCCATTGTGATCAGTTAGATCAGAAGGCCTGATTTGTCTCCCATACCTGTCAACATAATCATACATCTCTTTATATGCTTTCTGTTTTGTATGATTATTAGTGTGAACCTTGGATGAATTAGAAGATTTGGGATTTTTCTTTTTCGATTGTCTTCTTCTTATCCGATTGTGGTTGGTCAAAAGCAATTTCTAAATTTTCGATTATAGGGGGTAGGTACGATCGCTACCATTAAAAGATTCATATCTTTTAGGCATAGATGGTTTTTTTGGTAGCCATTCAAGCATGCTTTTTTAGGCGGTGACCTTGATTGGGTCTCGATTGTACTTCCCTTTTTACAGGTTGTCTTTTTCGATTCTCGATCCGTTGATTAGGTTGAGGTTTCTTCGTAAGAACCGGGTTCTTTCGTTGATTCCTCGGCCGATGTTTTTTTACCGGTTGGGGTCCATTTGCGTTTCTTACGTTAGGCACCGCCTTTACCCGCTCAACCGGGTCCTTTTCCTTATTAGATACATATTTGGCTTTTGATGTATCTTTGTCAGAAACTCGTCTGAATACACCTTTTTGAGATGAATCAGCCGGGGCTTTTGAGGATGTGGAAGGGTTGTCATAGCCAAGTCCCTTCTTATTAATCGTTGTTCAAAAATAGGCGTTCATGTCTTGAATGGTTTTAGATGATTTTGAAAAAACCTCCATTTTCTTACGCAGATTATCCTCAGATGATTTTAGACTTTCATGCTTTTGGAACAGCTCATCGAATTTTGCTTGTAGGATTTTGAAGTCATCGAACTTGTTTGTTTGTTAATTGCTAATCGATCTTTGATTCGCTTCTCCCGATCGAAGCTTTAACTTCGAGAATTTTAAATTCTCAGTTGCCTTCTAAGCAGTTTCAGCTGATCTAAGTTCAGAGGCTTTACATAGATCATTTTCTTTAGCAAGCTGATTATTTCTGGTCCTCAGCTTATCATTTTCAGCTTCCACTATAGCATAAGTGTCTACTGCATTGGAGAGATCCTCAAGCAATTGCTCAGAGTAGAGCTGCAGGTCGATCTCCCGAGGGTGTGCTAATGATAGCAGTGTAAAAGGGAACGAAGGAGGTTTGGAGGTTACCTCAGATTGGTCCTCCTGGCCATCGAAAGCAGATCTCATCATCGTCTCAAGAGAATATCGATCTTCATTTTCATAGAAGTCAGCAAAGACCTTCTTGATCGGAAGTCTTCTCTGAGAGGAGTATCCAGAGTCCTCAAAGGGCGATAGGAATCGTCGATTCCGACGATCGGCAACCATGGCTCTTTCCGGTCTTTATAACGTTGCTCTCTTGAGTTCCTCTTTTCTTCCCTTTCTCTTGGCGTCAGTGCAGGCGATCTGCGCTATAGTGACTGGCTTCTCCACGGTTGAAGCACGCCTCCTTGATCCACCGATCCTTTCCTTCGGTGAATCACTAAAATCTCGTATGACCTATCGGTGATTTCTTCGATAGTAGTCCGAGCTTCTCACATGCGATTGGTTATCTCTTCCTTCCTCCGTCTCGACTATCTCTTTTCCTTTCATCTCTGTGATCCCTTCGATCATCGATCTGGTTCTTTTCGGAGATCATTGGCTGATCTCCTATCTAAATCCTCGGCTATGTTGATAGTCCTTATAGAATCTTCGATACTTACCAAGTTGGACGTTTGATTTCTCAAGCTTTTACAGTAGCGAGCGTCTGCTCGCTTCGACTCACTATATTCCCAACAGTTCGTTGGCTTCGTTTCACTTCTTTGGTTTTTTAAAAGCAATCGATTTTGAAGTTGAGGCTTCACGCGGGCACCTCATCTTCATCCGCTTTGTCCTCTCTCAATCAAATCGAACTCGTGAGCTTTAAGGCTCAAGAACAAGCCGCTTGGCTTCATTTTTGAGATGTCTTGGCAATCCTTGATCCTTTGTGACCTTCATATCCCACTTCTTGGTGAGAGACCTTAGAATTTTGTAGTTGATATCTTTATCGGACATCTCTACCAAGTTCTCGAAAGCTTGTTTATAGACATTGTAATTCTTCCATCGAGTTCGTTGATGGTTTCGTTGGGCAAAGATCTTGGTTTCTCGAACTTCACCGGTTTGGCTTGTAGACTACCGTCTTTTATCCTGTTCATTTCCTCAGATTTTCAAAACGAGTATCCCACATTGCTTTCGCAGATTTGAGATACTTAATCTTTTCTTTGGTGACCTTATCCATTGTTTTCATGATAATATGCCTTGCGATAGTATCTAGAGTATGCGATTTCCTCTCTTCAGATGATCCATCAAGGCCGGGCTTTTTTCGTACAAGACTTAGGGGCAAAGTCTCAGATCTCCTCCGATCGCTAGGGTTGTCGTAATAAATGATGATGGGTCCTCTTTTCGATGACTTCCATCATTCTCCCAATCGATCGAGCCTAGATGGTTGGACATATATATGGCCCAACTGCATACTCATCGATTGAGAACTTGGCAGAGATCATGATACATACCGAGGTGTTATCCATGCCGAAAGTGATTTTGGAAAATGAATGAGTTTTAAAAATGGTTTTTCAAGATCGATTCGATTGACCACAAAGATTCTTCCTCAAGAATCGATGATACACAGAGTCAATGGGTCCAGAGAACCAACAAACTCGATACCACTTGTAGGTCCCAACAAAGTTTAGTGAGGGCGTAAGTCTAGAGGGAGGGGTGAATAGACTTCGAAAAACTTTTTCGTCAGATCGTGTGTGAGGGCGATTAGCCCGATCGAGAAGAGCGAAGTGAATCGATTTTGGGTCGATAACCAACTTCATCGACGATCGATGCAGATCGATTCGGTAACTATCAGTTTAAGCGATGTGTGCGGAAGCTTAAGTTTTACCCGTGTGAAAAACCCGGTTTTGATAAATCGATTCCAAGGTTAATCTTTTAATCGGTTGACTTAAGTGTCAAGTATGATCGGATCGAAGCTTGGTGCTAGCCGATCTCAACTTGGAATATGTATGCGCTTTTAAAGGTTGTGTGTGATTATGTGAACAGTTAATCAAAGCAAAGAGTGGCACACAAGATTTATAGTGGTTCGGACAAACCAATCCTACGCCCACTCTTCCCTATCAAAAGGGCACCGACTTAACCAACTGGACTTTGTTTTTATGTGTAAGTCCAACACAAGACAATCGACTAGATGTTTAAAGAGTTCACACTCAACCGATCCCGTAAATCAAAACTAGAAACCCTAGATCGAAATCTTGCTAAACAACTTAACCTAACTTGGGGGTTTGGGTAAGATTGTTGAGGTTCCAACTATGAAATCTTTTTCACAGTATAAGTAGCCTAATCACTAGATGAAAAGATTTCTATGCTAAGAACTTATGGGATGAACACTTAATAAAAATATTCTTCTTGATCGTGTTCTTGTGCGGAAATCAAATTAGCTTGAGCTTCTTGATTGATTGCGTTTTTTTTTCGTTATTTCCGTATCTCACTCTAAAGTGTGATCCCATATATATAGACCTTGAAATCAAAGAGCCGTTGGAGAGCAATTTGAATTTCAGGCTATATTTGGTAGACTTGCAGGCTTGATGTGACTAGCTTCAGGAACGGCATGGCCGAAAAGCGTGAATTTGTACTTTGTAGCCGTTTGAGAGAGGTAAAATCAAATCGCAATTGCGGCCCGATCATACGTGTCTTGTTCTTATTGGATAGCAGACTCACTTTTGGGTCTTTCTTCCAACTAAGCTTGACATTCTTCTTGTTCGGATCATCGACGTATGATTAGGTGAAACATCGATTTCACTGGTGAGTCGAATTCGATCGATCCGAATCGATCATCCACCGATAGAGTCTTCGGTGCGGTTGACTTAGCTTCAACCAGCGAGACCTTACCGATGTAGGTCTTCTCGGTCGATCATCCGAATTCATCCGATCTTTGAGTATCTCGAGTTTGAGCTTCATGACTTCAAATTTGAGATATCGACTAGATCGGATCGATCCGATCTTCGTTCTTTTCTAGCGTTCGGCCCGGGATATCGGCTTGTTCTTTGAGTCTTTGATTCGACCTATACATATTGAGTTCCCCCTCAATATGTGACCTATCTATTACATCGGTTGTTCTATACAAGAATTATCAATCGGTCTCCTATGCGAGTAATATAAACATCAATACATAATGTGTCCGATTGGTCCTATTACATGTGTTGTTGGAACTTTCATCAAAACTATAAATTTCCCAACAACAAAGATTTAGACCGGCTGCACAGAAGCCAAAGCAAATGAATAGAAGGCTTGAACCAAAGAAAAATTCAAAAGCCCATGTTCATGCTAAAGCTAGACACATACACGTAAAAACCGCTAAGGCACCCAGAGTAGTGAATGTGTATGTTGATGTTTATGGAAGACAAATTAGCCACTCTAAAGTGATTAGAGTTGTCAGGCAGATTTGGATTCCGAAAGGTACATCTAACCTTGTAGGACCCTACACAAATTGGGTACCTAAAAATTGATCTGTTTTTCAGGAGGAAAACAAGGGCATCGAAATGATAAAAGATCACATAAGACCGATGAAGCGAGAGATGAAAAAGCTCGATGTATGGTATCTTGACGGTGGATGTTCAAGACATATGACAGATTCAAGAAGATACTAAATTGACTATGTTGAACAAAGAGGCCCACAGATCACTTTTTGGAGATAACTCCAAGGGATGTGATCAAGGATATGGAACTTTGGAAATCGACTCGATTCATATCCATGGTGTTTCATATGTATTCGATTGAAGCATAATTTGCTTTCAATAAGCCAATTTCGTGATAAGGGTTTTAATGTTGAGTTCTCTAAGAACTTATGTTATGTGAAAGATGATACAACACGTAAAGTATTCTTGACCGGGTACTAGAAAAGGAAATGTGTATCTTGGTCGATTGGAGTTCAACTCCTAAAGATACATGTTTGGTTGCTAAAAGTTCCACAGATACCCGGTTGGTTATGGCATAAAAGAATGAATCACCTAAATTTCAAAACCCTGAATAAGCTTGCAAGATTAGCTCTTGTAAGAGGGTTGCCTAATGAAGTGTTCAAGAAGGAACATATTTGTGATGTGTGCGAAAAGGAAAACAAATTAGAGCATCATTTAAAAAGCAAAGTAGATGTTTCTCTTTTGCGAGAATACTTCGCCATTCTTGATATGGATCTTTTTGGTCAGAACACCAAAGTGAGCACTAATGGCAGAAATACACATTGGTAGTAGTTGATGACTACTCAAGATAAACTTGGGTCATATTCTTACTCAAGAAGAAAGAGACTGGAATAAAGTTGCGAGATTCGAAAAAGGCTCAAGATTGAGAAAAATCTGAGTGTGGTCAAAATCGATCGACAAAGGAACCGAATATATAAATCATATCATATATCGATTATTTTTGCAAAGAAATGGAATTACTCATGAAACATCACCGCAAGGACCCTCAACAAAATGGTGTTCTTTGAAAGAAGGAACATGACTCGAAAGAAGTTCGCAAGGACAATGATAGTTGAAGTCGATATTCCTAAAAGGTTTTGGGTCAAGTCATCAACCCGCATGATGCTACTCTCGAACAGATCCATCTTGACCAAGAGTCAATGCAAAACACCCTATGAGCTTTGGAATGAAAGGAAGCCTCTTGTTTCTTTTTTTTCGTGTGTTTGGTTGCAAGTCTTTCATACACAATAATGGTAAAGATTAGTTGAAAACATTTGATAGTAAAGTCGATGAAGGAATATTCTTAGGATATTCTCAAGTCGAAAAAGCTTTCGAGTTTACAACTGTAGGAATCTTATTGTGGAGGAAACACCTCATGTTGTTTTTTGATGAATCTACTTGTGTTCGGAAGAAACAGGAACATGATCTTGAGATGAACCGACTAAGAGGATCACCAGATTAAGCCCAAAACAGTAAAAGATAAATCATCCACTGAACCTGAAAAGAAGAAGTCAGTCACATCCTATGATTGGAGTGACTCAGACTCAGATAAAGAAGTTCAGGATGGAACTCAGGATGGTGAGACTCGGGAAAACCAACACCAAAAGGTGACCAATCAAAGCATACCAGTTCGGACTCGGTATGTCCGCCAATGAAGATGTGGTCAAAGTCGAGGCAAATTCTGAATCTATCAACCAAAGGGGAACAAATGTCTCGATAATGTTCTGAATAGAATTTCCCCTGAGGAAGATGATTCTCTTTCTCCTTTTCTGTTGTTCCCTGAGTTTACTGAATTAACTGAACCTAACATTTCAAATGTTGAGGATACTACTGAAGGGGGAACATCAAGAAGGAAATGGTTAGATAGTCACCCTACAAGTCAGATTGTGGGTGACCTAACCAAGGTGTTAAAACAAGAAGGTTCCATGGTGAGAGTGCACTATTCTGCTTTGCTTCCTATCGGAGAAAGAACTCCTTTGAGATTGGTGAAGCTCTACAAGATTCTCATTGGATTCTTTGCTATGCAAGATGAAAGTGAATCAATTCTCAAGAAATGAAGTATGGGAGCTAGTAGATAGACCGAAAAGGCACAATGTCATTGGAACCAAGTGGGTTTTTAAGAATAAAAGAGATGAAAACAACAACATTGTAAGAAACAAGGCAAGGCTAGTTGCACAAGGTTATTCCCAAGAAGAAGGCTTGGATTATGATGAAACCTTTGCACTTGTTGCAAGACTAGAAGCCATCAGATTGTTTCTTGCATATCTTTGCCCACATGAAGTTCACGGTCTATCAAATGGATGTGAAAAGTGCATTTCGAGCGGTGTGCTTAAAGAAGAGGTTTATGTGGAACAACCTCCCGGTTTCAAATAGAATGACCAAGTTTACGTGCTCAGAAAAAGCTTTTTTATGGTCTTAAACAAGCACCCCAGAGCATGGTATGATACTCTTTCTCGGTTTCTTCGACCATGGTTTTGTCAAAAGGATCATTGATAGAACTCGTTCGGGATAGAAGATGGGGAAGATATCTTCTTGGTTCAGAGATATATGTTGATGACATCATTTTTGGATCTCCAAACCATCGGTTTGTGAAAAGTTTTCAACACTAATGAAAGGCAAGTTTGAGATGTCAATGATGGGAGAGATGAATTTCTTTCTAGGTCTTCAAGTGAAACAATCAAAGGAAGGAATATTCATCAATCGGGCAAAGTACACCGTAGATCCGATTGCCAAATATGGTGTATAGATTGCAATGCGATTAGGATTCCTATGAATACTAACCGCAAGATGGATCCCGATTCAAGGCAAATCGTCGGTGAGTCATACCGATTATAGAGGAATCATTGGATCATTGCTCTATCTCACAAACAAGTAGGCCGGATATAACATTTCTTTGTTGGGATATGTGCAAGATACCAAGCTAATCCTAAGGCCGGGTCACATGGAGGTCGCCAAAAAGATATCAAGTATCTTAAGGGCACAAATGAATAGAGGATTATGGTATCCAAATTGATGATAACCTCAATTAACCGGGTTACTCAGATGCTGATTATGGAGGTTGCAGAATTGACAGAAAGTCCACTACAGGAACTTGTCAATTTCTAGGAAGTAAGCTAATATCTTGGTTTTCGAAGAAATGGACCTCAAGAGCAACCAAGATTATCAAGTTTAATACATGGTGCAGGAAGCTGTTGTGCTCAGATTCTTTGGCTCAAACAACAATTAAGGAATTATAAAGTTGTAGCCAATGAAGTACCAATATTTTGTGACAATAATAGTGCCATTGCTATTTCACAAAATTTGGTATTGCACACCAGATGCAAGCATGTGGATATCAGACATCACTTCATCAGAGATCATGTCGAGAAAAAGGACATAAGGATGGAGAAAATTCATACTGATAAGCAGAGAGCTGATATCTTGACTAAATTTTTGGCTGAATCAAGATTTTAGGAACTTTCAATTGAATTAGGGATGTTAGATCCAGGTGTATAGAGTAAATCTGAAAAATTGAAGGTTTTTCAGATGCATGAAGTTTTCTCAGAATTCTACTGAGAAGCTCAGGATAAAATGGAAATATCGAATCGAGTCTCGAAACTCAGATTCATCAAGGTCAAGATCGGCTTTTTATCTTGAACCCATTCAAGATTTCAAGATTATAATCGACATTTTATCAAGGCCGATTCAAGAAGACTGATAGAGAGAAATTAGTCTGAGGAAGTAATGACTCATGCAACTCATTTATTGCTTAAGTAAAGCTCAGTAATCATTTGCAATAAATACAAAACACCTAAGGAAAAGTCTTGGGCGGGATCGTTTGAAATTCCGAAGAAGGTCAACAGTCATTTAATGCTCTGTTACATTAATGACCAATGAGGATATTTTGGCGGCTTACTTTTTTGGGAGATAAATCATTCAGATACCCAATTAATCGGAGATTAATCTCAACCGTTGCTTTTCACCTAACCAACGCGAATTCCCACGATCTCGAAACTATTTATACCCCAATAAGCCATTCAAGCCAAAATTTTATCAAACCCTTCGTTCCCAAAATCCTCTGCAAATTAATCCCCTTTGCCGAGAAAATTCTAAACCCTAAATCTTCAAATCTTCAATCTCTCAAATGGCTCCTACCATTTTCGATAAATTAGCCGAAACTAACAAACCTTGGTATGAGTTCGTTGTCTCGCTCGATAGCACAACCAACTCCAAACCAGAAGAGGAGGCTCTCCATATGATCCGATTGGCCAAACTCACTCATCTCGTCGCAAGCCGACCGGACCAAGAGTACACCAAAGAGGTAATCGAGTTCATCTGTAATTTGAGGATAGATGAAGAGGATGGTATGCATTTCGAGATTATCAGATCACACTTAGAGCATTCGTCCAAATACATCGATTTTGAGAGGGAATTGTATATAATTCCGAAGAATTTAAATGATGTTTTTGAGCTCTGTGATAAAGGAGAGGATCCTGCTATGTATATGTTGGGTGGAGAGCAGGAGTATTTAGATAGGATTGCTGAGAATCCTGTAAAATTTGAGGTTACACTGCATAAGAGGCATTTGAAGCCACAATATCGAGTTTTGATGGATATTGTGAGCAAAAGCATCATGAGCCTTGCGGGGAGTTTTGAGCAGATCAGTACCCCAAATCTCCGATTGATGGCGGCGATCGAGGCCTTACCCACCACCGACTTCAACTGGCTAAAATTTTTGATTCAGATGGTGAGTGAGCAAGCCAAAGTTTTCAAGAAGGTTGACGGGGCGATCTCGATTAAAGGCAAGATCCACCATGCAACCAAAATAGCTTATATTTTGGAGATGTGCAGAGAGGAGGAGGATATCTTTGTCAATTCGACCCCATTCCCTAAGTCCAAGGTGCTCTTCAAGCCCATTCTGTGGAAGAAAACAGCCATCGAGGGAAGAAAAAAAAGAAAGCGAATCACCAAAAGTTGTTGTTCTTTGAAGAGACCCAACAAACCGGGGAAGGTTTTGTTGGAGGCAAAGATGGAGCAGGTGAGAAGTTGAAAAAGGAAAAACCCCGCCCAAAGCGCCAGAAGATTGGTGGTTCTCACCGATGAAGATGGGCGATGATTCGAAGAGATTCAACCCGAGGGCCAAACCACTCGAATTCGCCATTGCAAGTTTTGGCTCAGTTATCTCTAAGGCATGTGAGGAGACCGATGAGGAGCGGTGTCTTCTCGAGGTGCTTGAGACTTCGCTCGATTGCATACAAAATTTCTCGGGAAATTTTTAAAGGAACTCAGCCCGAGAGATTCCTACCAAAGATGTGCGGCTCGGATAACAGAGCCAACTCGTAGTCAATCCGAGGATGTGCCACCAGACCCAGAACCCACTCGAGATGTAAACCGAGGACTCGATCAAGACAACAATCGACGTTCTTGAGACTCGAGAGCAAATTTTTTATTTGGATGAGCTCCGAGTGATCTACTTTTGATCCCGGTGATGCTTCAACCGAACTAGAAAGCCCGAGATGGAAGAAGGGATAAGTCCGGAAGAAGGCGAAAGTGGAGGAGCAAGGGGGAACGGTTCATTCTTGACCGCTACCCTGAGCTCAGCTCATACCCTGATCTACAAGATGTCTTCTTCAGATTAAGGTCGACTGTGTTCATCCTCAATCAGACTCTTCCGGAGATGCTTGATATTGTTGCATTCAGAGGGGAAGACTGGTGGAATGAGGAAACAGCTTTCCTGACCGACTTCTCAGGATTCAGGAGGACAAAGCTCAGGATGAAAAATTCCGATTTTGATGAGATGGTTCAGAAGAAGATAGCTGAGAGGAAAGCTACTGAAGTTGGTGCCCCTAGCAGCAGAGACAAATTTCAAGATGGGGACCAACAGGGAGATGCTGAGGATCAGACTCAGATGGAGAAGGAAACTTCTCGTGCTGATCAACCTGAAATCGGTCAAACTCATACTGAAGCTAGCACTCTTCAGGTACCTTTTGGCACTATTAACAATTATGCCAAAGTTACTGAAAGGTCTATCTTTAATTCTGAATTGTCTGATGTACAGACTGAGGCTCAGTTGGAGACTGGAGCTCAGGATGAAGCTGAAGCTCAGGGATGATCAATCAGCACAGAAGGTGCAGAAGGTTCCTGAGATTGATCTCACTCCCCTGATGGAGAAACTTGAGAAGGTTGAGCCAATGATGAACAAGATTGCTCAGATGGAAGAAACATTGGCCAGCCAAACTCAGAAGATGGAGAATCTTAGTCTCTTCGTGAATCGGTGCAAATCCAAAACACTCGACCTCACAGATGACCTCCATGGAAGATAAGCTGAATGAAAAGTTGGAGGGAGTCAATACGAGCTAAGTGCCGAATCAAACAAAAGCACCGTGGAGAGAACCGACATTAGAGGTGAAATTGGCGAGAGAGGAATGAAGTGATGATCAAATCATTGTTGAGGAAAATGAGCTCAATGCTCATGACCAAGATGACAGAGATGTTTAAAGCTCTCTCTCGCCGGCCTTTGCCCCCATCTTCGAAGAATTTTCTCGGCTAAGAACCACATCGTGAAGCCGAAGACGAACAAGATCGTTAGCGAGAGTGAGAGGTGTTGTGTGAGCAAAGAGCAATATCACATGGACACAAAGACTCTCCAGACTTCTTCCAAATTACGGTGCCAAGAAGGGGGAAAAGGAAGGTGAAGACCTCAGGAAATTATTGGCACGTACTTTGGAGAAAAAGGCACAGAAAGAAGCTGAAATGTATAGCCTATCCAAAGCCTTGAATGAAGTCGGTTACCGACAAACCAAGTTCGCCGGTGGAGAAGCCTATCTACACTCGAAGTTTTCGAGGAAACCATGCTTGATGTTGCAAGAGAGAAACCTTTAGAACTAAGGTTGGAACAAGCCAGGCTGCTGTTGAATTGGCTATGAAGAGGAAAGCCTTGGGCATTGTTCAACCTGAGAGCAAGCGTGCGAAGGCTTCTAAGCCAATTCAGAGAAAGCTGATTCTCGGATGATGAAGGAATCAAGAATCTCGAGTCTCAACCAGAAGAAAGTCTTCAATACGAAGAATGCTCAAGACACTCCAGATAGAATAAAGTTAAGAAAGCAATTTGCTTGGGTCTCAAAGCGTTCGCGGATCGGAAGAAGATCAAGAAGAGAGTGCGGCGAGTGGATTCAAAAAGTTTGCGCAAAAAGGAGAGAGACATCAAAAAGCAATCAAGTGGCCACACTTTGACAAATGGATGCCTATCAAACTCAACGATATGTGGGAAGAAGTCAAGAGAACCTTCTGGTTCTATTATGATATGCTCAGGGAGTGGAGAGGGGAAAACTCATATCAGAATGAAGCGTTCATTGAATATCTCCTAACCTTCTATCCAAAATATCTCCAAAGTTGGATGAACTTAGTCGATGAAGGAAAGGTATGAGATAGTAGCCCCGGGTCCATATTCCTACCCTCCTCCAAGACTTGGTAATGGCTTGGTGAATGAGAAGGCCATTACTCAAGAAATTGCTCAGTATGCTGGTCAGTTGGGTTTGACAGGAAATAGTCCGGATATCATTAAGGAAAGAAATGAACTGAAGAAGATGTATTTGGAATGTTCAACCCGGAGGTGCCGGGCCGATGAAGTTGAAGAAGAAGCAAAATCAAGAGCGTAAGACCCAAGAGCCAAATCAAGATCAAGACTCGGAAGATTCTGTAATCTTTAAATTTTTTTGTCTTTTTTGATTTTGTTGATAAGACTCATCAGAATCAGTAATGGTATACCAATCATCAATGAAAACTTATCATTTATGCTCAAAAGATAATATCTCATTATCTTATTTACATGTCTTTTATATTTGATATGTTGAATGAATGTCTCTGAATTAATTGTTTAAGTATTTGGTGATAAACTATTTAAGAAGATTCATTACTGAAGAAATTGTTAATTGTTGGGAGACTCTCCGAAATTGTTGGGAGATTCTCTGCTTTTTCAGAAATTGTTGGGAGACATAATCAATCTTGTAATAGAATAAAAATGAAACCCGAGTATAGGTTATATGTTTGTAACAAGATAGGTATTGGCATCATCAAAAAGGGGGAAATTGTTGGGAGATGAATTTAATAAAAGATATATGATTTTGATTAAGATCCCAAAACCCCTGAGTATGACATGTTCAGAATAATCTTGATAGTTGAGTCGATTCGGTTTTAGAGTATTCGGGATGTTATCGCAAAATGTATAGTCGCCAGATATAGATCGGGATAGGTTTCAAGACCCTGAAGAACTCAAGATGTTTCAAGAAAAAGTTTCAAGACTCGAGAAATCGAGAATCAAGACTCAAGGAGAAATCGAGAATCAAGACTCAAGTGAGAAACCGAGAATCAAGACTCAAAGGAGAAACCGAGAATCAAGACTCGTGAGAAATCGAGAAACCGAGAATCAAGACTCAAAGGAGAAATCGAGAATCAAGACTCAAAGTGAGAAACCGAGAATCAAGACTCGTGAGAAATCGAGAATCAAGACTAAAGAGAAATCGAGATATCAAGACTCAAGATGAAATCGAGAATCAAGACTCAAAGATGAAGACTCAAAAGATATCACCAAGATATCATCAAGACTCAAGACTCAAGACTCAGAAGACGCCAAGACTCAAGACTCAAGACTCAAGACTCAAGACTCGTAAGACGTCAAGACTCGTAAGACTCAAGACTCGAAGACCTCAAGACTCGTAAGACTCAAGACGCAAGATCAAGATCAAGATCAAGAATAATGAAGGTAAAGAATTATCAAGACTCAAGAATGTATCAATGCTCAAGATAAAACCGAATGTTCCGAGGCACTAAAAATATCTATCGAAGGATGCAACATCGAGAAGATCGCGATTCCTTAGAAAAATAGATATTGCCCAAGACATTCCCATGCGGAAAAAGGAACTAAGTCAGAAGTGTTGTTAAGGTTATATCAACTCAGAGTTTGTAACCAAAAGAGCCGTTGAAGGTGTCTACCTTTAACTGGAGACAAAAGTCAAAAAGAGGAAGACAACATCGCACCATACCGACATCGACATGTGATGTGTCATTTGAAAAAAGATGTCAAGTACAAAAGTTCCAGATCGCAAAAAGTGAAGACCGCTACATGAAAGGTTATTGCCTAAAAACGTGTTAGGGAGTTTCAAACCCTAAATATAGCCGTTCCTCACACACCATAAGAGGAAACTCACGAAGCTATCTCTCCAATGGATAGTTTTCAAGAGTGACCTTGGTGTATGCCTATAAATACTGGTGACCCTCTACATTGTAAGGTCACGGGAAATTTATAAGCAACTCAAGAAGCTCAAACTTATTATCGAAAAGTTAAAGCACTCGAAAAACTTAGAATTTCCCAAGTGCTTTTATATTGAAGAGAGCTCACTAAACTAAGACTAGCTTGATAAGACATATCCGAAGCTTAGTCGAGATATCCCAGCCTTTGCATTGTGCTTCATTGTAAAGGATATCTCATCCTAGTTGGAAACCAACCGAGAAACCCCAAACCCTTGAGAAGGTAGTTGGAGTGTGTTTGTTGGTGAGAAGAGTTGTAAAGAGTTAGTAAACTACGCGGAGTAGTCAGAAAACTCTAGAGGAGAAGTTAGTAAGCTACAGAGGTAGTCTGAAAGCTTGTTTGTGTTTGAGTAAGTAAACTACGGAGATAGTCAGAAAGCTCAAGGTCGGGTTGAGTAAGTAAACTACGTGGAGTAGTCAGAAAGCTCAGGGCCGAGTTGAGTAAGTAAACTACGCGAGGTAGTCAGAAAGCTCAGAAGTGATTAGTGAATTTCTCTGAGGATCAGAGAGAGTGGACGCAGGAGCTTGAGTCTACGAACCACTATAATTCTTTGTGTTGTTTATTGCTTTTTTTATCTATGCTTAACTTTATTTGCATCACCGAGTTTGAAAGCATATTTTTCGACATTTCGGGGTTGGAATCAATCCTTTGGAAGTTGCATGTAATTGAATCACGGTCTAATCATTATTCCATTAAAGGAAGGTTTTTCAAAGAAAGCTTAAAACGCAGTATAAACTAAAGGGTCAACCATTCAAGACATCCGAGTAGCTAGAACGAGATAGTTACCAAAACCGAACTTACTCTTCCGAGGGTTCAGTAAGTTATTATCGATCCAAGCAACTCGGGATCTCTGAAAACTCGGGAGGACTCGGTTGGGATCTCGAGGTATCGAAAGCGACTTTCGGGATCATTGTCTCGATGAGACTTTGACTCAGAGCGATCTGTGCTTCTCATGACCAAATCTTCAGGACTGTCTGACCCAAGCTGACCTCAATAAGAAAAAGTTTTAAAAACACTGAACACGTGTATTCCCCCCCATACACGTGTAAGACTCGTTTGCACCGGGACCAACACCACCCTTTGGCCTAGAAGAAGAAGAAGGTCCGTTTGCCACCAAGGCTTGGCTCTTTTGCCCCAATATCGCCTCTGCCGAGACTAAAGCTTGCAACAGGTCAGGCATCGAGAACTTCTGATTGTTCATTTGGTAGTTCAGCCTGAACTGTTCAAAACTTTTCGGCAGAGAGTGGAGCACGAAATCGATTTGGGTCTCGATGTCGTATTCAGCGCCAAGCACCTCAAGCTTGTTAAGGTGAACCATCATCTGGAGAACGTGCTCCCTTACGGGCATTCCCTCCACCATTTTCATAGAGAGCAAGTCCCTCATGGTGATCTGACGAGCCACATGATTCTGATGTTGAAACATCGCTTTAAGACTAGTCATGATGTCTGCAGCGGTCTCAACGTTTTGGTGTTGGTGTTGCAACACATCTGACATTGAAGCCAAGATGGTACACTTTACCCTTTCGTTGGAACGCTCCCAGTCAGCATACTCTTTCTTAACCGCTTTAGTTGACTCATCATTTGGCTTTTCTGGTTTAGGTATAGTTAGAACCCAGTTATGGCTTTGTGCAGTGAGGACAATAGTAAGTTTACGACTCCAATCAACGAAGTTTCACCAGTAAGCAAGTTGTCTTTAAGTATATTGAACAGTGGATTAAAAGGTTGCGACATGCTAAACTAAAATAAATAACAATTTGTATAAGCACAAACATATCACAAGGTTTGATCACATGCATCATATTAAAATCTAAAAAAAATATGAACATGCATCAGTCAACATCTCAAAACAGTTTAAATAAGCCACGTGGGGTGGGTTATTATTTAAACATATTCAAGCAGGTTACAAACAAGAAAACAGTTACAAACCTTTAATATCCAAATTAATAGTTGGTTCTCACTTGACCAATATAAAATTGACAGGGACTTCGGGGAAGTATATGCATATCGATTTTATACCTAAGTAATAACCATGATTAAATACATAATTATTATTTTGTTTTGAACGAGCCTCGTGGGGAGGGTCATCGTTTCCACTAATAATAACCCACAATCATCCTTTCGGAATTTATTCATGTGAAATCTATCTTTTGGTCATCCCGTGGGGGGAATTTCTCCAAAAGAATCCAAAAATAAATAAATCATGGAGGTCAAAATTAATTCAATTTTATTATCCGGAATAAAATTGTCAATTAATTATTTAAACATACTTAGTAATTTTAGAAGGTGAGATTTTTCAAAATATTTTCTCATGCATCGCATATTTAAACACAATTTAAATAAGCATAAAATAATACAAAATATCAAAACAAAAAATTAAACACATTGGGCACATATATCCAATTGTCACGGTTAATTTTTGTCATGTCTTGATCTTGAGAAATTGTCTTCTTAGCCTTCATCGTTCGTCTCGAAAAGCTCCCACTCGTCCGCAACATGTTCTTTAAAATGTCCTCCGTCTTGGGTTAGGACGACGTCCGGAAAACGAGTAGCTCACGACCCGGAATGCGAGTCTGCGTGCGCCTATGCGCACGCCTCGGTCCGGCTCGGCCTGTTGGGGTTATACTGAAAAGTATGCTTTTACTTTGTATAACCAAACTGAAATTTCTTATTTATTTGCTGAAATAAATATTTAATCACTGTTGCATTAAATATGAATGAATGTTATATATGTTTATTGCAAACACGTTCAATAAGATAGTACGTATTACATTGTTGTTAATTTGGTGATACCCGATCACTGAAGATCAAATTAACAGCCCTCGTAATTAAGTACAAATTCACAACCCAGATGGAAATGAACGAACCATCATGAACGGTTGAAGTGTGAAGACCCAGATTGGCCTGTCTTGACCAAGGGATCACACTAGTGCATTTAGGTGCGCTGAATGACCTACAGGAGGACAAATTCTTCGGTACTGAATATACAAGAATTAGACCTCAGTGGTGCGTTGTTTCTTAATCTCGGTCCCTTAAATAGGATCGTGTGAAATTAAAAACTATTGCTTTGACTTATGATGGGAAGAGAGTCAATGCGATTTGATACCTTATATCTTGGGCAATATTATTAATTACATGACGATTGCTGACATTTAATACGGAGAATCGCGTGCAAGTAAGTCTTGCTTGATTTGTCCCCTTGGAGGGCTCATATCCTTAATCATGCCAAATCTTGCAAGTGGAAATTTATATCCGGCATGGATAATAATGTTGAGTTTTCCTTACTCCAAGGACAAAGATATTAATTAATACAAAGCTTGTTCAGTGGCTTAATTAATTAATGGACTAAGATAATCTTAAACGCGGAAAATAATGACCAGGAGCCATGTTATATGTGAAATCGTAATATGGGTTAAGATGGATAGTTCAATATTAATTTTATAGTGAAGTAAATTAATATTAATGGACTTGAATAATATTTGGCCCAAAATATTATAGCTTCATAGTCCATTGGAGGTCCAATCTTAATTCTCCTAAAGGCCTCCCAAATAGCCCAAAATAAAGTCCAATTAATGAGAGAGAGAAGAATATTCTTGCTATATTTCCAGTTGAAATTTCGAAAACTTTGTCTATTAAAGGAAGAAAAGATTGTCTTGATTTTCTTGTAGATATTTTATGGAAAGAGATAACTATTGTATGAATACATAATTATCCCATAAATTCAAGAAGTCAAATCTTGACTCCTTTATTAGTGTAATTTTCGAAAATTAGGTAGAAGAGGGGAAAGAGATTTTTATGGAAAAATTAATTAAGGAGAAAAGAATATAGGAGATATATTCAAGATTTCTTGGAGACCAAGAAAAGATTTTCTTCCTAATTTTTTAAAACTAAAAATCTGCCACCCCTCATCCCTATATATAGGGGATGAGCTCCTCATTCCCAAGTGCAATTCCATGTGTTGGAAATATTAGAGCTCCTCTCTCCCATTAAAATCGTTCGTTGAAATCTTCCCACCGGATAGCGTTCGTGGACTTTGGGGATATATTTGGGAAGGCTCTTGGGTTGATTCATCCATTTGATTCTTCAAGAGGTTAGTAATTTTGTAACTCCTAGTTCCGCATGTTTAGGATTTACGTGAATTATGTGTATGCATATTGTTTATTATTATGTTGAATTAATTTAGGATTAATTCATGCTAGTAATTAACTGTTGAATTTAAATATGTATTTAAATAATCACCTCGAATAGATCCGGGCACCCCGATTTTCCTAACAACTGGTATTAGAGCTCTGGTTTTGAGCTCTGATTTTTTAAATTATTATTTAAATTGTTGGACATTAAATTGAAATTGGATAGTAGAATTGCTAGATCTGTTTTGTAGGTATCCAATTGTCATGGTATTTAATGTGTTTTATTTTCATGCGTATGAATGGATGGTTTTTAATTCGACTCATTCGGATTTATTTTTCTCGTGATAAAATTCATGAGTAGATTAAGCTATTTGATTTGTTCAATGTAATAGACTAGTCCAGATTTAAGGTATTTATTTTTCGTTAAATAAATTGTAACATGATCAAAGATGGAGACGAGTTAAAGACGAATCTGGAACTGTACGTGGGCAACGTGCGCTGCGCGAAACGTGCCAAGGGAGGCACGCGCGCGGCCGGACGACGCCGCACACACGGGCCTAGGTGCCTAGGCGAGATCGGCCCTAGGCGACGCGCGCGGGAGGTGACTATTAATTTTATATTGGTCAAGTGGGAGCCGACTATTAATTTTTTTTAAATTAAAGGTTTGTAACTGTTCTTGTTTGAAACCTGCTTGAATGTGATTTAAATGATGACCCTCCCATGAGGCTCATTTAAATCTGTTTTGAGATGTTGGCTGATGCATGTTCATATTTTTTTTGAGATTTTAATATGAATCATGTGATCGAATTATGTGATTTAATTTTGTGTTGATCTGGATATTGATACAAAATATATGTTTATTTCAGTTCATCATGTCGCAACCTTTTAATCCACTGTTCAATATACTGAAAGATAACCTCCTCACTGGAGAAAACTTTGTTGATTGGTATCGAAAACTCACTATTGTCCTCACTACACAAAGCCATAACTGGATTCTTACTACACCCAAACCAGAAAAGCCATCTGACGAGTCAAACAAAGCGGTTAAGAAAGAATATGATAACTGGGAGCGTTCTAACGAAATGGCAAAGTGTACCATCTTGGCTTCAATGTCAGATGTGTTGCAACACCAACTCCAAAACGTTGAGACCGCTGCGAAATCATGGTCAATCTTAAAGCGATGTTTCAACATCAGAACCATGTGGCTCGGCAGATCACCATGAGGGACATGCTCTCTACGAAAATGGTGGAGGGAACACCCGTAAGGGAACATGTTCTCCAGATGATGGCTCACCTCAACAAACTCGAGGTGCTTGGAGCTGAATATGACATCGAGACCCAGATCAATTTCATACTCCATTCCCTGCCCAAGAGCTTTGAACAGTTCAGGCTGAATTATCAAATGAATAATCAAAAGTTCACTTTGCCTGATCTGTTGCAAGCTCTTGTCTCGGCTGAAGGAACTTTAGGAGAGAGCAGTCAAGCCTTAGCGGCAGTTGGGCCGTCCTCTTCTTCTAGGCCAAAGGGAGGCAAGAGGAGAGGAAGTCCAAAAGCAAAAGTCAAGCTAACTCGAGTGTTGCCAAAGACAAAGGAAAGGTGAAGAGGGATGGTGGAGCAAAGAATCCGGCTAAGGGGAAGTGCTTCAACTGCGGTGAAAAAGGACATTGGAGGTGAGCCTGTTCCAAACCCAAGAGGAATGGAAACAAAGGTAATTCACACTCACTAGTAGTTGAAACTTGTTTAGCGGAGTATGCTACCCACTCGTGGGTATTGGATACGGGATCCACTGATCATGTATGTTTCACATTGCAGGGTTTCAAGCAGACCCGGCGACTAAGTGAGAGTGAGATCCTCATCACACTAGGCGATGCTATGAGAGTGGCAGCTAAAGCATTGGGAGAAGTGCACCTGTCCTTTGGAGACAAGACGTTAATTTTAAGAGATGTTCTTTATGTTCCTGTTTTTCGGAAAAACCTTATTTCTATTTCTAAATTGTTTATCGATGGATATTCTGTTCGTTTTAATAAAGATGTTACTGTTTTTCATAACGATGTCATTATCTGTCGTGGAACTTTGAGGAACAATCTCTATATTATTAACTGTGCACATCACTGACAAAATGCATCCTATAACACAACTACTATTTCTTGTAAACGAAAGCGCTCGGCTGACGTGAACGAGACACTTCTTTGGCACCTAATTTTAGGTCATATTAACCCGAAAAGGATTCAAAGGTTGGTGAAAGATGGTTCTTTGGGGTCCCTCCAAATTGAGTCATTTCCGACTTGCGAATCGTGCTTGGAAGGTAAAATGACCAAGAGGGCATTTGGAGCCAAAGGGCTTAGAGCTAAAGAAGTGTTAGAAATCGTTCACACTGATGTGTGTGGTCTAATGCAAATCAAAGCTAGAGGTGGCTACGAGTATTTCGTTACTTTTATCTATGATTACTCACGCTACGGATACATTTTCCTAATGAAGCATAAATCTGAGACCTTTGATAAATTCAAATAATTTAAGGCTCAAGTAGAGAATCATAAGGGAAAAAGTATCAAGTTTCTACGATCTGATCGTGGAGGCGAATACCTCAGCGATGAATTTTTGAACTACCTATCAGAAGTGGGGATTGCATCCAGTTGACTGCACCCGGTACCCCTCAACAAAACGGGGTTGCAGAACGAAGGAATAGAACGCTTTTAGAAATGGTAAGATCAATGATGAGTTATGCGGATTTACCAAAATCATTCTGGGGTTACGCATTAGAAACAATGGCTTATATTCTGAACCTAGTGCCATCTAAATCGGTACCTAAAACCCCGAGAGAACTGTGGACGGGGCGCAAGCCCAGTTTCGAATACATCAGGATTTGGGGGTGTCCGGCATACGTGCTAGACAAGGAAACCAGTAAATTGGATGCACGTTCGGAATTAAGGATGTTCATAGGGTACCCCGAAGGAACTAAAGGATGCATGTTCTATGGTCCCGAAGATCAAAAGGTGGTAATCAGTACTCACTTTAGATTTTTGGAAGAAGACTATATGAACAGTCGAAAGCCTAGAAGTGAAATTACCTTAGAAGAACTTAAGGGGCCGACTCCATTGCCAACTGTCCAAAATGACATACCAAACGTCACGCCTACACAACCGGAACCTCGTCGTAGTGGGAGGGTTATCAGAAAACCCGAGAGATTCTTGGGGATCGGAGAGTCTTCGGACATGATCTGAAGAATCAGATCCATGGTCCTACAACGAGGCGATCCAAGACAAAGATGCTCAATCTTGGCAAACAACAATGGAAGCTGAGATGGGTTCAATGAATCACAACAAGGTGTGGGAGCTAGTCGAAGCAGTTGATGGGGTAAAACACATAGGATGCAAATGGGTATACAAGAGAAAAGGGGACCAGACGGAAGGGTTGAAACCTTCAAAGCAAGACTTGTGGCGAAAGGGTACACTCAGAAAGAAGGGATCGATTATGAGGAAACCTTTTCGCCCGTAGCCATGCTCAAGTCCATCCGCATTCTCTTGTCGATTGCTGCGCATCTAGATTTTGATATCTGGCAAATGGACGTCAAGACAGCTTTCCTTAATGGAAATCTTGACCAAGTAATCTATATGCAACAACCCGAAGGCTTCATTGAAAAAGGCCAAGAGCATCTAGTTTGCAAGCTCAGGAAGTCCATTTATGGACTGAAGCAAGCATCCCGAGCTTGGTCAGTGTTTTGATCAAGTTGTAAAATCCTACGGATTCGATCAAAACGAATTTGAAAGTTGTGTCTATAAAAAGCGTGACGGAACTGCATTGGTATTTTTGGTACTATACATAGACGACATTTTGCTCATCGAAAACGATGTAAAGGTGTTATCAGACGTAAGGGCATGGCTATCAAAACAGTTCGATATGAAGGACTTAGGGGAAGCCGGTCACATCCTAGGGATCAACATCACTCGAGATCGCAGGAAAAGAATGATCGGGCTTTCGCAAACCTCATACATAGACACTATTTTGAGGCGCTTCAGCATGCAGGATTCCAAGAAAGGTTTTGTGCCCTACAGACACAGAATCCATCTATCCAAAGAAATGTGTCCCAAGACACAGAAAGAGATAGATGACATGAAGGGTATCCCTTATGCTTCGCTGTGGGAAGCCTCATGTATGCAATGCTGTGTACGAGACCGGATAGCTGCTTTGTCGTAAGCATGGTGGCAAGATATCAAAGTAACCCTGGGAAAGAGCATTGGACTGCAGTAAAGAACATTCTGAAGTACCTGAAAAGGACACGGGACAGAATGTTGGTTTACAAGTCAGACAGTCTGATCCCCATCGGTTACACGGACTCGGATTTCCAATTAGACATTGACTCCAGAAAGTCTACCTCGGGTAGTGTGTTCTGCATGGGGAGAGGAGCCATGACATGGAGAAGCGTAAAGTAGAAATGCATCGCTGATTCTACCATGGAAGCCGAGTACGTCGCTGCGTGTGAAGCAGCGAAGGAAGCGGTTTGGCTCAAGAACTTCCTGGTGGACTTGGACGTGGTCCCGAATTTGCCCAGCAAAATCACGGTCTACTGTGATAACCCTGGAGCAGTTGCAAATTCAAGGGAACCAAGAACCCACAAAGCCAGCAAACACATTGAAAGAAAATACCATCTCATACGAGAAATCATTAAGAGAGGAGACATTGAGGTGTCTAAGATTGCATTGGAATACAACCTAGCAGATCCATTCACAAAGGGTCTTCCTCAGAGTACATTCGAGAGACATGTGGAAGGAATGGGTGTCAAGAACGTTGCCAATCTGCTTTGAGTATAAGTGGGAGAAATATTATTAGGTTCGTGTAGGGTGACATTAGATGTCACATAGAACACGAGACATGTTGTAATATACTTAAAAGCAGACTTTGAGTATAAGTGGGAGATTGTTGGGGTTATACTGAAAAGTATGATTTTACTTTGTATAACCAAACTGAAGTTTCTTATTTATTTGCTGAAATAATATTTAATCACTGTTGCATTAAATATGAATGAATGTTATATATGTTTATTGCAAACCCGTTCAATAAGATAGTACGTATTACGTTGTAGTTAATTTGGTGATACCCGATCACTGAAGATCAAATTAACAGCCCTCGTAATTAAGTACAAATTCACAACCCAGATAGAAATGAACGAACCATCATGAACGGTTGAAGTGTGAAGACCCAGATTGGCTTGTCTTGACCAATGGATCACACTAGTGCATTTAGGTCCGCTGAATGAGGACCTACAGGAGGACAAATTCTTCGGTACTGAATATACAAGAATTAGACCTCAGTGGTGCGTTGTTTCTTAATCACTGTCCCTTAAATAGGATCATGTGAAATTAATAACTATTGTTTTGACTTATGATGGGAAGAGAGTCAATGTGATTCGATACCTTATATCTTGGGCAATATTGTTAATTACATGACGATTGCTGACATTTAATACGGAGAATCGCGTGCAAGTACGTCTTGCTTGATTTGTCCCCTTGGTGGGCTCATATCCTTTATCATGTCAAATCTTGCAAGTGGAAATTTATTTCCGGCATGGATAATAATGTTGAGCTGTCTTTACTCCAAGGACAAAGATATTAATTAATATAAAGCTTGTTCAGTGGCTTAATTAATTAATGAACTAAGATAATCTTAAACGCGGGAAATAATGATCGGGAGCTATGTTATATGTGAAATCGTAATATGGGTTAAGATGGATAGTTCAATATTAATTTTATAGTGAAGTAAATTAATATTAATGGACTTGAATAATATTTGGCCCAAAATATTATAGCTTCATAGTCCATTGGAGGTCCAATCTTAATTCTCCTAAAGGCCCCCCAAATAGCCCAAAATGAAGTCTAATTAATGAGAGAGAGAAGAAAATATTCTTGCTATATTTCCAGTTGAAATTTTTGAAAACTTTGTCTATTAAAGGAAGAAAAGATTGTCTTGGTTTTCTTGTAGATATTTTATGGAAAGAGATAATTATTGTAGGAATACATAATTATCCCATAAATTCAAGAAGTCAAATCTTGACTCCTTTATTAGTGTAATTTTTGAAATTAGGTAGAAGAGGGGAAAGAGATTTTTATGAAAAATTTAATTAAGGAGAAAAGAATATAGGAGATATATTCAAGATTTCTTGGAGACCAAGAAAAGATTTTCTTCCTAATTTTTTAACCCTAAAAATCGGCCACCCCTCCTCCCTATATATAGGGGATGAGCTCCTCATTCCCAAGTGCAATTCCATGTGTTGGAAATATTAGAAATCCACAAAGGTGGTAGCAAAATATTTTATTTCTCTCCAAATAAAATCGTTCGTTGAAATCTTCCTACCGGATATCATTCGTGGACTTTGGGGATATATTTGGGAAGGCTCTTGGGTTGATTCATCCGTTTGATTCTTCAAGAGGTTAGTAATTCCGTAACTTCTAGTTCCGCATGTTTAGGATTTACGTGAATTATGTGTACGCATGTTGTTTATTATTATGTTGAATTAATTTAGGATTAATTCATGCTAGTAATTAACTGTTGAATTTAAATATGTATTTAAATAATCACAGCGAATAGATCTGAGCACCCCGATTTTCCTAACACGGCCATCTCGCCTGTCGCCATCGCCTTGCGCCTGTGGCTTGCTCCTTTGGATCGTCGCGTCCCGGGTCCCACACTGTCGCCCATTTTTAAGATTGCCCGGCGCACGCTTTCCGCTCTTCGTACCCAGCTGCGCCCACGCTAACGCGCTCGTCATGCCGAATCGCGATCGCCCGGGTGGTGTCTTGTGTCGCTAGGTGTTCCGCTTAGCCCGCGTGCTCGCTTTGCTCGCGTCGTCGGGCACTCGTACGTCCATTTTTAATTCTCCGTCTTCGTTCACGATCCGGTTACAATTTATTTACGAAATAAATAAATCTAGATCTAGACTAGTCTATTACATTGAACAAATAAAACAAATATTAATCTACTCGTGGATTTTCTCACGAGGCAAAACGAATTCGAATGAATCGAATTAAAAAACCACAATTTATATGCATGCATAAATATAAACATTCATCAAATACCATGACAATTGGATACCTACAAAAAAGATCTAGCAATTCTACTATCCAAATTCAAATTTAATGAAAATGAATTAAATTACAATTTAAAACTCAGAGCCCGAAACCAAGGCTCTGATACCAGTTGTTGGGGAATTAATTGCCCAGATCTATTCGGGATGAATATTTATATACAAATTTAATTCTAACAATTATTACTAGCATGAATTAATCCTATATTAATTCAAATAATAATTCAACAACAAATCATGCATATAAACAGTTCACATAAATCCTACGCATGCGGAATTGCTACGAGTTTACGTGAACTAACCTCTCGGAGTGACAACCGTTGAGAAGATGGATCCCGTTCACACGAACACACCAAAAGACCTTCTCAAGTATTTGTTGGGGTTATACTGGAAAGTATGTTTTTACTTTGTATAACCAAATTAAATTTCTGTCTTATTTACTGAAATAAATTATTTATCACTGATGCTTTAAATATCATTGAATGTTACATGTATTTATTGCATAACTGTTCAATAAATAATACGTGTTACATTGTAGTTAATTTAGTGATACCAGATCACAAAAGATTAAATTAACAGTCCCTTGTAACTAAAAGTACACCGTTCACGACCTAGATGGAAATAAACTATCCATCGTGAAAGGTTGAAGTGTAAGGCTCAGATTGGCTTGTCTTGACCAAGAGATTACACTAGTGCATGACTGATGCACTGAATAGGACCTACAGGAGGATAAATTCTTCAGCACTGAACTAGGAAGAATTAGACCTCAGTGGTTCGTTATTTCTTAATCTTTGTCCCTTAAATAGGATCGTGTGTGGTTAGTAATTATTGCTTTGAATTATGACGGGTAGAGAATCAATGAGATTCAATACTTTATATCTTGGGCAATATTATTGGTCACATGCGATTGCTAAGATTTAATACGAAGAATCGTTTGCAAGTACGCTTGTTCGATTTGCCCCCTTGGGAGGTTCATAAGATTTATCATACCAAATTTGGCAAGTGGAATTAGTTTCCGGTATGGATAATAAATATTCATCCCGAATAGATCCGGGCAATTAATTCCCCAACAACTGGTATCAGAGCCTCGGTTTCGGGCTCTAAGTTTTAAATTGTAATTTAATTCGTTTTCATTAAATTTGAAATTGGATAGTAGAATTGCTAGATCTTTTTTGCAGGTATCCAATTGTCATGGTATTTGATGAATGTTTATATTTATGCATTCATATAAATTGTGGTTTTTAATTCGATTTGTTCGAATTCGCTTTTGCTCGCGGGAGAAAATCCACGAAAGTAGATTAGGATTTGTTTGATTTGTTCAATGTAATAGATTGTGGCTTTAGATCTAGGTTTATTTATTTTTGTAAATAAATTACAACCGGATCGTGAGCCAAGACGAAGATGATGAATTAAAGACGGATGGATCCGTAACCGAAACAAAGCGGCCACGCAAAATGTGCGAAGGAGGCAGGCCGCGACGACGCTGGCATGCACGAAGCGTACAGGCCGAAATAAGCGCTACGGATCGATGCCGACACACACGGGCGCTAGAAGGGCTCGCGCAGAAGACCGCGGCGCGGTCCGGCAAAAGATGTGGGTGAATGGGGGGGCCGAGGTACGCCACAAGGCGATGCAAAGTGACGCAAGCGCTGACGCTCGAACGCACCGCTCGCCGAGATCCGCCGAGGGGTGCCGCTGAGCGCATGCGCCGCTAGGGCGACGCGGCGTAGGGCTTCAAGCCACAAGACAGACGCGCCACTCGACACGGCCGGGGAGTGATAGGCGGGCACTCCGACCCGCGAGCTGGGACGTTGCTTGACATGGCGATCTTTTCGAGACGAACAATGAAGGCAAAGAAGATGATTTCTCGAGATCAAGACATGACAAAATTAACCTTGACAATTAGATATATGTGTCCAATATGTTTAATTTTTTTTATATATTATGCATAATTTTGTGCCTATTTAAATTGTGTTTAAATATGTGATGCATGAGAAAAAAAAAATTTGAAAAATCTCACTTTCGAAAATTACTAAGTATGCTTAAATAATTAATTGACAATTTTATTCTGGATAATAAAATTGAATTAATTTTGACCTCCATTATTTATTTATTTGTGAATTCTTTTGGAGAAATTCCCCCCACGGGACGGTCAAAAGATGGCTTTCACATGAATAAATTCCAAACGGATGATTGTGGATTATTATCGATTATTACGATGACCCTCCCCACGAGGCTCGTTCAAAGCAAAATAATAATTTCAGATTTAATCATGGTTATTACTTAGGTATAAAATTGATATGCATATACTTCCCCTAAGTCCCTGTCAATTTTATATTGGTCAAGTGGGAGCCAACTATTAATCTGGATATTAAAGGTTTGTAACTGTTCTTGTTTGTAACCTACTTGAATGTGTTTAAATAATGATCCACCCCACGTGGCTTATTTAAACTGTTTTAAGATGTTGGTTGATGCATGTTCATATTTTTTTTGAGATTTCAATATGATACATGTGATCGAACATTGTGATATATTTGTGCTTATGCAAATTGTTATTTATTTCAGTTCAACATGTCGCAACCTTTTAATCCAGTGTTCAATATACTTAAAGACAATTTGCTTACTGGTGAAAACTTCGTTGATTGGAGTCGTAAACTTACTATTGTCCTCACTGCACAAAGCCATAACTGGGTTCTCACTACACCTAAACCAGAAAAGCAGAATGATGAGTCAACTAAAGCGGTTAAGAAAGAGTATGCTGACTGGGAGCATTCCAACAAAATGGCAAAGTGTACCATCTTGGCTTCAATGTCAGATGTGTTGCAACACCAACACCAGAACGTTGAGACCGCTGCAGACATCATGACTAGTCTTAAAGCGATGTTTCAACATCAGAACAGTGTGACTCGTCAGATCACCATGAGGGACTTGCTCTCTATGAAAATGGTGGAGGGAACGCCCGTAACGGAGCACGTTCTCCAGATGATGGCTCACCATAACAAGCTTGAGGTACTTGGCGCTGAATACGACATCGAGACCCAAATCGATTTCGTGCTCCACTCTCTGCCGAAAAGTTTTGAACAGTTCAGGCTGAACTACCAAATGAACAATCAAAAGTTCTCGATGCCTAATCTATTGCAAGCTTTGGTCTCGGCAGAGGCGATATTGGGGCAAAAGAGTCAAGCCTTGGTTGCAAATGGACCTTCTTCTTCTTCTAGGCCAAAGGGTGGTAAGAACAAGAAAAATGATAAAGGCCACAAGCAAGTGAACTCAAGTGTTGCCACGGGCAAAGAAAAGGTGAAGGGAGATGGAGGAGTGAGTAAACCAGCTAAGGGGAAGTGCTTCAACTGCGATGAAAAAGGACATTTGAGGTCAGCCTGTTCTAAACCTAAGAGGAATGGAAAGAAAGGTAATTCTCACGCACTAGTTGTTGAAACTTGTTTAGCGGCGTATGCCTCCCATTTATGGGTGGTGGATACGGGATCCACTAATCATGTATGTTTCACTTTACAGGGGTTCAAGCGAACCCGACAACTTAGTGGGAGTGAGATCCTCATCACACTGGGCGATGCTACGAGAGTGGCAGCTGAAGCAGTGGGAGAAGTGCACCTATCTTTTGAAGACAGAGTTTTAATTTTAAGAGATGTTCTTTACGTTCCTAGTTTTAGAAAGAATTTGATTTCGGTTTCTAAACTTTACCTTGATGGATATTCGGTTACTTTTGACAAAGTTGTTACCATTTCTCTTTATGATAAATTTATCTGTCATGGAACATTGTCGAATAATCTCTATACAATTAACTGTGCACACCACTCACGAAATGCATCCAATAACACATCAACTGTTTCTGATAAAATAAAAAGTTCATCAGACGTAAACGAGACACTTCTATGGCATCTAAGATTGAGAAATATTAATCCAAAAAGGATTCAAAGGTTGATAGAAGATGGTTCATGGGAGTCTCTCCGGGTTGAACCAATCCCAACTTGCGAATCATGTTTGGAGGGTAAGATGACCAAGAGGGCATTCGGAGCCAAGGGAAATAGAGCCAAAGAAGTGTTAAAAATCATTCACACAGACGTATGTGGTCCAATGTCAATCAAAGCAAGAGGAGGTTATGAGTATTTCGTCACTTTTATTGATGATTACTCAAGGTACGACCATATTTTCCTTATGAAGCATAAATCTGAGACCTTTGAGAAATTCAAAGAATTTAAGGCTCAAGCAGAGAATCATAGGGAAAAACGTATCAAGTCTCTACGATCCGATCGTGGAGGCGAGTACCTCAGCGATGAGTTTTTGAACTACTTGTCAGATGAAGGGATTGTATCCCAACTAACTGCACCCGGAACCCCTCAACAAAACGGGGTTGCAGAGCGAAGAAACAGAACTCTTTTAGAAATGGTTAGATCAATGATGAGTTATGCGGATCTACCCAAGTTATTCTGGGGTCATGCCTTGGAAACAGTGGCTTATATTCTAAACTTGGTGCCATCCAAATCGGTTCCCAAAACTCCCAAAGAATTGTGGACCGGGCGCAAGCCTAGTTTGAGACACATGAGAATTTGGGGGTGTCCGGCCTACGTGTTGGACAAGGAAGCCGGAAAATTGGATCCTCGATCAGAATTAAGGTTGTTTATAGGATACCCCGAGGGAACAAAAGGGTGTATGTTCTATGGTCCCGAAGATCAAAAGGTGGTAATAAGCACCCACTTTAGATTTTAGGAAGAAGACTATATGAAAGAAAGAAAACCCAGAAGTGAGATTACCTTAAATGAGCTAAAGGGGCTAACCTCAGTGCCAACTGTACAAGATGACATACCAAACGACACACTTACACAACCTGAACCTCGTCGTAGTGGGAGGGTTGTAAGACAACCCGAGAGATTCATGGGGGTAGGAGAGTCCTCGGACTTAGTCCCCGGTCAAGATGAATCAAACTCATGGACTTACAATGAGGCAATCCAAGACAAGGATGCGGTTTCTTGACAAATAGCAATGGAAGCCGAAATGGGTTCTATGGATCATAACAGAGTGTGGGAGCTAGTTGAACCACTTAATGGGGTCAAACCCAATGGTTGCAAGTGGGTATACAAGAGAAAAAGAGGATCGAACGGGAAGGTGGAAACCTTCATGTTGGGAAATTTATAGTTTTGATAAAAGTTCCAAAAACACATATAATAGGACCAGTCAGACCTGTTAGCTGACTGATGTTTATATTACCATTTATAGAATACCAGTTGATAATTACTGTATAGAACAACTGATGTAATAGATAGGTCACATATTGAGGGGGAACCTCAATATGTATGAGTCAGATCTGAAGATCCAAAGAACAGCTGATATCCGACAGGCCAGAATGCTAGAGAAGAACAGAAGATCAGATCGATCTGATCTAGTCAGATATCTCAGCTGAAGTCATAAAGCTCAAACTCAAAATACTTGAAGATCAGATGACTTCCGGAAGATCGCACGGTAAGACCTACATCACGAAGTCCGCTAGTTGAAGCTAAGTCAATCGGCACCGAGAAGACTCCATCGTAAACCGATCGATTCGACCGATCAAGTCACCATTCGTGAAAAAACTGATGTTTCACCAAATCATACGTCGATGATCCAAACAAGAAGAATGTCAACCTTAGTTGGAAGAACAACACTGAAAAGTGCGTCTGATAACCAATAAGAACTAGACACGTATGATCCGAGCGGTGCATCACGGATTTGATGTCGCTTTCTTCTAACGGCTATAAAATACAAGTTCACGCTTTTCACCATGCCGATTCTCAAGACGCCACATCAATCCGCAAAACCTACCAAATATAGCACGAAATTCAAATTGCTCTCCAATGGCTCTTTGATTTCAAGGTCTATAAATATGGGATCACACTTTGAGTGAAAGATACTAAACACCTTGAACAATCAAGAAGCTCAAGCAATTATCGTAATTCCGCACGAAGAACACGATCAAGAAGATTATTTTATTAAGTGTTCATCCCATAAGTTCTTAGCATAGAAATCTTTTCATCTACCGATAGGCTACCTTAAACACTAGAAAAGATTTCATAGTTGGAACCAAAACAATCTTATCCAAAACCCAAATTTAGGTTAAGTTGTTGACTAGGGTTTCTAGTTCGATTTACGGGATCGGGTTGAGTGAGAACTCCTTAAATATCCGATTGTCTTGTGTTGGACTAACACATAAAAACTAAGTCCGGTTGGTTAAGTTGGTGCCCTTGTGATAGGGAAGAGTGGACGTAGGATCGGGTTTGTCCGAACCACTATAAATCTTGTGTGCCTTTACCGCTTTGATTAACCTGCTCACACAATTGCATAACCTTTAAAGCGCATACATATTCTAAGTTGAGATCGCCCTAGCACCAAGCTTCGATCCGATCAAGCTTGACACTTGAAATAACCGGGTTAAAAGACTAACTTTGGAATCGATTTATAAAAACTGGTTTTTCACGGGTAAAACTTAAGCTTCCGTGACACATCAGTTAAACCGATAGTTATCGAATCGACCGCTTTCCGGGCGATTAGTAAGTTGGTTATCACCCAAACCGATTCACTCAAGACTGATCGGGCTAATCGCCATCACACGATCTCGCACAAAAAGTTTTTTAAGTCTATTCACCCCTCCTCTAGACTTCGGGTTCTCACAAACCCGTTCGGGACCTACAAGTGGTATCAGAGTAGGTTGGTTCTACAGACCACTGACATTTGTGTATCATCGATTCTTGAGGAAGAATCTTTGTGGTCGACTGAACTGATCTTTAAAAACCTTCTTAAAACTCATTCATTTTCCAAAAACACTCAGCATGGATAACACCTCAGGTATGTATCATGATCTGCCGAAGTTCTCAATCGATGAGTATGCAGATTGGGCCATATATATGTCCAACCATCTAGGTTCGATTAGTGGCAGAATGATGGAAGTCATCGAAAGAGGACCCATCATCATATATTACGACAACCTGTAGGTTGGAGGAGATCCGATTTTGCCCGGGAAGTCTTCAGACGAAAAATCCCAGCCTTGATGGATGCAGAGGAAAGGAAACTGCATACTCTAGATACTATCGCAAGGCATATTATCATGAAAACAATGGATAAGGTCACCAAGGAAAAGGTTAAGTATCTCAAAACTGCGAAAGCAATGTGGGATACTCTAGCTGAAATATGCGAGTGAAATGACCAGATAAAAAGACGGTCGATGCGCAGTTTAACCGGGTGAAGTTCGAAAAATCAAGATGATCTTTGTCCAACAAAACCATCAACGAACTCGATGGAAGGATTACAATGTCAATAAACAAGCTTCGAGAACTTGGTAGAGAGATGTCTGATAAAGATATCAACTACAAAATTTTAAGGTCTCTCACCAAGAAATGGGACATGAAGGTCACAGAATCAAGGATTGCCAAGACATTTCAAAAAAATGAAGCCAAGTAGCTTGTTCTTGAGCCTTAAAGCTCACGAGTTCGATTTAATTGAGAGAGGACAAGCAGATGAAGATGAGGTGCCCTTGAAGCCTCAACTTCCAAATCGATTGCTTTTAAGGCAACCAACAAATAGATTGAAGACCAATGAACCCATTGGAAACATCATAAGTCGCGCGAGCAGATCGCTCGCTTATCAGAAACTAGAAAAATCAAATACTCAACCGGGTAAGTATCGAAGATTCTATAAAGATTATCAACATAGCCGAGGAAGAGATAGGAGACCGGACAACAGATCTCCGAGAAAAGAACGGATCGATGATCGGAGAGATCCAGAGATGAAAGGAAAAGAGATAATCTAAATGATTTAGAGAAGAGATAACCAATCGTATGTAAGAAGCTCGATTACTATCGAAAAAGGAAAGTCACCGATAGATCATACGACGGAGTGATTCACCGGAAGAAAAGGTTCCGTGGATCAAGGAGCGTGCTTCAACCTGTGAGAAGCCATGTCACTACAAATAAGCAGACCGCCTGCGGACTGACGCCAAGAGAAAAGGGAAGAAAAGAGGAACATAAGAGAGCAACAGATGGGACGAAAAAGTTATGGTTTCCGATATCGTCAGAATTGACGATTCAGATTCCGCCCTCTCAAGATTCTCGGATACTCCTCTCAGAGAAGATTTTCTGTCCGATCAAGATCTTTGTTGACTTCTATGGAAATGAAGATTTGATATTCTCTTGAGATGATGATGAGATCGGCCTCGATGGCAAAGGAGGACCAATCTCGAGGTAACCTCCAAACTCGCTTTGTTCGCTTTACACCGCTATCATTAGCACACCGCCGGGAGATTGACCACTCCACTCGAGCAATTGCTTGAGGATCTCTCCAATGCAAGAGACACTTATGCTATATAGTGGAAGTTTAAAAATGACAAGTCGAGGACCGTAAATAATCGACTTGCTAAAGAGAATGATCTCAAGTAAAGCCTCTGAACTTAAATTGTTAAACCGCCAGAAGACAACCGAGGAATTTAAAATTGAAAGTTAAAGCTTCGATCGGGAGAAGCGAGATCAAAGATCACCGGCAATTAACAAACAAAGAAGTTCGATGACTTCAAAATCCTCGCAAGCAAAATTCGATGAGTTATTAAAAGCATGAAAGTCTAAAATCATCCGAGGATAATCTGTAGAAGAAAATAGAGGTTTTCAAAAAATCATCTAAAACCGTTTAAGACATGAACACCTATTTTCGAACAACGATTAACAAGAAGGGACTTGAGTATGAGAACCCTTCCACATCCTCAAAAGCCCCGGCTGATTCATCTCAAAAAGGTGTAATCAGACGAGTTTCTGACAAAGATACACCAAAAGCCAAACATGTATCTAATAAGAAAAAAAAGACCGGGTTGAGCGGGTAAAGGCGGTGCCTCAACGGCGGGGAAATGTAAATGGACTCAATCTGGTAAAGCATCGATCGAGGAATGTGAAGAACCCGGTTCTTCCGAAGAGACCTCAACGATCAACAGATCGAGAATCGAAAAAGAACAACGTAAAAGGGAAGTCTAATCGAGACCCAATCAATGTCAGCTGCCTAATAAGCATGCTTCAGGTAAACTACAAAAACCACCTATGCCGAAAAGATATGAATCTTTTGATGGTAGCAGTCGTACCTACCCCTATAATCAGAAATCTAGGGCTGCTGCACCTGAACCACACTGGATAAAAAAAAGACAAACAGAAAAGATAAATCCCAAGTCTTCTAAGTCATCCAAGGTTCACACTAATAATCATACAAAACAGAAAGCATATAAAGAGACGTATGATTATGTTGATAGGTATGGAAGACAAATCAGGCCTTCGGATCTAACTGACCACAATAGAAGTGCTCTGTTTGTATGGATCCCCAAAACTAATCCTAACCCTCGGGACCTAATCCAAAAGGGGTACCAAAAAGCTGATTTGGCTGCAGGATCGCGTGGGTCCGCCAACAAAGGCGAGTTGTGCAAGCAACTATCTGGTACATCGATAGTGGATGCTCAAGGCACATGACTGGAAGCAAACATCTCCTCAGCTCTTACATAGAACAGAAAGGCCCGCGTGTACTCTTCGGTGATGATAACTTTGGTTATACCAAAGGATTCGAACCTTAGAGAATGATGATGTACAAGTAACCGGAGTCTCGTTATGTCGAAGGTCTGAAGCACAACCTATTATCGGTTTCACAATTCTGCGACAACGGATTGGTGTTGAGTTCTCGTGACCAATGCACTATCAAGAATCGAGCCACTCAATGATTTTGCTAATCGGTTCAAGGAAAGGGACGATCTACACACGGTGATTGGAACAGTTGCCCAAGAAATGCATGCCTGATTGTCAAGAGTTCCAAAAGTAGAAGTTGGCTCTGGCACAAAAGAATGAGCCATCTGAACTTTAAAACTCTTAATAAGATAGCAAGGATGTCACTAGTGGAAGGACTTCGAATGAAGTATTTTTCAAAGGATCGGACATGTCTTTGCGCATCGGAAGGGAAAACAGATCAAAGCTTCATTCAAGGGAATTCGGGACCTACATCCATCCAGAAAATCGCAAATGCTTCATATGGATCTATTTGGACCAGCTTACACCGGTCGGTCTCAACGGACAAAAATATACTCGTAATCGTGGATGACTATTCCAAGTTTACGGGTTATATTCTTACATAAAAAGAATGAGACGACAAACGAAGATACCCGAAGCCGCTAAAAAGATTACAAAATGAGAAGGGTGTCGATTGTAGTAAAAATCGATCGAGATAAAGGTACGAAATTTCGAACTCTTTTATTCTTGATTTTTGCTCTAAGTTTGGTATCAAAGATGAAACATCACCGCAAGGACGCCACAACAAAATGGAGTAGCGAGCGGAGGAACAGAACTCTCAAAGAACATTCGCACGATGTTACCGAACATGCAATACCAAGCCGTTTCGGGCGTAATAATCAACCTTTTGCATGCCATACTCGTAAGCAGTATGTCTTCGACTAAGGCTCACTACAAAACACCTTATGAACCGTGGAAGGCGGAAAACCTCGTGTTTCTTACTTCCATGTTTTTGGGTGTAAGTGTTTCATACACAACAATGGGAAGAGTCGGGTTGAAGACTTTTGAGGCCAAGTCGGATGAGGGTATATTTTTTAGGATATTCTCATCTCATCTAGCAAGGCTTTCGTGGGGTTTACAAATGCATTTAACCCTACTTGTGGAAGAAACACCCCATGTAGTCTTTGATGAAGCATCTTCTGAACAAGAGAAATCTGCCTCAGAACAAGGCGTGCACGATCAACCGAGACGATGCTCGAAAATGGATCGGCCTTAACGATCAAGGAAAAAGAATCGTAAAACCGTATAAAGATACATTTCGATCTAGGTGATTCACCGGATCATTCAGATCCTAAGGTACTTAAAAAATCGTCGATGAAGAAGTTCGGCGGTGAGATAATATCAACTGAACCATCCGGTTCAGGGGGAACACCTGAAGTTCCCACGAACAGACATCAGCACATGATGAGTCCAACATCAGCTGAGACATGTTCTTATCAAGTGGATCATAATTCTGCACCACTCCCAGTCGCTAGTAATGAACCTTTATCAGAAATGGATGATGTTCTCGAAACCGACGCAAATCAGAACAGAAGGACCTGGATAACCAGTCATCCAACTGATCTGATCATCGGAGACCCATCTGATAAAGTTAAAACTAGACATCAGATTGGTGAAAGTGCCATGTATTGCTGTTATTTGTCTATGAAGGAACCAACAACAATAGAGGAAGTTTCTACAAGACTTTAAAAGTGGATTCTAGCCATGCAGGAGGAGCTGGAACAGTTCGAGAGAAATCAAGTTTGGGAACTGGTAGACAGACCAAATCATCAAGACGTAATTGGCACGAAGTGGGTTTTCAAGAACAAGAGAGATGAGAAAAACGTCATCACCAGAAATAAGGCAAGACTTGTTGCTAAGGGGTATTCACAATCAGAAGGAATTGATTATGATGAGACCTTTGCACCGATGCCGCCGCCGCCTAAAGCCATTCGTCAATAATTTTCGCATATGCTTCCCACGTAGGGTTCATCGTGTATCGGATGGACGAAAGAGTGCATTTTTTAAACGGGGTACTAGCAGAGGAAGTTTATGTCGAACAACCTCCAGGCTTCGAAAAGAGCAACCAAGTGTACCGTTTAAGAAAAACTCTTTATGGCCTGAAGCAAGCTCCTCGAGCTTGGTATGATACACTCTCTCAGTTCTTGATAGATAGTGGGTTCACTAAAGGAGCGAAAGGGATGAGAACCTTATTCGGGATAGAAGATGGAGAAGATATTCGATGGTTCGGATCTCGTGGGCGACATCATCTTCGGATCTCCCAACAAGAGTCTATGTGAAAGATTCAGCAAACTGATGCAAGGGAAGTTCGAGATGTCCATGATGGGACAGATGAATTACTTTCTGGGTCTCCAGGTGAAGCAAAGTGTAGAAGGGATATTCATCTGCCAAGCAAAGTACACTAGGAATTTATTGGCCAAGTTTGGAGTTCAAAATTGCAAGGAAGCCAAAATTCCTATGATGACTGGATTCAAGATGGATCCAGATGAGGATGGTCGAAAACAAATCGAAAAGAATATAGGGCTCTCATTGGATCTCTACTATACCTAAGCGCCGCCAGACCGAGATATCACCTTTGCGTAGAGGTGTATGTGATGATTTCAGTGCAAATCCAATGCAAAGCCACCTAGAAAGAAACTAAGCGGATTCTTAAGATATCTGAAGGGGACAAGAAATCTTGGTTTATTTTACCCATCGGATGATAATCTAGAGCTTAGTGGGTATTACGATTACGATTATGGAGGTTGCAAGATTGACAGAAGTCAACCTCAGAAACATGGGATTTTTAGGAAGTAAACCGATCTCGTGGTTTTCAAAAAGCGGACATCGGGCGACATCTACTATTGAAAGCGAGAATATATGGGCTAGGAAGTTTGTTGTTCCTAACCGCTCTCGGCTTAGTCGAAATGAGGGATTATAACATTGTAGCTAAGAATGTACCTATATTCTCGTGATGATAATAGTCTTATTGCAATCACTCGTAATCTCGTTCTACATACAAGATGCAAGCATGTGGATGTCAGACACCATTTTATAAGAGATCATGTTGAAAAGAAGAATATCAGAATGGAAAAGATTCACACTGATTTACAGAAAGCTGATATTCTAACCAAGCCACTAGCTGAGATCAGATTCAGAGAATTGTGTAATGAGCTAGGACTTCTGGATCTTGGAGAAAAAGCACCTAAAATGCTTGATGGATTGTTCTCTAGAACCAGCTGGTTAAGAGACTAACCAGGTTGAAATGAGTCAGTTGAGTTTGGTATCTCAACTGATCAGAAGATCAGTCAAGGAACTGATATGAGAAATCGATCAGATTTACAAGTTATCAAATTAAAGGAACTGATCAGATTTAAGGTTTATCAGATTAAAGGAAACGCTCAATTTAAAAGGAATATCTGATTAAATCAGTTGGGTTATTTTACATCTTTGTAAGTCGATTTAGCTGATATTCAACAAGCAAGATTCACAGATTAAAGCCTACAATCGCATAAGAAAGCAGAGAATTTACACAACAATGGAATAATAGAACTTTTCATTGATAAAGACCCGAAGGTCAGATTACATTACAAGTTACAAGTACAAAGGACCCGGAGGTCAGTACATAAGTCATAACCGAAAACCCTAAACCTATAACCCTAAACCCTCATCCTAACCCAAGAAGAGCAGGGGAGAGAGAGATTTTAAATCTGATGCTCTCATTTTCCCCCACTTAACAAGGGTGAGAAAGGCTTTAAAATAATCCTAAAGCCTCTCGCTGAAGCTAAAACCAATGGAGCGAGAGAGGCCTTGATAGGATTTCTAAGCCAGGAGTCCTTAGACCTGAAGTCAATGGACTCTCCAGCTGTTAAATGGAGCACATGTGCCAAGAAATTGGTTCAAAGACCTTATGGGCACATGTGTTGCATGCAAAAATTGAGTTGATATATGGAGATCAGCTGTTGTCTGATCCAGACCGTATATCAAACTCATGTTTTATATCGATCGAAGTCTGTTGATGCTAGTTCCGTCTATCTCGATAGACAAACAAGGTGCATACGGTTAGGAGAAGTGTCTTCTCGATTCATGCATAAAGAACTCCTCCTTGGTGGTAGAGAAGCTTAGCAACAATTGTATGTGAAATCTTTGATGACAATTTTAAAAAAAAAAGGATAAGGGACACAGGGTTGATTTGAGAAGCTGAAATCATTGAAAAAGGGGTAAAAGTATTTGCCGGAAGTCTCACCGGAAATAAGGGTTCACCAGAATACATGATTCTACAAAGAAGATAAGTATGGTGAATGGGTTATGTTGTGTAAAACATTGGTCCAATTTATAGTGGCCAAGCAAGGGTGCAAATGCAAATTTGATTTCAAAAAGCCTATTAGAGAAATTTGCATCACAAGGACAAAGCATGTAGGAATCACGCCGATCGATAATTGGATAAATTTTTACGGATTGACATATCGAGTTATCTGACGATAATTACGATGTCAAATCGCTCCCAACTTAGGGAATAGAGACTACTATTCTAAACTAAGTTTTGGCGGTAACACTTATCCCAAGAATTGGATTGATCTGAGAAGAATCAGATTAGGTCAACCAAAATTTGATTACATACGAAACTGATCAGATAAGGAAGATCAGTTGAACTTGAAACCTCAACAAATCAGATATATCAGTCTATGAGAAAACAGAAATATCAGTTGAAGGGGGAACTTCAACTGATCGAGGAGGATCGAAAGGAAATCAGACGCCAAAATGAAACAGATCAGTTGAAAAGAACAGTTGGGAAATTATAAGGCTTAGGCAGAAAACTAAGATCAACAAGTGGAATCAACTTCAAGTGGTGTTGACTGATTACTATATCAGTCAACCAAATACGCTTTTCTTTTCCCTTGTTATTTGCTTATTTATCGGATCTTATCTGTTTTTATTTGCCTTACTGTACGCATTACCTGTGTGACGTATTACCTGCAAATCATTTAATGCGGACGTGGGGTACCTGTATTAATTGCTACAAAATGAGCTTTTAAATCCAAAAGGTTTTCATACGTGCTTTTCCCAACCATTCGATCAAAACCGCTTAATCTGGATCGTTTAATCTTTTCAAACGGTTGATCTTCCAAATCTTGTCTTTTTCCCTCCTCATCTTTATAAGGTTCATCAAAAACTCTACCAGAGTTTTCCAATTCACAAACTTTTTTTTAAAAACTCTCCAGATTTCTTCTCTGCGATTCAAAGTGTTTTTCTTAAGTTTCAAAATTATCTTCCCGAAAAACAGAATCTGGTAATTTCTGATTATTTGATGAGTCCTTTTTTCTTTAAAATCCATTGATCTTAAAGATTTTGTCAATCGATGGTATCCTGTGTTATGCCTTATTGTTTCTTGGTTTCCGCATGTATTTATCGATTACTAGGCCTATGTATAGGTCTAATAATCAATATATCATATCTCTATGTTTATGCACAATCTTAATCGAGTCTATCTTATTTGTAGATGGCCACTCACGGAATGAGTAAAATAATGTGCAATTATGCGGAACTGGCATTAAAGATTGTCGACGACAAGTTCGTGCAGTTTGACATTACTCGGGATCCGGAATCAATGGAAGTGGAGCAAATTCTGAAGAAAGGAGGTCTTGAGAAATATTATACGCTCACTTCGCAATCCGGTGATCTAAAGATAAACACTCAATTCCTAAGCGAATTTAAGAGTGATATCTGACGCGCCTCGGGAGAAGAACTACTTTTCGCCCAATCAGCGAGAAGATATCGGATCGAGCGAATCGCGGACATAACTCGTCTGATTCGGCTTGCCAAAAAGAACGAATCTCGCCTGTGCACTCTGAGGGAGAATGAAGATGATTTGATCGTAAACGAACTCTTGAGAGAGGTCGACAAACATCGGACCCTTGAGTTTTGTCGGACCAATGCTCAAGAGGAAATACCGATTGTTGTTTGACATATTGTCAAAAACAATCATGGGTATTGCGTTGACCGAGATGCTCTTACATCCGTCTAAACCGTCAAAGCATGGTCAGTAATAATTGATGAAGCCAAGAACATCAATTGGCATGGGTTCCTAAAGGCCATTCTACTCCAAGAACATGAGAAATTTGGAATTGATGAATGGAGGCGGTATATCGAAGAAGAGGATCAGCAATCTCAACAAGGTTGCAGTTATCCTAAAGGACAAAATGCCAAATGGGACCATAATGGACCGAAGTCCTACAAGCGCTTTTCCTCTCCACCACTTCAGCCCCATATTTTGGACCACCGTGACGATGATATGCGGCCCACCCCAAAAGCTTAAGAAGGGAAAGAGCAAGAAAGAACCACGTCTACACCGGATGCCCCCGGAAAAAGAAAAAGAAAATCGGTGAAGGCCCAGAGAAGAGGCAAGAAGCATATGGCAGCCTCCATGACTCGCTTTCTAGAAGATGAGTCGGATGAAGAAGGCGAGCGTCAGATCAAATTTCGACGCGCCACAAAAACAGTGAAAATCGGGCAGCAAAGCTTTCAGCCGAGAGGTCGTGTAACATTCCGAGGAAGAAGCACGAGATTTAACGATCTCCTTCTCCAACTCGAATCGATTCACCGCTCAAACCATCGTTGCCGAAGCATGTTTCTCCTTCACTCCCACCTGCCTAACACTTAAACTACATCTCATGAACTTAAAAGCTTACATTTGGGAACCAAACCACTCGACTCCTGGTTGAGAACCTCGCAGTCGAGCCAATCGGATAACTTCCACCTACTCAAGCACCACGGAACCCTCCACTTCTCATCAACCGGACCGGGATGGACAATTCTCGAGTCTAGATCATCAAAGACCATCACGGGGAAAATGGTCGGAATGAAAATCGAACGAGAAATTGATGAGATGTATCGTAATCGGGTCACCCATCCCGCTATTAGAGAAGAAGTTATGGAGATCCTCACGGAGAGATCTCGATTAAAAAGCTTCTCGATTTTATAATGATTATTGAATGTATGGGAAAGGTCTTGATGAGTTTGCAGATTTTGATTTTGATATGAGGAAATCTGCTAAAGTAGGATCACCAGCTGAGCTGATAACTACTGAATCTATCAAAGCTCGATCCATGTGAAGTCGGGTTAATCGATCAAGGCGAACCGGAGATCGCCAAGAAGCTCCGAAGCGAGATGCTACAATGAAGGATGCAGGAGCTGCCGATGATAGTGGAACTGTGCCGCAATTCATGACCAACCACCGGAGGCGCAAACAACCGAAAGAGATCCGGTGACGCCAAAAACATTCCAACATCTCACATCACGGCTGATCAACTTCAGGAGATCGATCTTGTCTCAAAGATCTCTGAAAAAAGAAGAAGTTGAGGAGTGATAGTCGATCGTAGAGGCAGATTGGCCTCAAAGAAATAACAAATCAAAGGGAATTGGCTATTTCCCAGATTGAGGCAATCAAAGATCAGTTCTCCCAAACTGTGACCACCGTGTCTGCCGAACTTATAAAATCCGTTGATGATAAGCTAATTCAGGTGGATCAACAACAAGTTTCTTTTCTGATGCTCACTGAAAAGCTCGAATTGACAGAAGAGAAACTTGACAAATTGATTTTTACACTCTCTACTGCCATGGAATCTGTCAAGACTGAGCTGATCTCGAAGGTTCAACATCTAACTGCTCAAGTTCCAGGTTTATCTGTTGCAGATCTCAACAGAGCAATATCAGTCAGTTTTGGATCCCTAACTTCCCACTTCACAGCTCTTTTTGATCAAACCAAAAAGGGGGAAGGACGGAGTGAGAAACCAACTGACATGATCAGAACAACAGAAGACCTAATTCAGACAGTTGAAGCCTATGGACAAAGACTAGACCATCTGGATCTCTTTGTTAACGAAGTCTCTAAAAAGATGGAAAAGTCAAAGGCAAGAAAGGTAGCTGCTGCGGGTGCTGGGACATCACAAAAGGTAGTCATTATGGTCTTTGGGACATCACAACTGCATACCGATCCTTTCGGACTAAAATAGTCACAAGAAGCATAGCTAGCCGAGATCAAAGCCGATAAGGAATCGGGCCGAGAAATGGCTCCAAAGAGCGGAGTTCAAGAGGCCCGAAAAAGCGAAAAAGAAGAAAGAAGGGCGAAAAAATTGACAGAGGCGTAAAAATCAAGAAAGGATTCGGACGAGCGAAGAAAGAAAAAGGCCGGAAAATCTGTGCGTAACCTCATTTGCCAAAAGAGTTGATAAGATCATTCCAAAAACTGCTGCACATGCTAAGAGGTTTGAGGAATGGAATAAGATCGAAGTGAATGGCTACGGGGGACGCTTTTTGTTCTTGATCTTGTTCCACGAGAAGAATCTCCGGATGATGAATTCCTCAACGGTTAGAAAATAAATATCCAGATTTTTTCAAGTATCGGAAAATGAGGCCAAACTTATCAATGTAAAAATATCTCGCCAAGAGTATGATCCGTTGGATTACTCGAAGAAGGCGGATGGCTCATTTGACAGATGGCATTTCGGAGATTCTATTTTGACCTCCCGAGAAAAACGCATAACCGATCCTCGTGGACCAATGATGTCAAATGGAAACTATATCGATTTTCAACGTGCCTCAAGATCAAAGAGAGATGCCGAAGGATACAAGCCTAAAGAGTGAAGAATCGAAGACTTTCGAGGATCACCGCTTTTAAATTCAAACTTTTCTGATGTAACATGTAATCAACATATCTAATGAGAAAAGTTTATTTTCTGATCCTAAGACAAAATCTCATTGTCTTTCGATTATGTGCTCTTTTTCGTTCTATATTATTCAATGTGTGTTTGGTTTTTCGTGTGTTTTGGTTTTTATCAAAAAGGGGAAATTGTTGGGAAATTTATAGTTTTGATAAAAGTTCCAAAAACACATGTAATAGGACCATCGGACACATTAGTAATGATCGATGTTTATATTACCGTTTATAGAATACCAGTTGATAATTACTGTATAGAACAACTGATGTAATAGATAGGTCACATATTGAGGGGAACCTCAATATGTATGAGTCACATCCGAAGATCCAAAACGGTGATATGACATCCGGGCGCCGAATGCTAGATAAGAACGAAGATCGGATCGATCCGATCTAGTCGATATCTCAACCAAGTCATAAAGCTCAAACTCAAAATACTTGAAGATCGATGACTTCCGTAAGATCGGACGAAGACCTACATCGGTAAGTCCGCTAGTTGAAGCTAAGTCAACCGCACCGAGAAGACTCCATCGTAGATTGATCGGGCCCGATCGATCAAGTCAAATTTCACCGTGTGAAAAATCGATGTTTCACCAAATCATACGTCGATGATCCAAACAAGAAGAATGTCAACCTTAGTTGGAAGAACAACCGAAAAAAGTCGCTCATAACCAATAAGAACTAGACACGTATGATCCGAGCCGCAATTACGGATTTGACGCTTTGCTCTCTCTCTAACGGCTATAAAATACAAGTTCACGCTTTTCACCATTCCGTTCTCAAGACGTCACATCAATCTCGCAAAAACTGCAAATATAGCACGAAATTCAAATTGCTCTCCAACGGCTCTTTGATTTCAAGGTCTATAAATATGGGATCACACTTCAGAGTGAAGATACTAAACACCGAACAATCAAGAAGCTCAAGCAATTATCATAATTCCGCCGCGAAGAACACGATCAAGAAGATTATTTTATTAAGTGTTCATCCCATAAGTTCTTAGCATAGAAATCTTTTCATCTAACCGATAGGCTACCTTAAACACTAGAAAAGATTTCATAGTTGGAACCAAAACAATCTTATCCAAAACCCAAAGTTAGGTTAAGTTGTTTAGCAAGATTTCGCACTAGGGTTTCTAGTTACGATTTTCGGGATCGGTTGAGTGAGAACTCCTTAAATATCCTCGATTGTGTAATTGTGTTGGACTAACACATAAAACTAAGTCCAGTTGGTTAAGTTGGTGCCCCTTGTGATAGGGAAGAGTGGACGTAGGGACCGGGTTTGTCCGAACCACTATAAATCTTGTGTGTCTTTACCGCTTTGATTAACCTGTCTACACAATTGCATAACCTTTAAAAGCGATACATATTCTAAGTTGAGATCACTAGCACCAAGCTTCGATCGATCAAGCTTGACACTTCAATCAACCGGGTTAAAAGACTAACTTTGGAATCGATTTATAAAAACCGGTTTTTCATGGGTAAAACTTAAGCTTCCCGACACATCGCTTAAACCGATAGTCACCAAACCGACCGCTTTTCCGCGATTAGTAAGTTAGTTATCACCCAAACCGATTCACATTTCGACTGATCAAAGCTAATCGCCATCACACCTGATCTGCACAAAAAGTTTTCAGAAGTCTATTCACCCCTCCCCTCTAGACTTCTGCCCTCACAAAACCCGTTCGGGACCTACACTTCAAGGCAAGGCTTGTGGCGAAAGGTTATACTCAGAAAGAAGGGATCGACTATGAGAAAACCTTTTCACCTGTAGCAATGCTCAAGTCCATCCGAATTCTCTTATCGATTTCACAAGATCTCGACTTTGAAATCGGCAAATGGATGTCAATACGGCTTTCCTTAACTGAAGTCTTGAAGAGGAAATCTATATGCAACAACCCCAAGGCTTCATTGAAAAAGGCCAAGAACACCTAGTTTGTAAGCTCAAGAAGTCCATTTACGGACTCAAACAAGCATCCAGAGCTTGGAACCAATGTTTTGATCAAGTAATAAAGCCTTATGGGTTTGATCAAAATGAGTACGAAAGTTTTGTGTACAAGAAGGTTGTCGGAACTGCATTGGTATTCTTAGTAATATACGTAGACGACATTCTGCTCATCGGGAACGATGTAAAGGTGTTGTCAGACGTAAGGGCGTGGCTTTCAAAACAGTTTGATATGAAGGACTTAGGGGAAGCCGGGTGTTGGGAAATTTAGAGTTTTGATGAAAGTTCTAAAACACATGTAATAGGACCAGTCAGACCTGTTAGCCGGCTGATGTTTTTAATACCAGTTATAAGATGACCAGTTGATAATTATTATATAGAACAACTAATGTATAAGATAGGTCACATATTGAGGGGGAACCTCAATATGTATAGGTCAGATCTAAAGATCAGAAGAATAAAAGATCATTTGAAGTCAAGCGGTGCCGGCAAGGAAACAAAGAAGATCGACGATCTTATAAAGTCGATAATCGGTGAAGTCATGAAACACAAATTGGAAGACTCAAGATCGATGACTACCGTAAGATCGCACGAAGACTCTATCGTAGATCGATCATCACTTGTAATCGGTCGTCACCACACCGGTGATAATCGATGCTTCACCAAGTCATACGTTGTTGATCTGAACAAGAAGAATGTCAACTTTAGTTGGTAGAACAAACACTGAAAAGTGCTTTTGTTAACCAATAAGAACAAGACACGTATGAACGGAGCCGACAATACGGGATTTGGTGCTGCTTGGTCAAACGGCTATAAAAGACAACTATTCATGCTTTTCGGCCATCTTTCCCCTCAAGACGCCACATCAAATCCTACATATCTACCAAATATAGCCAAAAATTCAAATTGCTCTCCAACGGCTCTTTGATTTCGGGGTCTATAAATATGGGATTACTCTTCAGAGTAAACAACAAAAATTATCAAGAAGCTCATACTATAGCCAAATTTCCGCACAAAGAACACAACCTTGAAGATTATTTTTCTAAGCGTTCATCCCATAGTTCTTAGTACATAAATCTTATCCTCTAGCTGTTAGGCTACTCAAATACTAGGAAAGATTTCAAAGTTGGAACAAACAACAAATCTTACCCAAAACCCAAAGTTAGGTTAAGTTTGTTTAGCAAGATTTCAGACTAGGGTTTCTAGTTCTGATTTCTGAGATCGGTTGAGTGATAGCTCTATAAATATCTGTTCGTGTAATGTGTTGGACTAACACAATAATCTAAGTCCATTTGGTTAAGTTGGTTAAGTTGGTGCCCCTTGTGATATGGAAGAGTGGACGTAGGACTGGTTGTCCGAACCACTATAAATCTTGTGTGCATTTACCTGATTGATTAACTGCTTTACACTATTGAACATAACTTGATTAAATCTGCATACATATTACGAAAGTTAGGATCATTTAGCACCAAGTTCTCGATCCGATCGATTGACTCCATAGTCATCCGATTGAAAACGACCGAACGATTTGTTATAAACCGGTTTTCACACGGGTATAAACTAGCTTCCGCACAATCAGTTAAACTGATAGATACCGAACTGATTTGCCCTCAGGCGATCAGTAAGTTGGATATCAATCCAAAATGATTCACTTGCACTTTGATCAAAGTAAACCGCAATCACACACGATCTCGACCAAGAAAAAAGTTTTTAAGTCTATTCACCCCCTCCTCTAGACTTACGCCCTCATTAAAACCGTTGGGACCTACACCGCACATCCTTGGGATCAATATCACTCAAGATCGCAAGAAAAGGATGATAAGCTTATCGCAAGCTTCATATATAGACACTGTCTTGAAGCGATTCAGAATGCAGGATTCCAAGAAAGGCTTCGTACCTTTCAGACATGGAATCCCTCTATCCAAGGAAATGTACCCTAAGACACAAAAGGAGATAGATGACATGAAAGGCACTCCTTATGCTTGAATTTGTCGGAAGCCTTATGTATGCAATGTGTGCGAGACCCGGATAGACCGATATATCAAAAGTAATCCAAAATAAATTAGATAATTTATTAAGAACATTAAAAGTATCAAAAAAGAACATGAGATAGAATATTAGTTTATCGGAAGTCTAATCCCATCGGAAATTTCCAATCGACTTAGATTCGGAAAATCTACCTCGGTAGTGTGTTTTGCAAGAGCCGTGACATGGAGAAGCGTTAAAAAGAATTCTACCATGGATAGAATATTAGTTTAAAAGCGATAGCTCAAGAACTTCCTAGTGGACTTGGATGTAGTTCGAATTTGCCCGGCACAATCAACATTTCTTTGTGATAATTCCAATCGATTGCAAATTCAAAGAGATTCCAAGTAAAACATTAAATATCATCTTAGAGAAATCGTTAGAGATGAGATATTTGCAAAGATGGGGAGGAGCCACCTGACAGTGGAGAACCAATCGAGACATGTGGAAGGAATGGGTGTCAAATCGTTGCATCGCCGATAAGTGGGAGATATTATTAGGTTGGTAGGTGACATTAGATGTCACGCATTAGGACTACGAGAGATATGTTGAGGCTTAAAAGCGGACTTTGAGTATAAGTGGGAGATTGTTGGGGTTATCTTTGGAAAGATGCTTTTACTTTGTATAACCAAATTGAATTCTGTGGATTTACTTAAATAAATTATTTATGCCCGATGCTTTAAATATCATTGAATGTTCATATATTTCTTCGCATGATAATGCCGTGTTACATTGTAGTTAATTTAGTGATACGCAAATCATCAAGATTAAACCAATCTCTTGTAACTAAAAACAAGACCTAGATGGAAATAAACACATGAAAGGTTGAAATATCATCTTCGGATTGGCTTGTCTTGACCTCTTAAGTGCGTGGTGCCTTTGAATAGGGGAGGATAAATTCTTCAAAGAACTAGGAAGAATTGACCTCAAAGTTATTTCTTAATTTTGTCCTTAAATAGGATCGTGTGTGGTTAGTAATTATTGCTTTTGAATTCAGAGAATCAATGAGATTCAATACTTTATATCTTGGGCAATATTATTGGTCACACGACACTAAGATTTAATATGAAGAACAATGCGGCTTTAAACATTGACGAATGGGAGGTTCATAAGATTTATCATACCAAATCTTGCAAGTGGAATTAGTTTCGGTATGGATAATAATGTTGAATGGATTTCTTGACCAGAGGAAAAAAATATTAATTAATGAAAAGCTATTTTGGTGGCTTGAATTAATTAATGGGCTAGATAATCTTAAACTGGGAAATAATAATGGGAGCCATATTGCTTGATAATATGGGTTAAGATGGATAGTGCAATATTAATTATGTAGTAGGATTAATTAATATTTATGGGCTTGAATAATATTGTGGCTCAATATTGATAATTCAAGATCCATTGGAAGGTCCAGTCTTAATTCTCCTAAAGGCCCTCAAGTAGCTCAAACATAAAGTCCAATAACTGAAAAAGGTGTTTAAAATAAAATAAATTTTGTTGCCTAATTTTCCTATAAATTTCGAAAATAATAAATAATAGAGGGAGAAAGATTTTCTTTGAATTTTGTTATGGAATGAAGATAAGTATTCTTGGAATACAAGATTATCTCATTAAATTCAAGAAATCTCCCACTTGGTTATTTATTTTGAAATTTTCGAAAATTTTGAAGAAATAAGGAAAAGAAAGATTTTCTTGATTTTCTTGAAAAGATATTATGGAAGATATGTATTCTTGCAATACAAGTATATCTCATAAATTCAAGAAGATCCAAATCTTGGAATCTTTTTCCTTATTTTTTTCAAAATATCCCATAACAAGAGGATGTGGGATTTTTATGGAATATTTTAATTATGGAGAAAAGAATATATGAGATATATTCAAGATTTCTTGGAGATCAAGAAAAAGATTTTTTTCTCCCTATTTCATGATGAAAAATCGGCCACCACCTCATCTATAAATAGGGGATGATTTCTTCATCCCTGAGTGCAATTTCATGTGTTGGAAAATTAGAAATCCACAAAGGTGGTGCAACAAATAATTTATTTTTTCTTTTGTTAATTGTTCGCGAGTTTCCTTCCACCGGATTAACGAGCAAGGACTTGGGAATACTTGGGAAGACTTTTTGGTGTGTTCGTGCCAACGAAGTCCATTGCCATTCCAAACAGGTTAGTTCACGTAAACCTGTAGCAATTCTGCATGCGTAGGATTTATGTGAACTGTTTATATGCATGATTTGTTGTTGAATTATTATTTGAATTAATATAGAATTAATTCATGCTAGTAATAATTGTTAGAATTAAAATTGTATTTAAATATTAATCCCGAATAGATCCGGGCAATTAATTCCCCAACAGTATTCCCTTATCCTTGTTCAACAATCCGGTGGTAGGAACTCGCGAACAATTTAACAAAAGGAAAAATAAAATTATGTTGCACCACCTTTGTGGATTTTTAATTTTTCCAACACATGGAATTGCTTGGGGATGAAAAATTCATCCCCTATTTATAGATGAGGTGGTGGTCGAATTTTTGGGCAAAAATAATATGGGAAAATCTTTTTCTTGATTTACAAGAAATCTTGAATATATCTCATATATTATTTTCTCCATAATTAAAATATTCCACAAAAATCCCACCTCCTCTTGTCATGGTATTTTCGAAAAAATAAGGAGTAAGGAAAACAAGATTTGGATCTTCTTGAATTTATGAGATATTCTTGTATTCCAAAAATATATATCTTCCATAATACCTTTTCAAGAAAATCAAAAAAATCTTTCCTTCCTTTATTTATTCAATATTTTCGAAAAACACAAATAAATAACCAAGTGGGAGATTTCTTGAATTTAATGAGATAAACTTGTATTCCAAGAATACGTATCTTCATTCCATAATAAAATTCAAAAAAAATATTTTTCCCTCTTTTATTTATTATTTTTGAAAAATATAGAAAAATTAGGCAACAATAATTTATTTTATTTTTAAACACTTTTTTCAGTTATTGGACTTTATGTTTGGGCTACTTGAGGGACCTTTAGGAGAATTAAGATTGGACCTTCCAATGGATCTTGAATTTCCAATATTGAGCCACAATATTATTCAAGCCCATAAATATTAATTAATCCTACTACATAATTAATATTGCACTATCCATCTTAACCCATATTACTGTTAATATGGCTCCCGGTTATTATTTCCCGTGTTTAAGGTTATCTAGCCCATTAATTAATTCAAGCCACTAAAATAACTTTCCATTAATTAATATATTTTTGTCATTGGTCAAGGAACGGTCAACATTATTATCCATACCGAAAACTAATTCCACTTGCAAGATTTGGTATGATAAATCTTATGAACCTCCCAAGGGGGCAAATTGAACAAGCGTACTTGCACACGATTCTTCGTATTAAATCTTAGCAATCGCATGTGACCAATAATATTGCCCAAGATATAAAGTATTGAATCTCATTGATTCTCTACCCGTCATAAGTCAAAGCAATAATTACTAACCACACACGATCCTATTTAAGGGACGAAGATTAAGAAATAACGAACCACTGATGTCTAATTCTTCCTAATTCAGTGCTGAAGAATTTATCCTCTTGTAGGTCCTATTCAGTGCATCAGTCATGCACTAGTGTAATCTCTTGGTCAATACAAGTCAATCTGAGTCTTACACTTCAACCTTTCACAATGGATTGTTCATTTCCATCTAGGTCGTGAACAGCGTACTTTTAGTTACAAGGGACTGTTAATTTAATCTTCTGTGATCTGGTATCACTAAATTAACTACAATGTAACACGTACTATTTATTGAATAGTTATGCAGTAAATATATGTAACATTCAATGATATTTAAAGCATCAGTGATAAATAATTTATTTCAGTAAATAAGACAGAAATTCAGTTTGGTTATACAAAGTAAAAGCATACTTTCCAGTATAACTCCAACAATTTTTTGGTCTACCAATCAGTTTGCTAATTTAGTAGGCCAGACCTTTTAGGGTTATAAACCCCTACCAATCGGACCCTAAGACAAGATTTAAGTTAAATGGTACATAATATGAGTTTTCCTAACAAAGTGGGATAACTCAAGTGGTTAGAACACATATCACTACCTACGATCAAGAGATCATGAGTTCGAGTCATTTTCCTTATATCAAAAGAAGAAATTTTCCACGCTCAAGTCCATAATTGGTTCGTCCAAGTCCACATGTCAGGGTGAGACTCTATTTGATCGTGTTACTCAAAATTTTCTGTTGAAAATCTCAATTCTAAATGACATAGTCGTGTGGGTTCTACGACTTTGCATAAGAGTTGTGTTTCGATCATAACTAGAGGTCTCGAACTCCGATTTCTCATCGTTGTTGCCCTCTTTTCTATATGCTTGTAGTGGTTCAAACCTCTTCTCTAACATCCAAAGTTAAATTCCATTTATTCAATTTCCCTCTAACTTGAGCTCTCTTATTTCGATTTGTTAACTCGTTAAGACTCTTTTCAACATGCTTGTAGTGGTTCAATTGTTCTTCCTAATATTCACGATATCAGTCTCCAATTATACTCATTTGACTTTGATTGACAGTTGAAATTATAAGTTGAAGTGTAACTATTTTTTGATAATAATTGCACGGTTCAGTGTAAATAAGTTGCATGTTTCTAAAATGCAGTATGAGTGTACGGTGCACCTGGATCCATACAAGAATTAGCCATTAAAAAAGTGATAAAGTAAAATAAATTTTTTAGAATTTCAAAATCCTTAGTTAAAGTCTAAAAATTAATTAGATTTTGAGATTATAAAGTACAAAGTCGACAGAAATAATTTAGGCCCGTAATGAACATGACAAAAACTTATATAGACCTGGTTCATGCTATGAACTCGGTTATTTAAGTATCACTGTTACATAAAAAACTCTCACTCCTATGTATAAAAATTATCACTATTATATACAAAAATAATCACTGTGGTAAAAAATTTTTGAGCATAACAGTTCGGTTATTTAAGTATCATTGTTACATACAAAAACTCTCACTCCTATGTATAAAAATTATCACTGTTATGTACAAAAATAATTACTGTGGTAAAATATTTTAAGCATAACAGTGATAGTTTTTATACATAACTGTTATAGAATTTGTGTATGGTCCTGGTTCAAGTGTTAAATCAATAAACATAGCCTAACGCAATTTACGAATTTACTTTCTAAGATTAATTTAATTTGCATTTAAGCCCTCGTCTCCATTGCTAAACCTCCGGGCGGAGTGTGGGAGGGCTTATCTTCCTTCCTACAGGTATTCACGAACAGAGCTTCCTTATTTCAAGCCAAATGCGGTGATGTATTCCACTACTCTCAATTCACCACTCCAAAATCCCTCCCTATTCAACTTCCCATTCCATCGCTGCGCCAAAACTAATACCAAAACCATTTCATTTCCCAGAAATCCCCAATTCTTCGCCAAATCCTTCTCGCCCTTATATCCACTTCGAATTTCGCCCCACGCTGATTCGTTTCGAGTTTTCAGATGCTCTGTTGTTGACGATAAGGTTGAAAACAACCGGCTCAGAATCCAGGTCAGTTATTCGAAACGCCGGAATGAGGACAACAATGTTATCGCCGTTGCAAAGCCAATTGCTTATGCATTGTTCTGTATTTTCGTTGGAGTTTTCTGTCCGGTTATGGGGTTTCAGAGACCTGCTATTGCAGCCGTTGCTGCTGCCCCTGTGGGGGAATCGGTTTTAAGGGAAGAGAATGAGGAGAATGGGCATGAGTTCTCGCGGTACACTCGGCGGTTATTAGAGTCTGTGTCGCGGCTGCTTAAGATAATTGAGGACGCCAGAAATGGGGGAAAGGAAGGTTCTGCTAAGAATGTTGAGGAGGGGTTGAAGGAGGTTAAAATGACGAAGATGGAATTGCAGGACGAGATAATGAATGGTTTTTATGCGGAATTGAGGGTTTTGAAAGGGGAAAAAGATGCTTTAGAGGACCGTTCTGAGGAAATTGTGGGTAGAGCATTAAAGGCTAAGAAGGAGGAGGAGGGTTTAGTGAGCAAAGGAAAAGGTAGTAGTGATAGGAGTGCTAGGTTAAGGGAGGAAAGGAAGAGTTTGGAGAAAGAATATGAAGACACATGGGAGAGAATTGGGGAGATTGAAGATTTGATTTCAAGAAAAGAAACCATGGCATTAAGCATTGGTGTGAGGGAGCTTTTGTCTATCGAGAGAGAGTGTCAGGCTTTGGTCGAGAGCTTCTTAGAGGAAATGAGGAGACAGAAGACTCAGAGGTGAAGAAAACATTGGCTCTTTATTCTCCTTCCATGATATTTTCACAAAAAGAATGATAAATATGAAGTTTCCTTTGCTTTTCATATTTGTTGAATGACTTAAAAGAATCAAGAGGAAATATCTATTTCTGCATCTGTCCTAAATTACAAGTTGGATATTGTGTTACATCAAACAATTTCTGCTTGACTTCAGTTGTGTTGCCTTTGCACTGCTGATGCTGCAGAATGCTTTTAACTGCATTTTGCTTTTAGGAATTGAGGATCACTATATGTTGCACTCATTTTCCGTTTTAAGCAACACTTCATCTCTTTAGGTCTTTAAATCATGGATCTTGATGTCAGCTTATTGTATGTATTCCTGTGCAATTATTTTTTAGGAAGAAGCTCTGTTGGCTGCAATATATTCAAGTCTGATATCTGAAGCTGCACAGTGTCTGTTGAGCTATGTTGACTCACAAAGTTGGAAGTTTCAATATTTGTGGAACATCTGACTTTTGAAATTTATGGTTACCAGAAAGGTCAAACAATCATGTTGATTCAACATACTGGGACTTTTAAACTAGTTAAAAAGCAGTCCTTTTCAAGAAAGAAAAAGAAAGCAGTCGAATGCTGTGGACTTCATAGTATATAGATTCACTAAGAACTTAAATCCTTAGGATCAAACATTTAGATAAATAGTTTAATATGATGAATCATATTACAAAGATGTATTCTTAGATGCAATTTTAAGTTCCAAAATTTAGTTGTACATCAAATGATATCTGGTATTTCCTGTTAAAATCTGATCTACTGTTGCTTTATCTGCTTTGTGTCTTATGAACTTGCAGTACCTCAAAAAACCCTGTTACCAAGCTCTCTAAAGGCGAGCTTCAGAAAGAACTGCAAGATGCACATAGACTGTATCAGGAGCAAATAATACTACCCAGCGTTATAGGTGATAATATGGAGTCTGTTATTAGTCAAGAATCAACTGCTTTTTCTCGTAGGATACAGCAAGTTCTTAGGGATTCAAAAGTGATGCAAAAGAACGCGGAGGCTAACATCAGAAAGACTATGAAGAAACATGGTGAGGAAAAGCGTTTTTTGGTGACCACACCCCCAGATGAGGTTATCAAGGGTTATCCGGATATTGAGCAAAAGTGGATGTTTGGAAAGAAGGATGTAATAATGCCAAAAGCTGCGAGCCACCATTTACTTCATGGCTGGAAGAAATGGAGAGAGGAGGCTAAGATGGAGCTTAAAGAAAGTCTTCTGGAAGATTCTGAATTAGGAAAAAAGTATGTGTCCGAAAGACAGGTAATTTGTACTAGTTGAATATTTTTTATGTGCACTTATAGTGTTTCTAAACAATAAGATCATCCTTTTTTGGATACAAAATTCTTTGCAGCAGATTGACCATATTTTGTACAATTATTGCTGGTTTCATTTGTTTGTGAAAGTCCAGTCCTTTGTTTCAATGGAACTGCTCATCTAAGTCACTATGATGCTGGGCTGTTAACTTTGTTGTATTCAATTTTTCTTGATAAATTGCTATGTATTCCAACCGTTGGTCTTGTTTTTCATGGGGTTCTGTTTTTTAATCAGGACACATTATACCTCTGGTGATATTATCAAACATTGTTGTGATTTTCTTTTCATTCCAATATTTTCGTCGTCTTCATAATAGTCCTGGCGAGTAAGATGGGCAAGGACATAAATATTGACGAGAGAAAATGCCAGGGATGGGAGATCCCTTTCACAAATTTCAAGTAGACAGAAAGGTACCACAAGATTACAATATCACTTAAAAGTGAAATACTAATCTCTAATTAAATCTGAGAGGTGAACACCTACAAAAATCCAATGTCCTGACACCCAAAGAGCAACTCAATTGAACTCTCAAAAATCCTATTATATCTTTCTAACCATATGGACAAAATACAATGGCGACGACAATTCTCCATAATTTTTTTTCTTTCTTCTTAATGTGACTGCCCAAGTTATTAATTAATAAATCTGAATCTGAATTCGGTGCCACCCAATGCAAACCCAATTCAGTGAGTAGATCGATTTAAATTCCTCGAGTAAAGTAGGTGGTCAAGATCTTGCCAGTTTATGCTGATGAGATATTAGTTTTAATAGTTTTTAGTTATGGCTTTACTCTGATCTCTCTGTCATATTATGAATTCTGAAAATGAGGAGATATGAATGATCCTTACTTTTGCAAAACTTTAGCTCTTTTTCGCATACAATAATTGTTCAGTTTTTATTACACTTCTCATGTATGATTTATCTGACTTAAAAAATGTCAAATATAGGAACGTGTTCTTCGGGATCGGGATAGAGTATCATCAAGAACATGGTATAATGAACAAAAGAGTAGATGGGAGATGGATCCAATAGCTGTTCCTTATGCTGTATCAAAAAAACTTGTGGAGAATGCTAGAGTAAGGCACGACTGGGGTGCCATGTACATCACACTTAAGGGGAATGGCAAGGAATACTATGTGGATGCCAGAGTAGGAGCTCTAATTGTTGTCTTTTCTTCAAAAAATTGAACTTCCTTAACAATTTCCGCCAATTTATTGTTTTGTTACAGGAATATGAGATGATGTTTGAAGATTTTGGGGGTTTTGATGCATTGTATCTAAGAATGATTGCAGCTGGCATCCCAACTGCAATTCAACTAATGTGGATTCCCCTTTCAGAGTTGGATTTAAGTCAGCAGTTCCTTCTGGTAGTGAATTTCAGTCGTGAGTGCATTACAGGATTATTGAGGATCAGTAGTGTTTCTCGTGTTACAAATTGGACCTTCACAAAAATAAGGGACGTTAATGATGACATAATGATACTGATTGTTTTCCCTATACTGGAATTTATAATCCCTTATAAGGTAACAATTTGAACTGCTCAATATGGTCATTTCAGCTCTAAATTGTAGCAACCAGTTGTTTAATCATCCCTTTATTCTCTTATTACATACTTTCAAGTTTCTTGTACGCTAGTTGTACGGTGCAACTTTGCACAACTAATACTTTTCAGTGAAAACAACTATTACTGACTAACTAATACTATTCAGTGAAAACAACTAATACCGTTTAAAAATGCACTAGAGTTGCACGGTGCACTTGGTGTATATTGTCTTCATCTTTTCTTTCATGTCATATCTGATGATTTTTAATGCATTCTCTCATTTTTTTTGTTTGTTGGTGTAGGTTAGGATGCTTTTGGGCATGGCGTATCCCGAGTATTCTGATATATCTCTGGGGTCGAATTGGTATCTCAAGTGGCAATCTGAGGCCGGAACAAACTTTAGGACTCGCAATACAGAAGAATTTCAGTGGTATTTTTGGTTTTTGGTTAGAGCTGCCATATATGGATACATACTGTTTCACGTTTTCCGGTATTTGAAGAGGAAAGTTCCAAGAGTTCTTGGTTTTGGGCCTTTGAGGAGAGATCCAAACTTTAGGAAGCTACGCAGAGTGGTAAAATTTTGTCCTGTCAACTATGATGAAGTCAAGTGTTTGCTGTTATTAATTACTCCCTCCGTCCCTCTATAACTTTCCACTTTCTTTTGGGTGTTTTAATTAAGGAATAATAATAAAATAATAAAAATTGAGGGTAGTTTTGGGTATTGGAAGAGAGGAAAATGACGTTTTTTTGTAATATTATGTGAAAAGTGAGGATACAAATGATGGGTAGTGGAGTTATTTTTTCCATTTATGGAAGGGGAAACTTATTGTGGGACGGATAGAAAAGGAAAGTGAGAAACTTATATTGGGAAGGAGGGAGTATTATTTATGACGAGTTGGTATGCTGTGAAACTTGTTCACCGTGAAACTGGTTTTTTTTTTTTACAGACATACACTTTAGTAATATAAGTCACACACTTTAGTAATATAAGTCACACACTTCAGTTATCACTACGACACTCTTTGCTATAATATAAGTCACACCCTTCACTTTTATGAGTTATACTCTTTACAGTAAAAAGTCACACACTTTAGTAATATAAGTCACACTCCTTAACCAATTTCACCGTAAAACTTGTTCACACTATACTTTGCCATTTATGACTGGTCCATGGATTTCTCGTTTGCAACATTTCTGTGTAACTGGTTTAGGCATATAAATAAGTGTATAATTTATAACAAAAAGGATCTCATTATTTTAGTTGTTAAGGAATAGGTTAAAAAAATGGATCTCATTATTTCTTCACTACCCTTTCTCTAAGGAAATATGGTGGAGGGTGGTAGGAGAACTAAGACTCAATGGGTCATTCCAGGCACTATTGTGGAGTGAAAACCCCCTGATACCCGTGGATGTAGATCATTGTACGAATCGAACCACGTAATTCCTGTTGTTTTGTGCGTTTCTTGTTCATTTCCAATTGATCTTTGCATTTCTACAGTTTGAGTATCACTTGATCTGTGATACGGTATTAGTTGCTGTTGGACTGGCAAATTCTTATGGAGGATAGCATTCTTGGTAGTGACATGGTCCATTTGGTTAGAGAGGGATAGGATAATTTTTTAGGAAAGTTTTGTATCTTTAGAGGAAATATGGAATAGGATTAAATGCACAGTCGCATTGTGGTCCTCGAGTGATAAGTTGTTCAAGGCCGTCTATCTTTGTTGGATTTTGCAAGGAGTTGGTGTTTTGCTTTGTAATGTTTTAAGATTATTCCTCTGCTTGTAACTAAGGGATTTCTCTTCCCTTTCTTCCAGCAATAAAAGTTATGTTTCTTATTAAAAAAAAAGAATAGGTTAACAAATTAAACCCTTGTTTGACTGGTTGGCCTTTTTTTGCTGTTTTGCAGAAAGGTTATTTTAGATATAGGTTAAGGAAAATAAAGAGTAAGAGAAAGGCCGGTGTTGATCCAATAAGCACTGCTTTTGATCATATGAAGGTTCGACTCTGTGCTCAATTATCTCATTTTTAAATCCTTTTTCTTAAATATATTCTAAACCATTTCATTATTACTGGTCTCAGAGGATAAAGAATCCTCCCATACGGTTAAAAGATTTTGCCAGTGTTGAATCCATGAGAGAAGAGATTAATGAAGTGGTGGCATTTCTGCAAAATCCTAATGCATTCAAAGAAATGGGAGCTCGTGCACCTCGGGTATGCCAAGTTATCATATATGATTTAAACTCTTGTTGGTGTATAGAATAATGATAGTTTATCTTACCTTTATAGAATGGTGTATCTATACTTTGTGCTTTGCATTTTCATAATGATTTAACATATAGAGTAGGTTAAGTTGCAATGAAATGTGCCTTCAAGGTCGGCAGAGTTGTGCATTCATGCCATCTGGTTCTCTGCAATTGGTAGATATCCTCGAGAAAGAGTAAATTTCAAAATTAGTTCCGTATCCATTGGGTGTTGGCGCTTTTAGTCCCATACGAATCAATTTTCTCAATTAAGTCCCATAACATTTAAAATGAAGCAATTTAGTCTTATATTGACAATTTTTTTATTTTAGGATAATAATTAATTTGTGATTTTTTTAATTGAAATTAATATGTTGAGGTCTCATTATGCCATGTAAGTGACGCTAAGTCATTAGTCAGGTTGCCACATGGAATTCTGGCAGCACACATGAGTGGCATGTGCAAAAATCCTGCAACCTTGTCAATACAGGCCTAAAATTACATCATTTTAAAAGTTATATGACTTAATGATGGAGATTGAATCGCGAGATTCAGTTTCCTTCATTATATTTATATGATACTCCCTCTGTCCTAATTTTGATTGTTCACTTTCCGTAAATAACCGTCCTAATTTTGTTTGGTCATTTCCTAAAACGGAAATAAAGCAACTTTCAATACTATTTAATACTATTATTTCTCTCCACTAAATCCACTTTACACCATTTAATATTATTATTTCCCCTCCACCAAACCCACTTTACACTATTTAATACTATTATCTCCTACCTTTTCTTAATCTCCTTATCTACAGTAACCGGATAATCAAAAATAGGACGGAGGGAGTATTAAGTATTATAATTTCCGCAAATAAGACTTACTTGGCCACCAAGATCACTTGGTCTCCAAGAACTAGAATTTCCTTTTGTTATATTCTTACTTGGTCTCCAAGTAGTACTTGGGCTCAAAGTAATGGGTATTCCTTTCTTATGCTTTCTAGAGTAGTATAAATAAGTGTTCATTCTTCATTGTAAGGACACGTTGAATTTGATAATAATATAAGTATTTCCAGGTATTACCTGAGTATCCCAAGACGTTGTCTCAACCCTTGTAGAGCGTAGAATGCCCTGCATCACTTAATTGGTTTGTATGGAACTAAAACCGCAATAGATACGGGACCAAATTTGTAATTTACTCCTTCAGAAGTGCACTCATAATCCTGGCATTCACCTTTGTCAATTGTCATCATTGTAGAATATGTGCGCCAAATTCAATTGAAGTGCCATCATATTTTTTTGGGCAAAGTCTTACGTAAACCAATTTTACCGTGCAACTGATTGGCATTTTGTGTGCATCTTTGAATTGTATTAGTTGTTTCATTAAAATGTATTAGTTGTTTCATTAAACGGTATTAGTTTTCGGTATAGTTGTTTCATAAAAGGTATTAGTTTGACAGTATAGTTGTTTCATTAAAAGGTATCAGTTGTTTTACTATAAAGTGATAGTTCGAACAAATTGTAGGGTAAAACTGTTATATATGAGACCAACTCTATTTTTTATAACTCCGTACTTTTACTGTGAATATTTTATAACGCTATATATATATATCTATACAACATATGCTTTTCCTCTGACTTTAATACTTAAACATCACAGGGTGTTCTTATTGTTGGTGAGAGGGGAACAGGTAAAACATCTCTAGCAATGGCTATAGCAGCTGAAGCAAAGGTCCCTGTAGTTGAAGTAAAAGCCCAAATGCTGGAAGCTGGTCTTTGGGTGGGCCAAAGTGCATCAAATGTTAGAGAATTGTTTCAAACAGCACGTGATCTGGTTGCTTCTCCATCCTACTATTTTTGCTCTACTTTATGTTGTCTAAAAGTTCATAATAGCTAGACTATGATGAAACTTAAACTACAAAAGACTCTGGAGATTCATGAAACTCTATATAGGATTTTCCCATATTGTTTTGATGTTATTAGGCTAGGAGAGTTGGTTGTCCTTGCCCGGGATAAACATGGAAGATCACTAAATTTGAAATTTGGTCTCCTCAACCTGTTGGTTAAAATTAATCTTTCTGTCTCCCTTCCAGTTTTATTGGTGTTCAGATGTCTTCTAATATGTGTATGTGGCAAGTTTTTGTAGATGAGACTAGGATCCAATGGTAGATTGATTGGGCTGTAAATTTTATATATAAAGCTACATTTGAATACTACCAGTTATTGCTGAATTCTGTGTCCACCCCCGAACATTGTACTACTGCTTCTCTTGATTATTTGAATATGTTTTCCCTACTTGAGCATGTGCTCAATCATCAAGCTCTACTAATACTCCATCATTTTTATCTAGGCTCCTGTGATTATATTTGTGGAAGATTTTGACCTCTTTGCTGGTGTCCGTGGCAAGTTCATTCACACCAAAAAGCAGGATCATGAGGCTTTCATTAATCAACTTCTGGTGGAACTTGATGGGTAAACTTTTCCTTTATGAAAGTTTCAAAAATTGCATTATTAATTTATCCTCATGCATTATTCTAAGGCCTCGAAACGTTTTAGCATTAGTGAAATATTTAGTTTGCACAGCAGTTTACTCTTTTGTGTTCCCTATAACTCTTCGTTTGAAGTTTGATCTGTATCTTCTTGAATGTAATATCTGTTGTAATTACCTCTGATAGAACGTGCCCAAAAATTGCTTTTAAAGATTAAAATGATCACTCCAACATTCCACCATGTTTGCATTTTAATTTCACTATTCCACAATAAAAGTGACTTAATTTTTTTGGCACACAATGTACGGATTGCTCCATATACTACTTGAAGTAAATAGATAATTGTTTTGGCGCTTGATATGTTACTGTGTCACTTTTTCTTCTTTGGCTGGTGACCCGGCTTGGTCAGATTAATAAGGCTGCGTTTGTTTTGGGACTCACACGGATGGACTTAGGACTTTGCGCTCCCCGTCTCATACGAGTTTGAGATTTAGAGTCTGGTTTTCAAATCCCACATTCCATCCACATCTACAAATACCTATAAAATCTATTATTACTCTTCTCAATACATCACACCTTATACACTTTATTACTCTTCTCAATATATATAATAATACAATATCAATCATTATTAAACATTGATTTGATATAAAGTTAAATCTCACCCTACTCAAATCCCAAAACAAACACATACATTTACTATTCATCAAGAATTCTAAATCCTTTGATTCTAAAACCTTGACTTGCTCCGCACACTTAAATCCCGAAACAAACGCAGCCTAAAGATTTGAGGAAAACTTTTTTGTGTGATATGAACTATGTACTGCGTAATAGTTAGTTTATTAAGGTGTTGGGGCATCAATATTGGTTTTGGCTCCTATCACTGCCCTCGGTTTGTGCTATTCTGTGCCTTTTTCAGGATCATAACACTGTGTAATAGATTCCTAGGCTGTTTCATGTGAGGGATGGTGGGCTTCCGGACACTTGAATCATATTGGAGATTTGGGTTTTCCACATTAATATGTTTTTGCTGTTATATATTTGCTATCCTCTACAGATTTGAGAAACAAGATGGAGTTGTTTTAATGGCCACTACTCGAAATCTTAAACAAGTTGACGAGGCATTACAGCGTCCTGGTAGAATGGATAGAATATTTAATCTTCAACGACCAACTCAAGCAGAAAGAGAGAAGATCCTGCATAATGCAGCAAGAGTAACAATGGATGAGGATCTCATTGACTTTGTTGATTGGAGAAAGGTACTTAGAGTTACTTCTAACAAATTGCCTTTTTGGTTTTGCTCTATGTGTTTCCAGATTTATTCACTATTTATTATTGTTTTGTCTGATACACATCATATAATCATCTTATTAGTATTATTATTGTTAGCCTTTTTAATTTAAGTTTAGAATAAATAAATGGCCCTTGGGCTTTATTGCTTAGCCTAAATTAGGGTTTATGTTTTGAGTGGGTCTCATGTACACCCACGTGCACCGTGCTCTCATAGTGCATTTTAGAAATGTGCGACTTGTTATATTAAAAAGTGTAATTTATTTACACTGAAGCGTGCAACTATTAATATGAAAAATAGTTGCACGCTTCAGTGTGAATAAATTGCACTTTTTAGTATAACAAGTCGCACGCTTCTAAAATGAACTATGAGTGCGCGGTGCACCTGGGTGCATACAAGTCTATAAAATTTGGTTTTCACTAGAGTTAGGATTATCTTTTTGATCATTGAGTTGCAACGGCTATTTTGCTTGTGGCAGAGTTTTATTTTCTGTGGCCTTGTGATGAGAACTTGCCTAAATTATTTAATGAAGATAAATCTAGAAAAAATATATCAAAGGAAGAAAATAAAGGGAGGGGATCTTACAGATTTAGGATTTTATTTTATTAGCTTATTTGATTTGATATGATTATATTTATAGATATCAGTAGCTCTGATTTCTTTTTGCACAAGTAGAGAAGCCCATGGGCTTTTGGTTTTCTTGGACTCTTATTTAATACCGTAGAATTGTACAAAATTATAATGAAGAATGAGAATACACTTTTGAGTGAATATTTCCAGCATATTTTGGCTGATGACTAGAATAGCTTAAGATTAATTCTTGAGTTACTAAGGGTTTATTAATTATATGCGTAGTTAATTTTTTTCCAGTCTTTATTATTGTTAGTAATAACTTTTGAAGTCCTAGTTAGAAATATCCAGAAAATTATTGAACTTGTCTGCCTTAGGCTTGGGCAGGATATTTCCCGAGAATTATTGTATCTCATTTCAGATTGATCACTTCTTGTGGTTAATTGTTTGCAAAACTTGTTGACTCTAACAACATGTGGGAAGGACCTTGGGTCAGTGGAAAGCTCTTGGGCAAAAAGATGAGATGTGGGAATCGGTGGAGGAGCTACGGGTGCTATTTTCAGATTTTAACCTTGAGGACAAGGTTCATTTCGAAGGCAGGGGCGATGATGAGAACTTGCCTAAATTGTCTTATGAAGATAATTATGGAAAAAGTATATCCAAGGAAGAAAATAGAGGAGGGGATCAAATAGAATTAGGATTTGATTTATTTACTTATTTGATTTGCGTAGGATTGTAGATATGATTTATTTCCTTTTTTACACGTACAATAGCCCGTGGGCTTAGGGTTTATATTTCAGATTTCTATTTAATAGTGTTGTTTTGTATATAATTATTATGATGAATGAATGAGTATACTGTTTGAGTGAATTTTACCATCGTATTTTGTCTGACAACTAGAATAGCTTGAGAATTCTTGAGTTACTAGGATAACTCAAGGTTATTCCTTGGGTTGCTAGGTTACCTCGTTAGGTTTCATCATGCTTAAATGGAGTTGTTTGGCTATGCTGATGTGATCATCTTATTTTATCAGGTGGCTGAAAAGACGGCTCTTCTTCGTCCTATAGAATTAAAACTTGTCCCCTTATCTTTGGAAGGAAGTGCCTTCAGAAGAAAGTTTGTTGATACAGATGAACTTATGAGCTACTGCAGTTGGTTTGCTGTAAGAAATACTGCCTTCATACTGACGTTATCATTCTGAAATATGGTGGCTAGTTTCCACTTTGTTTTGCTGATAAATCGTATTCGGGAGCCCATGTTTTGTGTAATATTTTTATGGGCAACGGTATTTGAACCCACAAAATTATTTGGTACATCCGCCACTTAGTCAAACGTGCTTCTGAAAGTCAAAAATACCCTCAAATAACTTTATATCCTCATACAATAATCTTATGCTTTTAAAAGGTTATTTCTTTAATTTTAAACTCGTTTTTCTTCTAATTTTCAATCTTGAAAATTGTTTAAGAGTCTAGGTTTATTTATTACATTGTCGAAATCGTAAAATATACTAGTTATTTGCTTAAAGTGAATAGTATAATCTTTAAAAAATATAAGGACATTATTATAACATAAAGTCACTTGAGGGTTATATCTGACTTTTCGAAACAAGTTTGACCAAGTGTGTTTACTAAGTAATTTGGTGAGTGTAAATAGCGCCGTCCTATTTTTAAATGATCACAGTTTCTGGCTTTTTCACTCTATAGAATTTCAAAGTTCCCTCTCTTCTACCCCTTACTGTTGGTATAATGATTTGCTGCTGCTCCTGTTTTATGATTGTTCGACTAAAAAATAATTGATAGCTTTATAGGGAATCTATGTCATCATGAATCTTGCCATCTCTATATCTAATAAGTCCAATTATGTCCCAGCACCATATATTTCAAGTTACTGTGGTAAAGTTGATTTGGTTTTCACTAATGCACTGTGCTATGTTTGTAATCCTTTTTAATTAAAAACCCATAACCAGTAGTGTATCTGCCGTAGTGTTGAAGGTTACTTCTCTCTGTTCTTTCATATCTTGTATTTAAACAAATAATATATTTCTAATCACATTGTTCAACGACTAATTATCATTTCTGTGATTGCTTGAACATGAAGGATAACATGATGGAAAAAGAGTAACTCTTGTGTGTACCACTACTGTATAATGAAAACAACTAATATTGTTCAATGAAAACATCTAGTACTGATCAACCGATATCTTTTAGTAAAACAACACCATTTTAACATGCACTTCGGTTGCATGGTGCAACTAGTGCATAGAAGTATTTGCCATGAAAAAAATATTTATGGACTTCTTTTTTTAGAAGAAGTTTCTATTGGGTATTCGCATGGGCATTTTCTTCTTGGGACGGGACCTCTACTATCTAATGTGGGGATTAAAAACAGGTCAGGACTTGTGTATTTATTAATCTGTGTTGCCATAATACAGACTTTCAGTCCGCTTATCCCTAAATGGCTGAGGAAAACCAAAACTTCGAAGAGAATAAACAAGATGTTGGTGAATCATCTTGGTCTGACATTGGCAAAAGAGGATTTGCAGGATGTTGTTGACCTGATGGAACCCTATGGTCAAATAAGCAACGGAATTGAAATGCTGAGTCCACCTCATGATGTAAGCTACCTTTGACTAAATTTTTGCTAAATGGCATGGCTCATATATTTTTGCAAGAAGATAGTTTGATATAGCCTATGGGAAGAAGTAGGGATGAACAACAAGAATCAGCTTAGATTTTCTAAAATGTTTAACCACAGATTATGATTCTTTCTGCAAATTCATTGAAATTTTGGTGGGAAATGGGTTAACAAGGACAAGTGATGGAAAATTTTCAGGGCTTGTTATGCTCAAAATCGCAAGCAGGCTCAGAATATCAAGCATTTCTTGGACTCTAACAAAGTTACCAGAGTCTTGCTATTGTTAAATTTATGACATAAAATACAAGGTTTATTTTTATTGTTTAAAATGCTTCGTGCATAGTAATATTAGCTTTTCCTTTACTTTTTTAAGCTTTTCATACGGCATAGACCATATGGAAGTAACTTTTAGTTCGATTTCTTGTAGTGGACTAGGGAAACAAAATTCCCGCATGCAGTATGGGCTGCTGGCCGTGGTCTCATGGCTCTTGTGTTACCAAATTTTGATGTCGTTGATAATCTATGGCTTGAATCTTCTTCTTGGGAGGTATGCTTTCTCTTTTCATCCTTTAACGAATATATTTCTGTTCGTCTTCCTATGTAATATCATCATCATTGGATATAAACTGAGCTGTAATCCGAGTTCCTGTAAGTGAACAACAGTGTTTCAACTTCCTTCTGGAAGGGTGGTGTTGTTTTGGATTTGGATTAGGACATATCTGTCAAAGATAATTTAGGTTTTTGACTATCGAGAAGTATGAATTGACTGAAATCTCGGGTTAACTAAATTTGTAAGAATTGCTTAATCATATGATTTGGGAGGCACTGCAACATGATTTGGGTCAGTGATTTGAACATATTGATTCCGAAATGAGCTACTGTTAGCAGCTATCTATTTTCTCTTTAATTTTTTAAAAAAATGGAAAATGAATGCATCAAAGTCCTAGTAAATATGAGGAAATATGGCATGCATGGGATAGAGACGTTACAGTTAATTTTGTGGACTTTATGATATATTTAACATATTCTATCACCGTGTATATGAACTAAATCAGTCAGCTATATTGTGTTTAACTTTACATGGTTTATCCTCATGAATACTACTCCCTTCGTTTCATCTTAAATGTCGCTTTAGAAGTTTTGTATAGAATCAAGGAACCATTTTTGATAAATTCATCCTCATTAATCTTTCTTTAAATATATTTTTAATTTAAAATGAGAAATTTTAGGGATACATATAGGGGCAAATTAGGAAGAAATGTAAAAATTATCTAAAATGACAATTGATAAAAAAAAATTAACACCTAAAGCAACGATTAATATGAAACGGAAGGAGTATCAATTACATGTGGTCGATAATGAATCCTTGAATGTCTTAACCAGTGAATTTTATTATGTGCTTGTGAGCTTTATCAGCCAGTCCTGTGCTTATTATACGCTTCAGATTGGGTTTTTCCTTTTAAGGACCGTATCCAGAGGGGGTTAGCTATTGTAGGATAATATGTATACGGGCTGGCACATTTAGGCCATTAAATTTTAGCTGGGCACATTTAGGCCAGTACATTTTAAGTTTTCGCACATTTTGCCTTATTGGGGTGTTTTCAGCTGGCAAATTTGGGTCATTATTTTTAAATTTTCGCACATTTAGGTCAAATGCATGAGCTTTATGTGATATTTTACCCAAATTGGGGTGATTTGGCCTAAATGTAAAAAAATCTTTAATATAATGGCCTAATTTGCTAGCTCACGAACATAATAATCCAATATTTGCTAACCCCCCATATGTTACAGGCCTAAAAGTAAAAATATTTTCCCTTTCAGATACAACTCTTCAGATCTATAGTTTCAATTTCTGTGTTAGAGTATGATTTCCTTCTTTAGAGAGGGGCAATGATGTCATCCAAACTGCTTACAGAACAAATGTTAGGGGAAATTTGGATCTTCTCTTGCAGGGAATCGGGTGCACCAAGATTACCAAAGCTAAGAATGAAGATGGTAATGTTGAGACGAGAGCATATCTTGAAAAGAAGCTTGTATTCTGTTTTGGGCCTTATGTTGCCTCACAGCTGCTACTTCCATTTGGGGAAGAAAATGTTCTTTCTTCTTCAGAACTGAAGGATGCACAGGAGGTGTTGTAGCTGCATTTAATCTGTTATTCTATGCAATAATTGCATCACCGCTTGACTTCAATTGACCTTTGTGCAGATAGCTACTAGGATGGTTATTCAGTATGGGTGGGGGCCTGATGATAGTCCAACGATTTACCTCCACGGAAATGCGGTATTTATCTATAAATATATTAGTTGTTTACACTGAACGATATTAGTTGTTTTCACTATAAAGTCTTAGTTGTGACAGTTACACTGTACAACTGATAAACAAGAGACTTTGCTCTATATTGTCTTGATACTTACGAGACTATGAATTCATAAAACTTTTTGCAATCAGACCTTTTCAGCCTCCCACTTTGACTGCTCTGCTTTCTAATCCTTTTTGCTCCAATAATTTTCACTTATGTGCTTTGCTTCATAGTTTGCATTCGAAATGGTTCAGACATCTGCAAGAATCTTCTGAACAAGTTGAGATTTTTCTTTTCTTTGTTGCTTCAATTTGAGGATTAGGCATCAGCATCTTCATAAATATATTTTCTGAATTTTAGGATGTGTGCATATTTATGATACTTATGATTTTGAGGAATGCAGTATTTCAGTAAAAAAATTAAAACTTATTTTGGTTGCTACCTCCCAGCTTTCTTTGCCTATTGCAGAAACCATTACATGAAAAAGAATAGCCAGAGTTTGGTTGCAACTGCATGCTTTAGAATATGGGTATTCTGTATAAATTATTTGGGATGTGTGGTCCAGGAAGAAACTGGTGCAGCAAATAGTATTAATATCAGATTATTTACTTTTAGGTGCTTTAAACTTATCAAAATTAATTCCTTATGTGTATGATGAATTTCACGTGGAAGCATCCCTCTTACTCTCTCTGTAGGCATATTAACTCTCGTTCTTGACACAGGTGACAGCTATGAGTATGGGTGACAACTTTGAACGTGAGATGGCTGCTAAAGTTGAACAAGTATGTTGCTTGTGCATTATTGTATAATAGCATAATTTATTATCCCTCCCAATTACACATAATTACCCATCTCCCCTCCCCAATATCACCCTTACTGTTTCCAATCACTTACTGTTTTGTTTTTCTGATGGTGACTGCATTCAGAATAGAGAAGAGACTATATTTGTCTTACACTTTGAATTTTTTTGACCCTAAGTTGGAATTATAGATGCCAGACTATTATGCCTATATAGCCTCTCTCATTCTATTAACATGTGATCTGAATTGGTGTTTGCATTGAAAATTTTGGATTAAATATGTATGGGATAGGATTATGTTAACAGTTGCATGGTGGGTTTTAAGGTGCGATGATTTGAAGGGCCTTGTTTCTGATATCGATTAAGATTGCAGCTACGCTTTGCAGTTTCTTTGTAATTAACCATTGAGGATTTCTCATTCCTCTATGCTATCCTTCTCTCCAATTAAAAAAAAAAACAGTTTCTCATCAGAAAAGAGTAATAACTGTAGTCACCTAGAAGTTTATAGCTAAATTGGTGGTATTTTATAAAAGGTAAACTGAAAATAGAAGTCTATAGAATTTATCCTAAAGCCTTTAAATTGTATATTTGCAGATTTACAACTTGGCATATGATAAGGCGAAAACACTGCTTCAGAAAAATAAGGTAGTCCTGGAGAAAATTGTGGAGGAACTACTGGAATACGAAATTTTGTCAGGAAAGGTATATACATTGCAATGGTGAAATTAAACCTTATTCTTTACAATTGCGCAAGAATCAAGTAAAAGAAAGTGGTTCTTTTCTGGGTATTGGTCTAATTATCTTTTGTTTTGGCAGGATTTGGAAAGAATAGCTGCAGAAAATGGTGGGATTAAAGAGAAGGAACCATTTTCCCTTTCAAGTGCTAGTTGTGAAGAGGTATTCTTATGAAGCATAAGAAATCTTTGGATCAATTTTACCTCCAGCATTACATTACATAAAGAAAAGCATTGAAGCTTAGTTTATAAGAAATTTGCCTTTCTAAAAAGCAAGGGTAGAAATCCCTGTGTCCTTATAGCAGCAGATTTATTGAGACCAAAAAATTCCAAATATCCAACAATGTGATCATTAAGTTAAGGAGTCATGCGGGAATAAAAATTAATACATCACCATCCTGAAATTCGAAAAAACTTAAAATCAGGGGCCATTAGGAACATTATAATAGAGAAGCAGTCTATCTAGAATCTTGAATAACAGAAGCAGCAAATTATGCAAATACCGTCACTCCTAAATTTCTTTTGTTGTGGTTTGCCATAAATACTGATTGGTTGAGAGAGGGAGACTGTTTTAAGGTCATATATATAACACATTTCCCCCCTAAAATGTAATCCTAGTACTGTTTATGTTATTCAAGTTGGAAATAACAAAAAAGAGACGGAGGTGGAAGTAAGATGTAGGTTAATCAAGGTCACACTTAAACATAGATGGATGTAGGTTTTTAGTTCATTCATGCCAATAATACGTAAATTCGATAAAAATGTGAACAGTCCAGATAATGGTAAAAATCAGCAAGCTTCTTTAGTTAATTCTATATGTGTCCCATCATTCGAAGAATTAACTGTTTGTCATTTACAGGAAACATATGAAAGATCGCTTGATGGAAATGGACCAGCAATTGCTCTTTTAAGCTCAGCAAATTAGGGCTCGCCACTACATCTTCGACTCCCCTACCCTACCTAATTGCCACAGACAAATGCACTATGAAGGGTGATTATGGTACCGCTAAGAAGAGTTTTGAAATTTTGCTTCTCAGCGAAAAGGTATTACTGAAACTTAAGAGCATATATTGAGTTATGAATCGACGAAAGAACGAGTAGACCACATTAGACAAGTTTTTGAAGTTATAGGAATGAGCTGTAAGTTACAAGCCATTGTAAGTTCTTAGAAACAATTTTTTGCTGAAATGCTCATTGTTGATCCATTGTCATGTATTTATATTTAAAAATGTATTCTGTTATATATAAATCAAAGTCATGAGTATAGTTTACATTCCCTCCATGATCCTACTATGATAGGCCGTGTACAATTTTTTACACAAATTATGAAGACGTATTATAAGTGGTTGGAATTGTAGTTTATTTTATATTCTTGTTATTCTACCCTTTACAATATGACACACAATTAAATGTATAAATTTTGAATGTGTTAAATAGGGACATTTTGATCCATTAAAAGATAAGTTGATGTTTTGAGTAGAGGAACTGGACTATAATTTAATGGGACAGGTTGGAGTATTGTATAACCATTGTAAAACGTAAGGATATTTTTGCTTTGTTTTCTTCTTGAGATTATTGATATTATAAAGATGGATCTTAAGGTGACGCTTTATCTCAAAGCCGATCTAATGAAAATTGACTGTATAATTTATTTCATATGGAATAAATTTTAAATATTTTCTAAAAAAGGGTTAAATGTAATTATGACATATTTACGTTTTTACAATTATATCACGAGTTTTTAATTATTGTTATTTGATATATTACCTTGTTCATTTTTGCAATTATATCATATTATTATATCCAGATAAGTCTCCTCTGAAATTTATTTATAATGTGAAATTTATATTATTACACTTGTAAATTAATATCATTACACTTATAAGTTAAGATTATAATATTAAATGTTATTGATGTCGATTTATAAAAGTAGTGATATCAGTTTATAAATGTAATGATATCAATTTCATACTATGAATAAATTTCATATGAATTTGTATTTTCAGATAACTTATGCTGACGTGACATTCATGTCATTTGAAAAAATTACAAATAAATTACCAAAGTTTCAATTTAATCACTAACTTTTTATTTTTTTGCAATTTCATATACTTTCGCATCAGAAGAATTTGCCAAAAATTGTTATTTTATAATTAAAAGAATTTGAAAGATCTCGTGCTGAATTTAAAATTGAAAAAATATGAAATCTTGTAGATGCTAATTCAATAAATATGAAGGAAAACAAAAAATGATGCATATGAAAGATTTTATAGATCGATTGAATCCGGTTTTTGAACAAAAATCCCGAGATACGTGAGGTAATAAATTTGTAAGGCCTCATTTACCTATTGTGGGAAGTAACTTCTTCATTGTCATTTTCCAAAAAAACCTCTTAAAAAACTACGCCCACCTATTTAGATTTGGACCCTGTTTTGTACAACACTGTGATACATAGTAGATTCATATGGGCCTTTGGCCGTTTACTCTATAATGTATTTTTTATTGAATAATACATTGTTGTGTTGTACTAAATCTCAAATACATATACTGTAGACTCATATAGGCCTATTGCACAGTTGACAGCACTTGTAGCACATGATCCAAATCCTACCTTTTTATGGTAATTGGAATTTTCTCCCTACCTGCATGAGGGTCAAACAAGGAAAGAGATGATACAGACCCTAAAATTAAAGAGAAAAAACTGGAGGCAGCAGAGAGAAGGAATGCATTCATCAAAGGGAAAAATGAATTCTTAAGGGCAGTACACAAGTTTCACTCTCACACTTGGGTAGTAACTGCAAGAAAGGAAATTTTAAAATAATTTTAGAATTGTTGGAAGTGAAAGCATAGATACAACACCTCGAAACAACAGCTTTTCTTGCCAAGATACCCATAAAGTTACAGTCAATCTAAGTTGTCAACAATATCGACACTGGTCCTTGCCCTGTATCGCCTGCCCGATTTCCGGGAACTCCGTACTCCTTCATTCACATCTCCACCTGGTTCGTCTTCTTCCATTGCGGAAACTTCACTTTCTTCTGCTGTAATACCGACAGACCAACTCTTCTTCTCAACAGTCTCTCTCCTGCTATGATCCCCCTCACTCCTCTTGTTCCTTTTCGGAGTGAAAACTATCGATTTTGGCAGCTCCATAGATGTTTCCTCCATCGATGCATCACTGTTTCCTTTTCTCAAGTGATCGAAAAACTCCATGTATGCTTTTCGATTTGATTCTTCATCCAACTGGTCAGAAGAATCATCAAATGTATAACGTATGTATTTCGAAGGGTTCCTTAGATAATCAGGAACGCCAGCTGAATGTTGAGAAAGATCGGATGCCTGTTCTGTTGCTGGACCATCATCGCTCTCTGATGCCATATCTATTCCTGATGATTGCTGATCCTCATGAGTGCTGCTGCTATTAGGGTCGAATACGAATCTGACCCGTTTTTGTGACTTGGGCTCTGGATTCTCTCTCTTTTTCAAGATTGGTTTAGGATTATCAACTTCTGATTCCCCTTTTTTATTATCTTTGGAATTATCAGAAAGTTGCAGAGTATCAAAATCTCCAGCAGCTTCTGCATCTTCTCTTAGTCTGATCTTTGCAGCCAAGTGATTTGCCCGAGGGTCTTTCACAACATCTTGAAATGTGTTGGGAAGCTCGCCATATTCATCACCTCCGTCAACTGCGTAATCAGCATGTTTCACGTTTTTCATATATATGCGATCACCGGTCTGTTCCATGCCAACTGCCACTTTGTCATACTCGTCTTCCTCTTCCTGCATTTATACGAGAGAAAAGATTAAATACAAACCCATACTGAACTACAGTCTAACCACGAGAAAAACACATTTTGAGATGATAGATTTGCAATCGACATCGTGAGCCAAAAATTTAGCCATCTCATGAATTAAACAGAAAATGAAATTTATATGATCAAAACAAGTAATGCCTGGACACTATGACCAACCACACACATCAGGCACAAAATAGTTAATAAAATATATCTTGTATTTCATTGAAAACTGGTCATGTCCATATGGCAATACGCAACAGAAATCTAGACATATTATATGCTGCATTGAGTTGACATATGGATCCCAACTACTAGGATTAAAATATGTTTACTAATTTATGTTTACCCTAATCTCATATGCCATAAAAGATGAAAAACAATCAATTGCATGTCATCACATAAACGTAGAAGTAAAACATGTGTATTTTATACCCATATACATTTGATTGTTAGATGTGTTACCTCTACAAAAGCATACTCCTGATTTACTCCAAGCATTAAGCTGCACTAGCCACTAAGCGATGCCCTATGTTCGAGTCAAGAAATGCCCAAGAAGTAACCAAATACTAATATTTAACTTCTAGCCCTGCTAGCTACTCTGACATTTGTGAGAGACAAAGTTAAGACTGCCATCCATTAGGTAGTGTTGGGTATGATTTGTTATAACACTAAATTCAAGTAAATGCTTAGAGTCAAGTAAAAAAGAAATCATGGTCCTAGCATTCTGTCTTATGGTATTTATGGTTGGCAATTAACTTCTAAGCTTTAAATAAAGATGTCTAAAAGGAGTACAAGTTGTTGGAAACAACAAGCAAGAGGTGCATAGCAAATGAACAATGGTTGCATTTACGAGCCATACCAAGTTAAACGACATAATTTGAGGGTATGATAAGAGGATCACGTAAAATTTAACGAAGGCACAATATTCATATGGAAACCTAATGCTAGCAATTGCAGAATAGAGAAACCATGAAAGTGTGCAGAGCCGAAATACTCTTGCAGAATAAATATTGACTACCAAGGAGTTACACACACTCATTGCACGAAATCAACATAAAATCCTCATTTTTTCTACCACTATGCGGTTCAAAATCTTTCACTCACTACAAATTCAAGATTATCAAAAGGAGCTCTGCTTGATTTTCCTTATTTTCTATTAAATTTGCTGATTAATTAAGAAACTAAAAGCACTATAATATTGTAACAATTAATATCCTTCTTAACCCACTGAATAACAAATCACACAATAATGACTGAAACCAAAGGGGAACTTGCAACAATCAAAATCAAATACCTCAAAATCAAGCGTGCAATCTCGGCCAATATTCGATCGAACATCCAAATACTCATCAACGTCAGCATCGGCGGCACCACTACTGCTCCGACGTCGTTTCTTATCCTCCCGATCAATTTCCTCGCCTTCATCTTCCTCCTCCTCTTCTTCCTCATCGCTCAACTCATTAGGATCCGATTCTAGATGATTTCGCACAACGGAGGGCCCAGATTCGATGATCTTTTCTGTCTCTCCATCTTCTTCAGCTACTTTTGTGTTGCTAATCCACTCTCGCTTCTCGATCTCTTCGCCGGTGAGGCTCCATAGGGAAGGATTATCACCCAAGGAGGACGCCGTATTGCTGCTCAGATTCCCGAAGGCCTTATCCACGCGAACCCTGAAGCTATCTTCCATGGATTATTCTGTAATTGGTTCGCACTTGATGTTTAAAGCGTAATGTGCACTCTGTATATATACGCCTCCAAGGCGGTGCTTTGTTGGATTGTATTAGGGAAACTTTCCATAATCTAATGATTCATACATTCCAAATACCAATATTAGGTTTTATTATCTATCTATATATCTATATAATAGTTATAATAGAAGAAATCGTCTCAAAATTTAGAAATCATTATATTTTTCAGTAAACAATTATTGTCAAATTGAAAAATAATTTTTTTAAAATAAATATTAACGAATAATAATAAATTGAAAAAAATTCTTTTAAAAATATATGTATTATATTTCCATAAAATCTAATACTCCCTCCGTCTCAATCTTAATGTAACTACTTTCATTTTTTTCCCAATGTTAATGTAATATTTTCTAAAATAGAAATACTCATTTTATTTCACATAAAATATTACTACCTCCGTCCCGGAACACTTTGCACAATTACTGTTCCGCTCGTATTTTAGCGAGCGAGTTTTTATAATTATTTGAAATGATAAACTAATTTTAAAAAATGCGTATGACAGTGGAGGGTAAAGACTATCATACCCCACCTTAAAAGTCACTTTATTATTTCAAATACTAATAAACAACTCGCACGCAAAAACACGAGCAAAAAGTAAGTGTGTTAAGTCTTGTGGGACGGAGGGAGTAATAAACAACTCTTTCTACCGTAACACTTTATTAATTTACACTTTATCGCATAAAATACTAATAAGCAAATCTTTCTACTCCCAACACTTTATCACTATTTCTTAAAATTCTCAACTACAGTAAGACTTCCTTTAAAATTGGGACGGAGGGAGTATTAAATTGGGAAATAAATCTTTTGAATAAATTATAATGAATTGGGATTTTTATTTTTTTAAAAATAAATATGTATGGAATAAATATTAACAAATTATAATGAATTGAAAAAAGTCTTTGAAAAAAATATGTAGAATATTTCCACAAGCACTAATGTTAAATTGAGAAATAAATCTTTGGAATATGGGAAAAATCTTTGAAATAAATATGTATGGAATAAATATTAACAAATTATAACAGATTGAGAAAAATCTTTGAAAAAAATATGTAGAATATTTCATCTTAAATTTAATCTCAACTCTACATCTAAATATTTTTTCTTTTTAAAAAAAAAAAATCAACATTATATATTAAATTTTAAGTTCCATAAATTTCAATTTTATAAGTGTTATTACATTCTCTTCTTTTGTCTACTTCTTATTTGGCAAAGTATAGGGTGAATAAGTTACACAGTGAAACTGGTTAAGGAGTGTGACTTATATTACTAAAGAGTGTGACTTTTTACTATAAAAGATATTACTTAGAAAAGTGAAGGGTGTGACTTATATTATAGCAGAGAGTATCGTAGTGATAACTGAAGGTGACTTATATTATTAAAGAGTATGCTAGTAAAAAAAAAAACTAGTTTCATGGTGAACAAGTTTTAACAACAAACCAACTCTTCTTATTTTAAAATTCTCATTTTTTTTTTGGTCCTACCCTTTCTCATGTCTCTTTCTTCTTCTTTCGATTTTTATTTTGCAAAGTTTTTATTTTTTCTTTGTTGTTCAATTTTTTATCTTGCAAGTTTTATTTTACATCTAATGATTTGGTGAGATAATTCTTCACTATATATCAATCTTATAGTTCATATCGATTTATTTGCTACAACAATTTGTGTTGGTTTAATGATTTCTATTGCAAATAATACTTACTACAATTGCAGATCTATTTTATTTAAAGTATACATATGATTTTTAAAAAAAAATTGTATTTCATACAAGATTCCTGCTTTTATTTTGTTGCTTTGAGGATTTCTATTTTACAGGTTCTTATTTTACATACAATGATACTGTCCTATTTGGAAATGCCTCTGTTGATAATGCAAATACTATGAAAGACATTCTTAGGTTGTTCGAGATTTCTCCGAGCTTGACAGTTAATTTTCAGAAATGCTCTATTCACAGTATCAACATCAATGGTTCAAGGCTGACGGTTTACCCGTCTATTTTGGGGTGCAACACCAGAAGCTTTCCTTTCACGTATTTAGGCTTGCCTATTGGGGATTTTTTTTGGAAAAAAGAAGTGTGGAAACCTTTGGTGGATCGTTTTCGTCGCAAACTCTCTGATTGGGAAAGGAAGAATATATCTCTTGGAGGGAGAATAACATTGTTGAATTCGGTCTTATCTGCTCTACCATATACTATCTCTCTTTTTTCAAAGCCCATGAGTGTATCATCAACACCTTAATTAAACCTCAAAGGAATTTTCTATTAGGGGGTTAAGGTTTCGAGTCGTAAAATAGCTTGGGTAAAAGGGTTATGGTTTGCACGAGAAAATCTGTGAGGGGTTTGAGGGTGAGGGATGTGCAAAAAGGTTTAATTTGACATTATTATGTAAATGGTTGTGGCATTGGGTGTCGAGTGAGAAGTCATTATGGGTAAGTATTCTTAGGTCTAGATATGAGTCTTTCAGTTGTGGGGAGGCAGGGATTTTGGAGTCTAGTACATGGCCACTTTGGTGGAGAGATTTAAATGAGCTCTGATCGAGTCGTGTTGGTGTTATGTTTAGAAATTAATAATATTGTGTTATCCTTGGGTAATGGGCAATCCATTAACTTCTAGTCAGTCCCATGGATTGAAAATAGAGTTTTTTTTGAAAGAGTGTTATCCTAACTTTTATAATCTCTCATCCCAAAAGAATGCTAAAGTGAGAGATTGCTTTTCAGAAGATGAGTTGTCTTGGGTGTTTAAGTGAAATAGTTTCTTTAACATGGTGGAATTTCTTGAATTCGTGGATTTGTGAAAATGTGTTTGCAGGTATAAAATCAAATTCGAAGCTCCGGACTCGTGGCACTGTATTGGATCTGACGCATTATTTTCAAAACAAAGGAAATGTATGGAATTTTGGCATCTTCGACAGAAGTGGAGGATTCGTACGATTTTCCTTGGTAAAAGTTGTGGTGGAAAGCAATTCCGTCTACAGTTTCAACCTTCTCTTGGAAAGCTATTCGCGAAAGAATCCCTACTCTAATGATAGGTTGTGCTCCGTCTGCTTAATTGCTCAGGAAAATCCAAATCACCTTCTAATCTTGTGCCATGTGGCTGCCTCTGTGTGGGGTGCTATTAATGGTTAGCTTGGTAAGGGTCCTATCTTCTCTACATCTTTGAAGGATCATTTTTTGGAGTTTTTAGAAACCGGAAGGAATGGGATATGGAGGAAAGTTCTAAGTCTCATTTGGCAAGTACAATCTGGAAGCTGTGGAAGTCCATTAATGTGATTATTTTCAAGGATAGTGAGTATACTTTGGATAAACTCATCAATGATATCAAATTTAGCTAATGGAAATGGATCTGCTCTCATTTTGGCTTTTTCAGTTGCATTTTATGATTGGGAAAATCAGCCTTTAATATGTTTACGCCACGAATTGAAATCCTTAGTTTTATCATACTTATTTATACAGGTTTTGAGTATCCCGTGTACTTAATTTTATATTTCATATTTTTACATTTAAAAAACAAAACGTACGTGCACAAGGCTTCATCTGAAAATTCGAAAAATACTTAAACTCGCATGCTCACAAATCACTCCTTCGAAACCTACAAATTATTATTGACTTTACAGCACAAGTCACTCCTTTGAAACCTACAAGTTATTCTTGAATTCACATCACAAAAGCCTTATCAAATGTCAAGCTAAAGATGTTTTCATTTCCAAGAATTTGATGACTTCCATAAAATACCCAAAATTACAACTTTGATTCCACACTTACTCAAAATTCAAACAACATTATTATTAAAAGTAAAACCTAAATAACAAATAATAGTAAATTTACATAAATCACAAATAAAATATGAATAGTAAATTATCCTCCTTCTTATAATTTTCTAAAACTCCCTCCATTGCAAACCTAAATTGAATGCCACATTTGTTTTCCCTTAAATACACAATCCAAACAACATATACATATAATAATCAACCACCCTAACAAGGCACATTCTTGTGATACATCTCAAGTTCATAATCATCACGCTTCTTCAAAACCACCTTCAACCCATACTTCATGTACATTGTTGGGGCAATTTTGAGCACCACCTGGTGGTTCTCCACCACGGCCACCCTATACCGGTACAAAATGGAGGCGGCGACGAACTTCATTTGGTAGTAAGCGAAGTCTTTGCCCAAGCAGAGGCGGGGGCCGCCGTTGAACGCCGTGAACTTGTAGGCGGACTCGCTCATGAAGCGTCCGTCGCGCAGCCACCGCTCCGGCTTGAACTCTCTGCAGTCTTTTCCCCAAATGCCCTCCATTCTACCCATTGCGTATACCACTTTTGTGCCCTTTTTCAGGGTTGTTCCATCTGGGAATTCATCATCTTCCACCACCTGCATATATGCCAACTAATTATTTTGTAATTAAGTTTTAGTTAAATCTTTATTTCACGTAGAAATTGAGCGGTACTTGTATAATGCTAAATAGTTGAAATATTTCAAAATAAAAAGTAACTACTATAGAACCAAAAACAAGATCAAACATCTATGCATAGGTAAAAACTTCTATTTATTGACTTAATTTTGATTAAAGTTTGACTCATTAAAAATAATATTGAAATATATATATATATATAAATAATGAGAAGTATTAATTCATATGAAGAAAAATATTGGTTAATACAAAAGCAATGTATAATTAGTTTGTAGACTAAAAAGTTAATAATTTCTCGATTTTCAAAAATATAAGTTAATAATTTCTCAATATATAACTAATATTTTTCAGCTTATGAGCCAATATTTTTCATCACGTGAATTAATATTTTGTGGTCATAAGACTGGTGATTCGCCAAAAATTATGAAAAAATAAACATCGTTGAATTTTTTAGTCAAAATTGCACCCCATATGTTACCCCTAGTCCTTCAAAATGTTAAGTTTCTCAAAATTGCACATCGATCATACACTAACCCAATGAATTAGAATAGCAGATGAAACAGATAATTAATTTTTTTTTTAAATTGTGTAAATAGAACTAGTGATAGTACTAACCTCCTTATTATTATTTTATTTTTTTTCGCAAGGGTACTAACCTCCTTATGAGTTCTCAATAAACAATTAATAATTACTCAATATAAAACTAATACTTTTCAGCATACGATCCGACACTTTTCATCACAATGAAGTGATACTTGAACCATTTTTTGTGTAGACAATATTTAGCGATGGTACTAACCTCCTTGTGATCAACAGGCAGAGAAGGGTACAACCTAAGAGCTTCCGACAAAGCAGCATGCAAATAGTCCATCTTCTTCGTCGACTCTCTTGATCGACTCCTTCAGCTTCCCTTCGCTCCCGATCGCGAAATGCCTACGAGCGTCGGCATCACGAACCGCGCGAATGTCGCCTCCGCCGCCGCCTCGAACGGGATCTCGGGTAGGCCCGGGGTTAGACACCCTGGGTCTGCGCCGAAGGGGATCATGCAGACGCCTCAGTAGAATATCCTGTGAACAGGGCGGAGCCAGGATTGAAAAATAGTGCGGGCTAGATTATAAACAGTAAAGGACTTTATTTTGATTTTGAATTGGGTTAATTGCATGAAACCTTCTCATAACATGAAAATATTATGTGAAGTGTTCTCGTGATTTGAAAATTGCACGACATTTCTTGTGATTTATAAAATTAAATAAATTCTCCCTTTTTTGGGAAAAAAGAGTTAAGGATTTTATGTGTTTATATATTTCATGTTATATGATTTATAGTGTAGTCTCAAAGTTTTAAAAATTGTAAAAAACAAGATACATGAAATAGATGAATACGTTAGCTATTTTCTTTTTAAAGAAGAGAATTCATTTAATTTTATAAACCACACAAAAGGACTTTGCGCAATTTCGAAATTGTGAGAGAATTTTACAACTTTTTTAAACTACAAGAGAGATTCGTGCAATTAACTCATTTTAATTTAATTGAAATTTTAATCAGATTAAATAACTTTGTTATATAAATAAACAAAAAAGTGAAAATAGAAGTGATTTGATGATATAATGTCAAGAGCGGGTCTTATGTACACCCAAGTACACCGTGCACTCATAGTTCATTTTAGAAATGTGCGACATGTCATACTAAAAAATGCAACTTATTTACACTGAAACGTGCAACTATTAATAAGAAAAATAGTTAGTTGCACGCTTCGGTGTAAATAAATCGCATTTTTCAGTATAACAAATTGCACGTTTCTAAAATGAACACGATGAACTTGGGTGCATACAAGAGCTAGGCTAGTGTCAATTGTATATGAAAGAGGTCCGAGATTGGACTAGTCAAATTATTAAAAAATGAAAAAGGTCCGTTATTACCTGCAGATCAATGGACAGGGAGGAGGCGCTTGTGCACTAATTCCACCAAAGAATCCGTCGAATGGAATTCCAGGCTGGCGGTTTTCGTCTGCTCCTGCCACGTGTCATCATCGGCGCTGAAAATGCCGTCGCCCAACAGAAGTGTACCGAAAGTAGTCAGTTAGTGGATTTGGTCTTGAGTAGGTACTCGAGGTTTCTTGGGTCGCAAGTCACGACGCAGTTGAGGTTCGTAAACCACGGGCCCCGGAAGACGAACGTCCCGTTTTTGCGAGCCGGAGATCCACGAGAACACTTCATTTGATAAATTTGTTCACCTTTTTTATTTCATTTGATAAATTTTTTTAAAGGAATATGTCCTATGAGGTCGTCTCAAGATTTTTTAATATAAATCCCAACACATTAATATATGATCAAGATAATGGTCAGGAAATGACACACGTAACGTCAGAAGTTTTGCATGAGACAAAGCTAATTTTAGTATTTAAACCCTTAATTTGTTAAACATTATTTGAGTAAGGTTATAAGCTCACAAATTATATAAGAGTTAATCTCCCATGAACCAGGTGACTATACTATGAATTTGAATTATTTGACCAATTTTATTAATTTTTTATATATTTTTCTAAATCATTAAACTTGACCCGCATTATATTCTGGATAGGGTCAAATGACATTAATTAAAAATAAGATTCATAGCATAAACCAGGTCTATACAAATTTTTATCATTATATGATATAAGTATATATGATGGAAATCTGTCTCATATATAAAATCGTTTCATACAAGACGTTTTGTATTTAAAATTATACAAAATTTTGTATGATCATTGTTTGAAAAATGAAACATTTTTCAAATAGTTAGTGATTAATTTTATGCATAACAATGATAATTTTTATACATAACAGTGATACAATTCACGTGTAAATCTGATTTAACGTACGGAATGTTACTCTTAAAATTTTATGCAATTTTAATTTGTTCTTACTTTGATGGTCAATAAATTAATAAAAGCCAATCATGATCATTCTTCGTTTTATTTTAATTGGGTTAATTCTACAACAACGAATGAACTTTTGATATAATTTCAATTACGACACACTCTTTTGTTTTCGTTTAGTAAATTAATACACTATTTTTTAAATGGTTACAGTTTAATATATATTTTTAAATTATGACATGATTTTTTCAATCATGCATCTTACACTTTTCTTGTCCCCCCTAAAATGATTACATCTATATAGAGAGATCTCCAATTCAAATGATAATGTGTTCTCAAAAAACTTGTGCAGAAAATATAAATTAATCGTATATTAGATTGCAACTATTTAAAATGTTATGTGTTTTTTATAAAGAAAAAAAAGATTGTGCCATAATTCAACTTTCATTAGAAGACGGTATATGCACCAGGTACGCTATAATTTAAGTGTATTTTTTAAATATTCAACAAATTTATAAATAATGATAGTTTTATAGCATAATAGTGAGAGTTTTATAGCATAACATCGATAGTTTTAAAACGTAACAGTGAAAGTTTTATAGAATGATAGTTATAGTTTTATAGCATAGCAATGAGAATTATATAGCATAACAGTGATAGTTTTATAGTGTAGCTGCGAGATTTTTATAGCATAACAGTAATAGTTTTATAGCGTAACAGTGAGAGTTTTATAGAATAACAGTGACGAAGCGAGAACAACTGAAATGCGATGGCGATAGCAGCGCGAGTGGGGCGAAAATCTGGGTCAACACATCCTCAAAATGGTTCATATTGAATTAGAGTTCACGGGAGTGTTACTTGGGGGACAATTGATAATAGTAAGGAATAAGGGTATTCATGGTACAAATCAAAATGAATATTTAAAAATATTTGTGTTTATACCGAAATTTTATTATTTTAAAGTTTGAATGTGTGTGTCTCTATCAAAGTTTTCGTACTGATCGATACAAATTTATTGTTTTTCGTTACAGATCATAATAGATTTTCGGTTATAAGGGAACTGGATCAGAACGGATCGGAATGGAAAAACAGATATATTTACCCTTTTTTTTATTCACCCTTGTTTTTCACTAAAACGAATATATTTACCCTTAGTTGTTTTCACTTAAAAGCATTAAGTATATCCATTGAATAATATTATTTGTCTTTCATTGAACTGTATTAAGTTAAAATCTTGTTAATTAACAACTAAACTATGTTTATGATTGAACAATATCATTGTCCAAAATAAAATCTTGTGGATCTCTAATTAAGGTGTTTAAATTTGTAATGACTATTAATATATTATTAATAATTTGATTTTTTTCTAAAATCGATAAATCATATGATCATATAATTATACTTGAATTCAGTAACATTATAACAAAATTTGACATATTTAATTTGATTATTCGGTTCGGTGTGATTTATTCAATTTTTCAGTACAGTTAATCCGGTAATATCCAGATCTGTACCACAAAAAAAATCGATTCAGTTCGATTCGAAAAATGTCAAAAAGTCAACTATTATTTTCAATTCGGTTCAGATTTGGTAATCTTCATACTCTGTGAACAGCTATGTTAGAACATGTTTGACTCAGTTTATAAGTTTTTTAAAACAACTTATAGTTATAAGCTGTGTAGAAATTTATAAACTCTCAAAAGTTGTTTGATAAAATAAGATGTTTAGCAACTTTTAAGATTTTAAAATAAATTTTGTAGACCTTATTAATTCCAAAACAATAAGTTAGAATATCCCAACTTATTTTACTAAAATCTTGTAAGCTATACCCTATCCCACCACCCTAACTCCCGCTCGGCCAGACTCAAAATTGACCCAGACCAAACCCAGGCCAAATCTGACATGGCCCGAACCTGAACACGGCCGTCCCGGCCCGGCCCAATCATCTCAATAAAAAAAAAAAAAAAAACTTTTATATTAAATAGAATTAAAAGATATATTTTTCTTAAATGATCAAAGAACTTATATAAGCTTTATTAGCCAAACGCTTTAACAACTTAATTATAAGCTACTCATCTTATAAGTTCTTAAAATAATTTATAAGATGCTTAAAAAATAGTGTAGTAATTAATTTTCTTTGGAGTCTTATTGGTGACTTGATCATTTTTTCTATTATCATGAACCATAAAAATTACTTGTTCCCATTCTCATTGAAGAGTTTTTCACAAAGACAAAGTCTCATGTGCAATTGGAGCACGAATTTAAGATTTGTGTACTCGCCCCGATCCTACTTATATATCCATAGATCATGTCTAATATATTTAATGAGTTAAATATTTTTTTAAATGAATCATTCAATTGTATGAGTGCATGGTGCACTTGAATGCAGAAAAGACACGGTTTAACAAATAGCCCCTCAAACTATCTTCACATATAATAATACACTATTTGTTACAAATAGGGTCCTTCGCGACCGTGAATCTTAAAATTTGGAGGAAATACCGAAAAATACCGGGTATACAAGACTTACTGCATCGAAAAACATCGAATTTATCGAAATTTTTGGCATAAATAAAATTTTTTAAGATGTAGAATGATATATGAATATAGAAATTTCGGTATATCGCGATATACTAAAAATATTTTCAGATATATAAGGTATATCAAATATTTTTTTCAGATATATCGAAAAATCCTATATTCAATTTCATATATATTTTTTTAAAAATAAATAATAATTATATTATATATATACACTAATACACACACACAAATCACAAAATAAACCCTAACTCTCTACACCCGCCTCCCCTTCTCCCCTTCTCACCCTTCTCCCCTTCTCACCCGCCTCCCCGCCGCCGTCTCCCCGCCTCCCCGCCGCCGTCGCCCACAACTCCATCTACATCCCCACTCCCACTCGACTCACATACATTTCTCTCCTCCTCCTTTTGTCGCCCCGCCTCCCCTCCCATTTGTCGCCCCGCCTCCTCCCGCCCCGCCGTCGCCCCGCCTCCCTCCCGCCGTTGTCGCCTCGCCTCCCTTTCGCAGCCGTTGCCCAGCCTCCCTCACGCCACCCGCTCTCTTTCTCCATTTCCAGTTTCTTCAATCGGCCGCCGTTGCCCAAGCCAAGCCATCCACCACGCCGCGCCGTCGCCAGCCTCCCTCACGCCACCCGCTCTCTTCCTCCTTTTTTTTTTTTTTTTTTTATGCAAGAATCGAAATTTGTTAAATTAGGGATTGTTTGGGGTGTTAAATTAGGGATTGTTGGGGGTGTTAATATCTTTGAGATTATGCGGTTTGAATTGCATACCAATTTTTGGTTTGGTTTGGTTTGGTTTGAATTGCATACCAATTTTTTGGTTTGGTTTGGTTTGAATTGCATACTAATTGTTGGGGGTGTTAATATGCTCGAATTTTGGTTTGGTTTGGTTTGGTTTGAAGTAGAAGCAATTTTTGCAATGGTACGGTATCGGTATCAATATTGGCATACCGAAAATTTCGATATACCAAAAATACCAAAATTTTCGATATATCAAAATTTTTGGTATACCGTTGTCATACCGAAATTTTTGGCATACCGAAATTTTTGGTATGACTTTTTTTCGAAATATGATTTTTTTTTCGGTATCGAAATTTTCAAGATGACAACGGTATGAATTTTAAGATATCTTAAAAATTTTGACTGATAATGGTATGGCGAAAAAAATTTCGGTATGCCGTACCGTCCACCCCTAGTCAATCTTATATGTTTTTTTGTAGGAATATAACATCTTTTAAATTTATTATTAACATCTTTATTATATCATCTATATTTATAATAAAATGGACAAATTTTTTATATGTTAAATTTATTGTTGGGAGATGAATTTAATAAAAGATTATATGATTTTGATTAAGATCCCAAAACCCCTAAGTATGACATGTTCAGAATGATCTTGATAGTTGAGTCAGGATTCAGTTTTAGAGTGTTCAGGATGTTATCTCGCAAAATGTATAGTAAACAGATATAGTTCAGATAGGTTTCAAGACTAAAAAAACTCAAGATATGTTTTCAAGATATGAAGTTTCAAAGATGAAATCGAAGTCTCTGAAGACTCAGTATGAAACTGAGATACTAAAGACTCAGTATGGAAACTGAGAATCAAGACTCAAAGATGAAGACTCAAGATATCGGGCCAAGATAAATCAAGACTCGAAGACTCAAGACTCGAAGATCCTCAAGACTCGTAAGACTCAAGACTGAAGACATCGAAGACTCACGAAGACTCAAGACTCGAAGACCTCAAGACTCGAGAAGATTCTCAAGACGCAAGATCAAGATCGAGTATTTGAAGATCAAGAATACTGAAAGCACAGTAATTACTGAAGAACTCAGTAATGTACTGAATGCTCAGTATGAACCTGAATGTTCCGAGGCACTGAATATATCTATCTGAAGGATGCACATCGAGAGAAACGCGATACCTTAGAAAGATAGATACCGCCAAGACATTCAAATGCGCATAAGAGGAACTAAGTCGAAGTGTTGTTAAGGTTATATCAAACTCGAGTTTGTAACCAAAAGAGCGTTGAAAGGTGTCTACCTTTTTTATCGGAGACAAAAGTCAAAAAGAGGAAGACGACATCTGTACCATATACCGACCTTTTTTTGTGGACAGTCAAAAAAAAGATGTCAGATGTACGAAAGTTCCAGACTGCAAAAAGTGAAGACCGGCTACATGAAAGGCTATTGCCTAAAACGTGTTAGGGAGTTTCAAACCCTAAATATAGCCGTTTCTCACACACCATAAGAGGGAACTCACGGTTTATCTCTCCAACGGATAGTTTTCAAGAGTGACCTTGGTGTATGCCTATAAATACTGGTGACCCTCTACTTTGTAAGGTTACGGGAAATTTATACACAACTCAAGAGCTCAAACTTATTCTTGCAAAAGTTAAAGCACTCGAAATACCTTGAATTTCCCAAGTGCTTCTATATTGAAGAGAGCTCACTTTACTAAGCCTAGCTTGATAAGATTTATCCAAAGCTTAGTCGAGATATCCTAAACCTTTGCATTGTGCTTCATTGTAAAGGATATCTCATCCTAGTTGGAAACCAACCAAGAAACCCCAAACCCTTGAGAAGGTAGTTGGAGTGTGTTTGTTGGTGAGTAGAGTTGTAAAGAGTTAGTAAACTACGCGGAGTAGTCAGAAAACTCTAGAGGAGAAGTTAGTAAGCTACAGGGGTAGTCTGAAAGCTTGTGTGAGATTGAGTTAGTGAACTACGGAGGTAGTCAGAAAACTCAAGGTCGGGTTGAGTAAGTAAACTACGTGGAGTAGTCAGAAAACTCAGGGCCGAGTTGAGTAAGTAAACTACGAGGTAGTCGTAAAAGCTCGAAGTTGATAGTGAATTTCTCCGAAGAGTCGGAGAGTGGATGTAGGAGCTTGAGTCTCGAACCACTATAATCGGGCTTTGGTTCTTTATCGCTTTCCTTATATCTGTGCCTAACTGGCCGTGATCAACTTGATTTTGAAAGCATACTTTTCATCGATATTCAGTTGGAATCAATCTAATGAAGTTGCATAAGTGAATCGGCTAATCACTATTTCATAAGGGGAAGGTTTTCAAAGAAAGCTTAAAACGAAGTATAAACTAAGGGCCAACCATTTCAAGACGATCGAGTAGCTAGAACAGATAGTTACCAAACCGAACTCTCTTCCGAGGATTGATAAGTTAGTTATCCGATCCAAGCAACTTCGGGATCTCCGACACGAGGACTCAATTGGGATTATCGAGGTATCGAAAGCATTTCGGGATCACCGTCTCGATGAGACTTTGACTCAGAGTGATCTCAGGCTTCTCGTAACCTAATCTTCGTGATTTATTCGACCCAAAGTCGACCTCGATGAAAAAAAAGTTTTAAAATCACTGAACACGTGTATTCCCCCCCCCATACACGTGTAAGACTCGTTTTCACCGGGACCAACATTTATATTTAATTTTATTCTTAGCAATAATATTGATCATATATCTATAATCCCTATAGTGCAAAGAATCTATAAAATGATGTGGCAAGTGATAAAATGATGTGGCAGGTGATGTGGCAAAACTATATTCCTCTATTTTAAATCCCTCTAATCTCATTCATTTTGTGTGTTTTTTTAATATCAGCAATTGATTTTGTATTTCTTTTTCTATAAATTGTGATCTCTCTTATTCATTTTTCTCCATTCATTCTCTTCCATTTTATGTTCTCATGTTCGTTTTTTTTTTTTATATTATCTTCTCTAACAATTTTTTTTTTGTTTTGCAGGTTCTTATTATCATATAATGTTTGAAGGATGTTTTGTAGGTTTTTATAATCTTAATCGTCTTTTATGTAGATTCGTCTACTCACGATATCTTCATTGGATTAAGGTAACAATTATACGTAGTTCATGCGAAGATTTTAGTTTTTTTTAAATCTTTTTCTGATGTTTCTTCCAGTCTCTTCCATTCTTTTTAATATTATTTTTTTATTTAATCAATAGATTTGCAGAATATGATTGAGATTTTTCATTGCAAGTGCATTCTTGGGATAGTTGAAGACTTCATCTACAAAGACGATTTTATTGTTTAAGTTTCAAAAGAGTATAAATATCTTTATTTTTTGGATAAGTTTTGGAGACTTTTTTGTTTAATCTATGTAAGATTTGATGTTATTAATATAAAAAAGATAATTTTACATTCTCAATCATCTTGATTTGAATTCAACTTTAATCTTCTTCTTTTTTCATTCAAGGTTGATTAATGTTGGTGTCCTTCAACATTAGTTACATAATTGTGTTACATATATTATGCAATCTAATTAATTAATATAAATCAACGCATATAATTAGATGAAAATATAGAATTGTTTGATTTTTAAATTTGACACCAAAAAAGTTTAAATTACTATTGACCCCAGGTTGTCACTAATTAATAAATAGGAGAAATCGTGTATTTTGTCATTAATTATTTAATTACTATGCGTACAATTCATCTATTACATTTCTTACAAATTTAATATTATAAAAATTAATCTAGCATATAAATATTACTCCCTTCTCACTAATTAATTAATTTGAGAAAATCATGGAACTTATATTGAGATTTGTGATTTGGTCAATATTGATTATATTATTTTATTTTATACTAAAATTTTTGTTTTGTTTTATGCTAAATTAATTCAACCACATCATATTTATTTTAATATTTATGTATCTGATAAATATGAAAAATTTTATACCTGAATAATATTCAAAAATAAATAATGATTACAAATTATATATTCGAGTGCAATCTAGCAAGTGGTCTTTAATATACAAAAAATAAATAATGGTTATAAAATCTTTTATATTCATGTCATTTATTTTTAATTTAAATATATAAATATAATTTTAGGCATAAAAAAATATTATTTATAAACTCAATTGTGGTTGAGGACTATGCTCTTTTATACACTTTGACGCAATGGCAACTAACATAATAGCAATTGTGCTAGAGGACTATGCTCTTTCCACGATTTCGTATATAAATAATAGAAGGTTTGGAAATAAACCTTCATCATTTCTAAGATTTATAAATAATAAATATCATCCAGTCGTTGTATGTAATTTATATGGCAAAAAACATAGAAATAGTCTAATAATGTATATACGGCAAGAAATATGTCCCGTTAATTAGGCTAATATATAGAGTCATCATAACATAATTATTTATTTTAATATGTATTAACTAATACATCAACTCCGTATTTTTTTAAAAATTTAAATTATTATTTTTTAATTAATCGGAATGAATATGTTTTAGTTATAGTATTGACTACTATTGTCATTATGGCGCAGAGCATTAATTGTATGAAATATTACTTTCCTATGAAATATGAATAATACTTAATTTTGATTATGGAATTATGGATTTTTTTTACAATTATGTACCAATAAGTATGGATCGAAATATATCATGGCAACAAATAGTTTTAATCAAAATCGTAGGTGAATATTAAGGTGGTTTTTTATCCTATATATAGATTTAATTATATTAAATGTCTAATTAATGATAATTGATTATAAATTAATACCAAATATGCAAAGCCAAACTATATTTAATTAGATGCAATATTTTTTTGATGGAAGATATGTACTAATTAAACATAATTTTCTCAATCTAATTTATTTAAATATTTTAGATAATGTACGTGTGTTAAAATATTTATAAATATAATCATCTGATTATTAGAACAAAATAATGAATTTTTTTAATAAGTATTTAAATATACAGAGTAAGGAAAACAATTAAATTATTTGGTAGCAGTATATTCTTGAAAAGTATCAGGCGTATGAACAATACGAAAAATTTTATGTACTTTTTCGTTGAAATTTTTATTGAATTTATTGGTACATAAGTATTATAATTTTATTTATATTTAATTACAAATTTAATTTAATTAAAAAACTAAAATGAATATATTATCTTATGATGATTAGTTCTTATAGTATTGATTTTTTCATGGATAGTATTACATTTTTGACAAAAACTTATGTGAGATAATCTCATGCATGAGACCGGGTACAACCTAGCACAAATTACACCCACTTCTCCCAAAATGTTAAAGCGTCAAGCTCAAATTATGCCCCGTATCACCGTGAGACCGTCTCATGCAAGTGTGTCTCTACTTTTTTAATGGAAACATGGTTGCAGAACTCGGCTTAGGCGGCGCCTAGGCGTTAGACGGTCGCTGGCCGCCCCGATTTTGTCAAAATCGGCGAGAAAAATAATTTTGGCTGCTAGGCGGACCTAGGCGGATTTAGGCGGCCGCCTAGGCGGATCTAGGCGGATTTATGTTAATTTATTTTGCAATTTAAAAAAAAAAATGGGACCGGCCGACTAGGCGGTCTAGGCGCTAGACGGCCCCAATCCGCCCGCCTTACCGATTTTTGACTTCTGCACCCTTGAATGGAAAAGTATCGATTTTTTAATATTATAATTTTTTATATTTGCAATATTTAGTGTTACACGACACTCCTCTAACATGATTGTTAACTTATTTTATTCATAATGAACTAATACTTTCTATTTCTTATAATTACATTTTTTTTAATTGAATATATAAATTGATATAATTAATTTTAGTATAAAAATTATAAAATTTATTGGCAATGTACAATTAATAAATATAAATACGTCAGATTAAAAAAAAAACTAGATATTTATGCTTAATTAAGAGATATAAATTTCGTACTTAAAATGGTTAATTTGATCCAGTAAAAAATATACTCATTACATAATAAAATTTGTGGAAATTGATTAGTTGACCAGATTTCCTAAAGTGATTGATATGGTACAAATAATAAATATAAAAGTGTAATAAGAAAAACTTTATTATTGCAAGATTAATACTTATATTACAATACATTAAAATTTTAATTTTAAATATATCTTTAAGATAGCAAAATTTATAACTCTAAAAAAAAAAGATAGCAAAATTTATGAAATATTTTTATAATTTATAGACAGGAATATATCATGGAAGCAAATAGTTTTTTTGCATGTGAATATTTATTTGAACATCTACTTCTATATATACGTGTGGTTAATTGCATGAGAAAATATTTTTTTTAAAATATGTTTAGACTCCCTCATTATTGACAGTAAATATATACTTTTTCAAGTTAGTTTTTGCATAGGGTTAGGTGTGGGAAAATACCCGTAACTTAGGGGTGGTGGAAATTTAAGGACAATAAGCCTCAGTTCGAGAAAAAATAGGATATTAACCTTTTTTTTTTTGGTAGAAGTAGGAAATTAACCTTTTTGCATGAATATATCATGGAAGCAAATAGTTTTTTGCAGGTGAATATTTATTTCTATATACACGTGTGGATAATTGCATGAGAAAATACTTCTTTAAAAATATGTCTAAACTCCCTCATTATTGACAGTAAATGTATACCTTTTCAAGTTAGTTTTTGCATAGGGTTAGTTGTGGGAAAATACTTGTAACTTATGGAAGATGACAATTTAAAGACAATAAGCTTCCGTTCGGGAAAAGTAGGATATTAACTTCTTTTTTTCTTTTTTATTTTTTTTTATTTTTTGCAGAAGTGGGACATTAACCTTTTTTCCGGCAAAATTATGACTTTTTTTTTTTTTTGACAAACATAAAAGTATAACTTTTTTTGGGCAAAAATAGGACATTTACTTTTTTATTTTGGCAAATATAGGCCATTTTATTTGCTATTTAGTGTTAGAATACCGTATGTCAATATTAAAACAATATATGTCAGTATAAAAGTACACATTTCTCTTATGTAGAGAATTATATTTATTATACGTATCACTAGATTAAAAAAATATATATATATAACTCAATCAAATGCACAACATAAAATCAAATAGTTTAACGCTAAGCATTAGCAAATTTTATGGTGAACTAATTACTTTACTTCAATTTAACTGAACGTATTCAATTATTTAGTTTATAATTACTTACATTGTCAATTTTAATATATCTCTAATATTGTTTATTACATTTTCAACTTAACGAAAGGACTATAAGTTTCAGTTTTGAAAAATAGGATATTAACTTTTCTATTGACAAAAGTAGGACATAATTTTTCTTTGGCAAATATAGACAATTTTTCTCACACAGGCGGGCCTAAAATTTAAAAAACTTAAAACTTACGGTCTTACTTTACGGCAACTCAAAACTTATGGGCATATTTTTGCTAAACTGAAACTACCTAACCTACTTTTTCAAAACTGAAACTTATTCTCCTTAAATTGTCACCCACATAGTTAAAGATATAAAAACTATTTTTTCCCGTTCAATTACATAATGTCTCAAGAATGAAGAGCAAAGAAAATTAAAAATATTGTTGCGATTATGATGGAAAATCATGCAAAATTACAACTAATATTTTTTACAAATTTATGTTTAGAAATTTGTGATTTTAGACACTAATTTATTTTAAAATCGAATTTATTTTTGTTAATGATTTTTATTTCTTTTATTCAGCGTCAAATAATAATTATTTTTTCTTTTAAATAAAATTTACATTACAAATTAATATATTTTTTGTATTATATATATATAATATTATAAATATTACTATTATTAAATAGAATTAATTTAAGCTAAATAAAATTTTGAAATATTTGATAAAAGTTTAATAATGTTTGTAGAATTAATGAAGTTTTAGTCTGGAGCTAATGAAGATTTGCTTTCTATTGATTTTCTCTATTAAGTGCTCAGGATTACCAAACCATCATTTCATTTTGAATGAAGGAGTGTCTGTAATGTTTCTCAGGAATATTGACGAAAAGTTAGGTTTGTGTAATAGCACGAGGTTGGTTGTCACAAAGCTGAAAAATCATAATTTTTAAATCACAAATAATTACAGGAAAGAATACTGGGAATAAGGTGTTCATCCAAAAAATGATACTCCCTTTATCCCACAACACATTGCGTCAACTTTTTGGCACGTAGTTTAAGAAAAAATATAATGAGTAGAGTTTTGGACGGTAATTTTATAATTTTTCTATATATAAAGTAAATAAAGTAATTTGATTGAATGCATGCGTGAGTCAAAAAATAATGATATTTTGTGTAGATATGTGAATATTGTGAGGGTGGAGTTTAATGAGGAGTTTCCATATGCAAAGTGTTGTGTGATGTATGCAATGTGTTGTAGGACGTAGTGAATATTAAATAATTCAGACAAAACAATGTCTATAAAGTTTAAGAGGAAATAATTTTTAATCACATTATGTTTTGCGATGACGATAAATAAAAATTTGTATCTATATCTTTTAACTGTAGGTTTGTATCTTCTCAAGTCGGTTTCACACACATACATTTATATATTGCACTCTCAGAGCTAAAAGTAAAAGAAGATTGAAAATTTCGTGTCTCGGTTTGGATGGGAGACCTTGCAAGTATATAACAAATGTTGTTTGCAAAGAATTTTTCGAAATTTGTAATTTAGAGTGTATATATATATATATATATAATCTAAATTTGACATATATATATACACTTTTAAATCTAAATTTGACATATATATATACACTTTTAAATCTAAATTTGTGGATTCATTTGTTTTTTATAAAGTTATCAAGTATAATAACATATAAAATCATATTTTGCATATTTGAATTATATTTTTATTTTTATTTTTAATATTTTTTGAAGTATAAATTGTTTAACCATAAAAAAATACTAAATAATAAAAAATATATTAAAATATTATTGATTATTTTACATTATAAAATTTATTTCAGTCCGCGAAGTTCGCGGGGCTAATACTAGTAAAGTATATTTTATGAAATGAAGAAATAACAACAAGATATGCGTAACATTATTTTTACATTTATTGAATTAATGTGATTATGTATATATAACATATAGTCATATATGCATATGATATTTTATAATATTCATGATAATAATATGGATCAATTATAACATTACTTTTTGACATTTTTTTTTCTATATTTACATTAAATTAATAACTTATATCAATATTTTTTAATAATATTAATATAAAAAAAATATATGTTTATGCATATAAGACATTTGATATATATTGACATGTTGAGCATAATTTGACAAACAATAGGCACATTATGAAGTGTTGAAAAAATTATAATAGTTCATTAATATATCATAATATATAAATTAAATTGTAATAATCCTACACCAGCAATACTTAACAAAATATAATAGCATAAAAAAGTTGACATTTGAAAATTCATTATCATAAAATTATTATATATTCCTAAAAACATCATGAAATACTACATTTTTTTGTAATACTACAATCACGATTTTCATCATGGTAAAATAAGATTTTAAATCCTAGCATAATATATGTCAAATAATAATATTTAGATATTTCGTATTTATGATATTCATTGTTAAATGTCTCAAAAAAATGTCATTAATCGATTAATACTTAGATTGTCTTTCTTATATTTCATAAAAATCATTTATAGTTGAGGCTATATAATTTTAAATTGGGCAGGTATCACTAAATGTCGTGTAACTTAAGTGTGTATCAAAATATACAATTTATTCCATTAAAATATACAACTTTTTTACAGAGTGAGCTGTGCTTTTAATTTCATCCAAAATCTGATTATTGTTTCATGAAATGCTTAGAATGCTTGGACTTGTGGAGCATAGCAGTCACGATTATCATGTTGTCCCTGTGGTTAGAAGAGAAACAAAATAGTTTCTAACGATAATTTTGACTTTTGCTACTACAGAGGAAACTTGGGGAATTGGATTCAGCGTCGTACATGATCATTTTGTGCATTAAACATGTACGATTTTATAATGCATTTGGATCCAATGCAAAACAACACTGTGTCGTGTAACTAAGAGTATATAATAGAAACATAGGTTTGAGTATGGATGGGTGTGATTTGAGGTGCAGGTGAGGTTCGACGAGGAGGAGATGGGGAAGGTATAAAAGGTCTGGTTTCTGAATGAGTGGGTGAGTTAGAAGGAGAAGACTCAAACCTGATGTGTTTGGGTCTGAGCTAGCCAATGGGGACAATATCTGACTCTTCAGAAGGGTCATCAACCAGGCCCTGAAGCTCATTTCCTCTACCAGTCGCAGTTGGTTTTGAGTGCTTCACTATAAACCTAGGCCTCTTGGCTGGTGTAGTTGAAGCTCTATGATTACTACACCCTTCTGGGTAGCTTCATCTTCTCTCCTGCTAGTTTTAGCCTTGGAACAGACTGTTCAGATTTATCAGATCGAGTTGGTGAGACAGCTCAAACTAGCTTTGATGAAATCACCTCATTACCGAGGCCAGGAATCAGCTCATTTGTAATTAGCATGATTTTCTGCTTTCTCATGTAGGACTTGACCTTGTCATCCCACTTCTTTGTTGGCAGTAGGTCTTGAAGAATAACTGATATCTTTGCACTCATACTTACGTTGGAAGAGACAATGTAAGATGTTCTATCATCATCCAAGACGAAATTCTTGGACTCTTCCAGCATCATTTTCTTCAAGAGCCTCAGCCAATCTACATTGGCTCTGTTAATTATGGCATACATCAGGTGTATGTTTATCGCCGTGATTGCATCCTTGCTGAAGGTGACTCCCAAAATCACCTTGGACGCAATATCAAAGAGTTATATGTACCGCCTTTTCAACATCGGTTTCTTGAACCCTTTTGTCGCATGAACAGCTGCAGGGTGCAGAACTTGATCCAAGATTGCTCGCTCATTGCCTTGGTTGTATTCATCTGGCATAATTTCTCTAGAATGAAGATCGAATATCCTCTCCAGGTCTTCATCGTTAACTTGAATTCTGTCTTGAGACACAGAATACAAAGTAAAAGGTTGGTGGAGAGAGTGACACAGTAAAAACTTTAAAGTTAATTATTTAAAGCAAACATATAAATACAAAGAAAAACAGAAGAGCAAGAGATAAGAGATTGTATCTGGTCAATTGATATTGTAATCCACTTGTAAGTCGCAAATCAGATGCGTCTGATCCCTTGTCATGTGTGTCTCCTTTGTTGAACTTATGTTCTGAATCTCTAGACCTTAGTAAAACTTCAGTAAATTTTCACCAATCAATGCTTCAAAGATCCGTCTGTTTTTGCTTATGTCAGCTAATGTTCCCCCTTGAACAAATATCAACTGATTTTATACCTTAGCATTTTCTCCCAAGTCCAAGAGTTATAACTTTACTGATAATTCGAAAAACCTTGTTTCAACTAGGGACTTGGTGAGAATATCAGCTCTTTTCTTATCGGTATGGACCTTTTCCATTCTGATGTCTTTCTTCTTAACATGATCTCTGATGAAATGATGTCTGATATCCACGTGCTTGCATCTGGTATGTAGAACAGGGTTCTGAGTGATTGCAATTGTACTATTACTATCACAGAAGATATGAATATTTTTCGCAACAATGTGGTAGTCCCTCAACTGTTGGCTAAGCTAGAGTAGCTGAGAGCAACAACCACCCGCCATCACATATTCAACTTTTGTGGTAGATGTGGCAGCAAATGTTTGCCTCTTTAAAAACCAAGAGATCAACTTACTTCATAAGAACTTATATGTACCTGAGGTTGATTTCTATCTATCATGCAGCCTCCATAATCAAAATCAAAGTACCCATGAAGCTCTAGATTATCATCAGAAGGGTACAATAAACTAAGATTTACTGGTCCCTTTGTTGGGATTATACTGGAAAATATGCTTTTTACTTTGTATAATCAAAACTGAATTTCGGACTTATTTACTGAAATAAATTGTTTATCACTGATGCTTTAAATATTATCGAATGTTACATATATTTACTGCATAATTGTTCAATAATTCGTACGTGTTACATTGTAGTTAATTTAGTGATATCAGATAACAGAAGATTAAATTAACAGTCTCTTGTAACTAAAAGTACGCCATTCACGACCTAGATGGAAATGAACAACCCATTGTGAAAGGTTGAAGTGTAAGGCTCAGATTGACTTGTCTTGACCAAGAGATTACACTAGTGCATGACTGATGCACTGAATAGGACCTACAGGAGGACAAATTCTTCAGAACTGAACAAGGAAGAATTAGACCTCAGTGGTTCGTTATTTCTTAATCTTCGTTCCTTAAATAGGATCACGTGTGGTTGGTAAATATTGCTTTGACTTATCATGGGTAGAGAATCAACGAGATTCAATACTTTTTATCTTGGACAATATTATTGGTCACATGTGATTGCTAAGATTTAATACAGAGAATCGTGTGCAAGTACGCTTGTTTGATTTGCCCCCTTGGGAGGTTCATAAGCTTTATCATACCAAATCTTGCAAGTGGAATTAGTTTCCGGTATGGATAATAATGTTGAACCGTTCCTTGACCAAGGACAAAAGATATTAATTAATGGAAAGCTATTTCAGTGGCTTGAATTAATTAATGAGCTAGATAATCTTAAACACGGGAAATAATAACCGGAAGCCATATTGACTGTAATATGGGTTAAGGTGGATAGTGCAATATTAATTATGTAGTGGGATTAATTAATATTTATGGGCTTGAATAATATTGTGGCTCAATATTGATAATTCAAGATCCAATCTTAATTCTCCTAAAGGGGGCCCCCTAAGTAGCCCAACATATAGTCCAATAACTGAAAAAGGTGTTTAAAATAAAATAAATATTGTTGCTTATTTTTCCTCATTTATTTCGAAATTTATGGATAAAAGGGGAAAAAGGTTTTCTTTGAATTTTGTTATGGAATGAAGATATGTATTCTTGGAATACAAGATTATCTCATTAAATTCAAGAAATCTCCCACTTGGTTATCTATAAGAGAAATTCGAAAATTTTGATAAATTAAGGGCAAGAAAGATTTTCTTGATTTTCTTGATTTTCTTGAAAAGATATTATGGAAGATATGTATTTCTTGAAATACAAGAATATCTCATAAATTCAAGAAGATCCAAATCTTGGAATCTTGACTCATAATTTTCGAAATTATCCATAACAAAGAGTAGGTGGGATTTTGTGGAATATTATAATTATGGGAAAAAGAATATAGGAGATATATTCAAAATTTCTTGGAGATCAAGAAAATATTTTCCCACATTGTTTTCTTGCCACAATTTTCGACCACCTATGCTCTATAAATAGGGGATGACTCTTTCATTCCCAAGTACAATTCCATGTACTGGAAAAATTAGTAAATCCACAAAGGTGGTGCAAAATAATTAATTTTTCTTTTGTTAATTGTTCACAAGTGTCCTACCACCGGATAGTCGAACAAGGATTAAGGGAATACTTGAGAAGTTCTTTTGGTTAGTCTAATCAGCCAGATCACTGCCATCCCAAGAGGTACGTTCACGTAAACTCGTACAATTCCGCATGCGTAGGATTTACGTGAATTAATTATATGCATGATATGTTGTTGGATTATCATTTGAATTAATATAGGATTAATTCATCCTAGTAATAATTATAAGAATTAAATTTATATTTAAATATTCACCCGAATAGATCTGTGTAACTTATTCCCCAACACCCTTAAGATATTAATAATTCGCTTAGCTCCTTCTAGATGGCTTCTCATTAGATTTGCTTGAAATCTAACACATACACCTATTACGAAGGTAATGTCTAGTCTGCTTGTAGTAAGGTACGATAATGATCCAATCAGAGCCCTATACTCCGTCTAATTTACCTTATCTCCATTTTCATCAGGAACCATATTAAATGAAGTCATCATTGGAATTCTAGCAACCTTGTTATTCTGAACTTCAAATTTTGACAACATGTTCCTTGTATACTTAGCCTGATTATGGAGATTCCTTCTGACCTCTGCTTGACATGTAACCCAAGAAAATAATTCATTTCTCCCATCATTGACATCTCAAATTTTTCTTGCATCAGCTTACTGAATTTCTCACACATCGACTGATTTGGGGATCCAAAGATGATGTCATCGACGTAGATCTGAACTAAAAGAATATCATCTTCATCTTGGATTCTAGACAGTGTCGTATCTATCTTTAATTTGGTGAAACCATTGTGTAACAAGAAATGAGATAAAGTATCATACTAGGCTCTAAGAGCTTGTTTCAGACCATAAAGAGGTTTTTCTTAAACGATACACTTGGTTGCCTTTTTCAAAGCCAGGAGGTTGTTCAACATAAACTTCCTCAGCTAGTACTCCAGTTAAGAATGCACTCTTTACGTCCATCTGATACACCTTGAATCTCATGAATGCTACATAAGCTAGAAACAGGCAAACAACTGAATGGCTTCAAGTCGAGCGACTGGAGCAAACGTTTCATCATAATCAATCTCTTCTGATTATGAATAACCTTTTGCTACAAGTTTTGCTTTGTTTCTAGTTATTACATCATTCTCATCCTTCTTGATCTTGAAGACGCATTTAGTTCCAATCACACTCTTGGTGAGTTGGTATGTCTACAATTACCCAAACTTGATTCCTTTCAAACTGTTCCAGTTCTTCTTGCATTGCTACAATCCAATTGGAGTCTTGTAGTGTTTCTTCAATGGTTGAAGGCTCCTGCAAAGAAAGATAGCAACAATACATGACACTTTCACCAATTTCATGTCTAGTCTAGACTCTGGCATTATAATTGTGTATTATCAGATCAGCTAGGTGATATGATAACCAGCTGTGTCTGGTTTGATTTCTACCAGACAAGTTATCCTCGTCTGATATTGAGTCACTAGATGATGGTGGTAAAGGTACCGTAGTAGGGTCCACTTGGCATGAACAATTCTCAAGTGGGATTGGACTTCCCATAGGCTGAAGTGTGTTCGCCGAAACATCAGATGTTCCCTTTAGACTCAAGGGTCTAGGTACTGTCTCAGTTGTACCAGCTTCTTCATCAATATTAATACGTACCTTGAGGTTTGGTTGACTTGGTGAATCAATGAAATCGAGGTCAGGAATGTACACTTTTACAAATTGGTGTTTCTTACCCTTCCCGTTGAGATTCAATTGATCCATATTTTGTGCAACAGACTCGTCCGGAGCAAATTTCTTCAGATCAGACGCCTACTCTTCAAAAACCACATGGGGCAATTCTTCCACAATCAGGGTCCGTCTGTTGAATACCATCCAAGAAAGATTCCCTCATCTAAAATAGCATCAAAAGTTTTCAACTGACTTTTCTCATCATTGTGAACGAAGCACTTACACTCAAAGATGTGAAAGTAGGATACACAAGGTTTCCTATCTTTTTCACAGCTGATTAGGTGTTTTCCCATAGACTTTAGTGAGAAGTCTTCTGTTCCGAGTATGACAAGTTGTGTAGATTGCCTCTGCCTATAAGTGCTTGGGAACATCGTGTTAGTGTTAGTGTTCTAGAGACAATCCATTATAAGGACATAATACTCGATGATATTCAGTTTGATTTAATATTATAGTTCATTTAATATTAATGTACGGCAATACACTTGTTTGAATATTATGTTTGATTGTTTGCATTTATTCATATAAGTGGTCCCATGAGTCATTGATGTCATTGAGGTTGTGAGAACTCAGATGACTTAAGCATGACTCTCAAATAGCCCCGATCAAGGATCATCAAGAATGAGATATTGATGATGCAATGGAGATTGGTGTGCGATCTGCATCATACTCTTAGAGGGTGTAGTAAGATCTCACTTACTACGAGATACTAGGTATCTCATGATGGATGCACAAATACCTTAGAGGGTATTGGTATACCCATCCGAGAAACCGTTTGATGTATTTCCACTATATGTGTCTACGGGTGTCTCGGTTAGTGGGAGCGATGCGATACTCCTTTGACTTGAGGTCAATACGCACGACATGTGTGGAGTGATGAACTTTGACCATGACCAATGCTTGCACCCTTCCATGGGTAGATACGGCTTTGATTGGGTTCATCACGAAGTGCATGTGCGTGGTAGTTGAGCCAAGAATAAGATTCATTCCTCAATGTGGATTTAGAGAGAATACTCATCTTCTCATCATAATTAGATCAAAGTCATCGGCCGATGCACATCAACTTAGACTTTGTGACTAAGTGTGACATACATGATCAATTAGTGATTAGAGATAAATTGATTAAGTTATTTGAATAGACACTTCATCATGTTCAAGACTAATCGAGTATTCGTGAATGAAAGGAGGAAATCGTGATAGCCCATGTTTCAGTTATAGGTAGTTGCACGTTTCTCGCAACGTACCTCATATATTGAGAATGCCTGATTTATTGTCTAGGGTTCAATTAAGACCGTTAGTTTGATCAATCGCTCGATATATGAGGGCCTATGGGTCACACAACAAGTAGTTCCCTTTTACGGATTATAGTTGGTTGATTAAATGTTAAATTGGATTTAATATTTAATTTATGGAGAATTAATTAATAATAGATTAATTTGGAATTAATTATTATTAATGTTTAATTAAATTGAATTTAATTAAATAGGAATTCCCAATAATAATATATTGTATATTATTGTAGGATTTAATATATATGGAATCAAATCGTAGAGATTTGACATATATGGAATTTAAATCCGTAGAGATTTATATTTAGGAAATTAAATTAAAGGGATTTAATTTAATTAATGATTAGGAATTTTATTTCTCAATCAGGCTAGCTTAAGATTTAAGCTAGGCCTCCCTATATATACAAGAAATTCACAAAAAAACGTTAATTCATTATTCTCTCCATAAGATCTAGAGTTAGAATTTTCCTAGCAAATTCATCTCGGGATTCAACACTGGCAAATCCGTGCAAGTCCATGATTAGGGATTACGTGGATACCATAGTAGAGAAATATGCGTACGATTTACTGTAAAGTTTCTCTTTATGTTTACACGTATTTAATTATGCAATTAATTGTTCGTTGTTGGTGAACTGTTTATTTCCGCTGCGCATGTATTATGTGTTTACGTGCCTCTAAATTCCAACACATCGAACTCAGCCAACATAGTGCGAGCAACTTCTTTTAGTGTGCGATTTTGCCTTTCTGCTAAGCCATTTTGTTGTGGTGTTCTAGCAGCTGAGGCCTCATGTTGTATCCCAAACTCATTGCAAAAATCACATATGAAAGAATTCAAGAACTTTGTTCCTTTATCTAATCTAATTTTACAATGCTGACACATTTCTCACTATGTAGTTTCTTGAGCAGCTCAGGTAGCTTGATTGTTGTTTATTTCTTCTTAAATAAGAATACAACCCGAGTATACTTGGAATAATCATCCACAATTGCAAGAGTATACCTGCGTCCACTAAAACTTGACTTGTTTTCACATCTAATATGCGGAACATGTCTGCTCTTTTGAGAAAACATCATTATGAAGACCCTCCACCAAAGACATCCGAGCAATTTTTTTAAGAGTTTTGAAGTTCATATGACTAACCCATTTATGCCATAGCCAGCTGATGTCCTTCGAACTCTTAGCAACTAGGCATGCATTCTTTGGACAACTATTCCAATTTGCAGTATAAATATTTCCTTTTCAGGTTCCAGCCAGCAGGGTCTGTTGAGTCAACTTGGTCTTGATTGTAAATTGATCATAAGAGAACTCAACGCTGAATCCATTATCGTGGAATTGTGAAACAGAAAAAGATTGTGTTTCAAATGAAAGAGTCTCTTCCAAATAATAATAATAGATTTATATTATTCAAATATGTCATTTTTCATAATATATACTCTATGTGTTCCTTAATAAATGTCCTTTTAGGCTCTAAATTTTGTTCCAAATTATTTGTCCTTTTAGCTATTTTCATCCATTTTTTTTCAACATTTACATTTATTGACTAAACTAATATTGTTTAGTTGCACTGAGTGACATGTTTAGTTGAAGGAATTAATATTGTTCATATTTACACTTATCAAGTAATTGTTCTAATTAACACCTGAACTAATAAAAACATTTGGTTTACTTTTTTCAATCTGACTAATAATTTACTAATTAAAACTAGTATCATATGCAATAATCAATAATATACCAAATGAAGAATCACCAATACCACAACCAATAATCAGCAATAATATATGCATTAATCAATAATACCACCAAGAATAGTCAGTAATACCACAATCAATATTCAACAATACCATATGCATTAATCAATAAACCACAAGGAATAATCAACAATATCACAAGCAATAATTAGCAATACCACAAACAATAATCAACAATACTAGGCTAATCAATACTAGGCTACCACGAACAATAATCATCAATATCGTAGGTACTAATCAACAATACCACAATCAATAATTAGCAATATCATATGCATAATTAGTAATATCACAAGTAATAATTAGCAATACCACAATCAATAATCAACAATATTATAGGAATTTAGTCAGTAATACCACAAGTAATAAGCAACAATACCACAAATAATAATTAACAATATCACAATTAATAATCAGTAATAATAATTAGCAATACCACAATCAATAATCAACAATATTATATGAATTTAGTCAGTAATACCACAAGTAATAAACAACAATACCACAAATAATAATTAACAATATCACAATTAATAATCAGTAATACCACAAACAATAATCAACAATATCATATAAATAACACCCTAAATATTTATCAGTAATATCACAAGTAAAAACAAGACCACAAATAGGCCCACCTCTTGAATTACAATCAAGCTTGAAAGGTTGTAAACTAATCAAACCACTCAAATGAAGTAGTCCAAAGAAACTTGATAAAAAAAACCCTAACAATTAGAAATATATAAACCTAGCCCATAGAGAAAAATTGTCCACGCAATTTTGTGACACAAATATTTGAAAAAATAAACCATTGATTTTGGTCGCTGGATTACTCCGGGAACACTATAATTACTCCAAAGCCCAGAAGACTCGGGAACATAGTCAAAATAGAACTCCTTATTAAAGATGAACCAAAATCTATGCAATTTTCAAAGGAGATTAAAAAGAAAACAAATCGGAGACCCATCTAGATATTGCTTGAACAAATCTGTTGAAACTACAATGTAGTAGATAATGTTGATATTGGCGACCCAAGTATGCTGCTAATCAAAGAAATTCTCTGGCGATTTCGAGACATCTTCAATTGCGGAAACACTGTGAAAGACGAAGGGGAAGCTTGATTGAAATGAGAATAATAGTTTACAAATACAAATTAACATCAAGGAAAACAACACGAGGAAAACAAGGGAATGATCATAGGTTGATCTCCATCATATATGAACTTGTATTACGATTTAGGAATGAGAGTTTTATATGAAAATGTATCTGAATATCAATGAAAATTTAATCATGTGCATCTCTCTCTCAGGTAACACTCGATCAACGAAATGTAATAACTCATATCTGCAACAGTGGCGAAATATGAATTAGATGTTGAAGAATATGATGATTATTAAGAGAAAAAACAAATGACTCATCCACCTCACACAACAACACCCCCATCCATCATGATTCTTCCCTAATACATTGTTGCACCATGGCAACGTCTACCACAGGTGTCAGAAAACATACCGTGCTTAATCGTGTCTCAAAAAGGATGACTTTGATTGACTGATAATTAAAGGGTTGGGCCACAGGTACTTCGACCTTGGACATAATTGAGCGGCCTTAGGAGTGAAAAATAGCCCAAAGATGAAAATTATAAAACCTAAAACATACACACAACACAAACCTCAGAGAATTCCTAAATCTAAATTCATAACTCAAGCGTGAACCTGAAATCCAAGGAAGTAATCCTCCTCCCAAATAAAAGTAAAAACACTGTAGGGAACGAAAAAACTCGTAGTGATACAAAACCGTTGTTTGTAGAGAAAGAAATAAAATAAAAAGGAAAAATTTATAATATACATGCTCTAAATTGAATTAAAACGGGTTGATGGATCCAATTGCACATATATTAAATCAGTGTAACTGATGCACACAAAAATTTTCCCAAGAAATTTTGCAAAATTCTCTCAAACTTACAAAATTTAATTAATTAGTTTTTCTTAAGAAAATATAAATATTCAGTTCACCCCTAAAACAATAAATATAGTTCAATTTCACCTTTTATGGGGACCAAACTCTACGAGCCTAGCCCATATTTACAACTCTATTTTCTTGAAAAGAGATTATGGATGCAATCGAGTCAAACAAAATTGTTCGACTTGTTTGAAATTTTTTAGACTCGAGCTCGTTTCAACTTTAATAGTAGAGCTCGAGCTCGGTTCTAGTGTAAAATATTGAGTTCACGAATAGTTCGAGTTTGGCTAAAAAATGCTCATTAACAGATAAAAGAGTCTAGTTAGAGCTCAACTCTAACAAGCTTGTTAAAAAGTTCAACAAACTTAGCTTAAGTTCGACTCGCAAAATGCTCATTAGCAAGGTAAAATAAACTCAAGCTCATTAAAAAAATAAAAAAAAATTAAAATTGTTAAAACTTCAATTTAACTGCCTAAAAAAAATACTTAAAATAAAATAAAAAACATGTCCATAAATCTAAAAAGTAAATAAAAGTTCATAAATTTAAAAAGAAAAAACATGTCCATAAATAGTTTAATAAAATTGATAAGGATCTAAAAAAATAATAATGAGTCCTCACTATTTTGAACTCGTTCAGGAGATCAACACGAGTCTGTGAGCTCATAAATGAGCATATTAACTAACATATTCACAAGTTGTTACGTGTCTATTCTCAAACTTTCGAATCAGATATCATTAGGTTCGAATTTGACTCGAATAATTTCTTGAGCTTGAATTCGAGCTCGAGCTTATCACGTAAAATTTAACAAATAAATTTAAAAGAGCATTTTCGAATTAAAATCGAAAAAATTCGAGACTAATTTTGTTTGATTACATTCATAGAAGGGATTGAATTTGTTTTTTCTATTCCCTCCATTCTTTTCCATGGGGAGCTATGACATGATCAGCTCCTAATCTTGTGATTATAAGATAATTTAATTATTTATTTTGACTATATTTTTTTTAAAGTAGTGATATTATGTCTATATAAATATAAATATAATATAAATCCCTTTCGAAAAAGAAAAAATATAAATATAAATCAGATTGCTTGTATATTTTTATTATCCCCATCACCGCCGCTGTTACCAATTTTACTTTTTTGTTTCTTCTGATTTTCTTTTCACAAACAAATAAAACCATTCTCTTCTTACGTGCGCTCTCCGTGATCGGTAGAACGCCGAATCCGACGCCGTTCCTGGGTTTCTCCGGCGAACTGTGATTCAATCTAGAAATTCTGTTTACTATATATGTTCTTACCAGCGGGATTTGGCTCAATCACAGAAAAAAACGGTGGGATTGGAGGGCATGGCTCCAGGGCGGAAGCGTGGGGCGAAAGGGGATAAAACGAAGAGCGAATTGAGATTGGGCGACCTCGTTCTCGCCAAGGTCAAGGGCTTTCCTGCTTGGCCTGCAAAGGTGCATTCTGATTCATTCTTTTTTCGTTATTTAATCGCCCCCAATTTTGGTTAATTCCGTGTTTAAACAGATTTATTTTGGTTTTTTCTTGTTTTAGGAGGGGATTTGTTTGTTGCATTTACTTGGAGTGATTACTTTCTTGGGGTTGCGTTGAGTTGCTGATTTAATTTCGTCCAAGTAGATTATTCGAGGAGGCGTAGGAATTCAGGTTTAGGATTTGACATGATGATGAATTTTTTGGGTTATTGTTGATAGTTGTTTGTTTTTTTTTTTGATAAGGAAAAAATCAATCTATTGAAGCAATTGAGTACAAGGGTACTCAACCCTTACAACATAAAGTACGGTTTAAGATTATTCCAGAAACCAAAACTAATGCTACCGACCGCTCCTATCCCGATATATTGTTAGCAGGGTTATTGTTAATAGTTGTCATCTTTATGCTTTTTTATCCTCCTGGGCTACCATGTCGATGCACTTCTTTATGTTCATTATTCCTTTTTGAGCTTTTGTTTGGGTTCTACTATGATATGACAGATCATTCAAGTCATTTAGTGAGCATTATATGTGACATATTTTATGCTTTTCAATTTTTGCTTCATGTGTGCCTTAATTAGGTAGGTCAAAGTGTCTTGATTTTTTCTTTGCTGTGTTAAAATCAAATTCCAGTTCTTCGTGATTGGGTAACCTTTTATGGTTTTCAATTGCAGATTAGCAGACCCGAAGACTGTGGGCGTGCTCCAGACCCTAAAAAGTACTTTGTCCGATTCTTTGGTACATTAGAGATGTAAGCACTTTCTTTATATCTTTTTCTTGGGCATTTGTTAAAGAACTTCATTGCCATATTATGAGGATTATCTTTTATCTTTAACTCGATGAGGCATGCACCAAATAATCTTTATGGGTTTTTCTAATGCTTGAAAAGTGAATCTTGGCTGTGCTGGCAGTTGTTCGATGGGTTTCATTATGGCCCACGTGATCTTATTAAAATTAATAGAGTCAGAGAAGTTAGCATTTTTACCGTTTCTTATATTTTTTAGGAGTGCATGTGTGTGTGATTTACATTATTGTATTGTTAATAAATTAAAAGATCACATGCGCCTTCTGTCAGGAAAGTAAAATAAGAGTATTCGTTAAGTCCACAGCAGTGATTACATTGCTAGAGCTATAGCCAGAGTAATTTATGATGTCCCACCTTGCTAAGGAAGCATCACACTTAGTGTTATCATTTTTCATTGTCAGATAAAAGCTTGAAAAAACCAGTTCAAAGTCATAAAATTTTGTCTTTCTAGAAAGACATAAGCTACCTTCCATAATATCACCATGATTGGAGAAGCCTTACCAATATTCTTGTCCAAAGCTTGAAAATAATTTGTTCAGTCCCTAGAATTGTAGAATAAAAAAATATGTTAAGACATTAAAACCTATATAGCTGCAAAATAATCTCCTAAATTATGTTTGGTGGATTACAACGAAGTAGCATAGGATTGTTTCTGTGTGCGCTGTTTGCTTTGGGATCTTATATTTGTAAAAAGAACTACATCTGTAAACGAGTAAACCAGCATGACTTGATCTATCTTAGTCAGATGATAGACGAAATCTTTAGAATTTTTGGCTTTTTTTCCTCATTTGCTTTTGATCCGCTAGTCATATATAACTCCAGTTCTAAGCTTATGAAAATTCTTTTGATGTGTTTATTCTAGTCAAATAATCCTTATTCTTAAAATATTTGTTGATTATCGGTCTTATGCTGGATATGGAAGCTTAGGTGCCTGATGGTGTTAAGTAAATACCATATCCATGGTAATGATAAGATGTCTTATGATTGATGCAAATGTTGGGCCATGTTGAGTAACTTGAGTTCTACGAATCACTGAAAGTTGCCACTGCGGTCTTGTGATCAGATGTATACTTGGTCAAGTAGCGTTCTTGTGCTATTACTTGGTGCTTTTATTTATAGTATCAGCTCTTGATTACCTAGTTGAGATAAAGTATCAGTATTTGTTCCATTGTTGGTTGCTTGTATTGTGTGGAATGAAAAGAAAGATTTTTGTATTACGCATGATCTCATTTCTCCTTCTCTTGACAGAGCTTTCGTTGTTCCTGCGGATATCCAGGCATTCACCAGTGAATCCAAAAATAAATTGTGTGCTCGCCAGGGTAAGACAGTCAGACACTTTGCCCAAGCTGTGAAGGAAATCTGCGAAGAGTTTGACGTATTACAACGTAAAAGTTCAAGTGGTATAAGAGATGATAACAACGCGCAAAATATTGCTTCTGTTACACATTCTGTTGATCCAGAATTAAGTGAAGGTGTAGAGGTTAGTGATAACAGTGAGATGGACAGTGAAGAACCAAACTGCAAATTGGAGATCAGAGAGCCGAATGACCTGGGTCCAGAGCATTTTCTACAACGATTGGGTGAGGTGGAATCTCAATATGTAAAGCCTTGCTTGTCCCCACATCTATCTTCAGGAAGGAGGAATAAGCTATCTACAAATCCTACTAATCTGGTGAAGGAGTCTGTAGAAGTATTTAGCCCTAGGAATGAAGGTTCTCGTAATGTCAAAGTAGAGGGTCAGTATCCTGATGGACGCCAGATTGCAATGACAAATGGTCTTCAAACAAAGCTGGCAATGAGGCCTAAGAGGAAACACGAGGCAATGGGTAGAAATAGTGATTCAATTGCATCTCGTGAACGTATAGGAGATGGGTTGCAAACAAAACTTGCTTCAGGTGGAAACATGAAGGTGTTATCTGCAGATTTTTCAAGGTCAGGTTTAAATGTTGGTAGTGAAAGGAAGGGAAAGAAGTTGCTGAAAAAACATTCTGAGGCAGTAGATGATGGTCATGCTGAAGTTATTTTTGAGGACCATAATAATGAAGTAATATCCACGAAAAAGATGAAATTTCAACATGAACATGGAAACCAAACTTCTCGTACGGACGGAGCATCATTTCCTTCCAAAATGGATAAGGACAGAGCATCATTTCCTTCCAAAATGGATAAGATCGAGTCAAAAAGGTTCCAGCATCCAAGTTCCAATGAGTCCAACCATTCTAGTGATGAAGATGATCTCCCTCCAATAAAGCGCCATCATCGAGCACTAGGTGTGATGTCTACTTCTACTTCAATTTCTGAAAATAGATCAGGAAATTCTGCATCACATAAAATTGGCTTGCTCCATCCTAACAAAGTCCAATCTCCAACTAAGCAGCCGCAAATGAAGCGGAGAGCTGTCCGTCTATGTCACGACGAGGATGATGAATTACCTAAAACTCCAATTCATGCAGGATTTACACGGAAGATTTCTGTTGTTCCTCGTGTGTCAGATCCCCCTCGTGTGTCAGATCCCAAAAAGAAAAATGTTAAGCATGAGCAAAGCCATACAAATAGTCAAATAGTCATGAGAAATTTAAGAAGAGTTGAAGAACAGTCACAATCGTCTCGAGATAAAGCTTCATCATCACCTGCTCTGCAAAGCTTCGAGAAGCGGACTAAGGAATCATTCACTGAACACGTGTCTCCGTCTCTTAGTCCACCTCAGCTAGACACTAAGAAAACTCCTCTCATGGAGGCTAAGCCAGTTATTGTTTCTCCCAAAAGGTCTCTTAATTCAGTTTCTGCTACCAGACCATTAGCAGAACCGCAGAAGAAACACTTCAGCAAGGTAGCTGATATTATCTCACCAAAGAAAGTTCTATCAGGAGCAAACAGAGGCCTAGATACAGCTTCTGATAGATTAAATTCTTCTCTTAATCAATCAATAAATGAAAGAAGTAAGCCAACTTCTTCTGGTGAGAGAAGGAAAACTACTCCGAAGTCAGATTCCCAAATCAGTGATCCTCCTCATATGGTTGGAAACCCAGATGAAAGCATTGCTGCATTTGGTGAAAGGTAATTAAAATGACAAAGACTTGTATGAACCAGGTGCACCATGCAAAACAAGTGCATCTTTAAATGGTATTAGTTGTTTAACACAGTTACTATTAGTTTGTAAGTATGAGTTGTTTTCACTGAAAAGTATTAGTTGTGTACAGTTGCACCGTGCAACTGGTGTACAAGAGACTTACTCAATTAAAATTTATTGATGTTTTGATTTATATAATTTTGTTGACATTGACTTTGTCTGAAACAACGCTTTTTCAGGATGGATGTTTGCAAAGACGCCCAAACAAGTTTTCCGGTTGATTTGACGATTTCGGACTCAGTGATGTCCATGAAACATCTAATTGCTGCTGCCCAGGCGAGAAAGAGGCAAGCAAACTCACAGACCTCTTATGGAAATCCTCCGCCATTTATTCCCGATGCTGACATTCCTAGACGTAGCCCAAGCGTTATCCCTGCCACATCAGCAGTTGAGTCAATCAACTCACTTCAATTTATTGCACAAGGCAATCCCACCTCTCCTGATGTTGGCCAATTATCGTCTGCCAATGAACATGAGAATGAAGACCTTGCGGAAAGGAGAGCGAGCTCAGGTCATCAGGCCACTGGGAGTTCTCTAAGTGGGGGTACTGAGGCTGCTGTTGCTCGTGATGCTTTTGAAGGGATGATAGAGACACTCTCAAGGACCAAAGAAAGTATTGGTCGTGCAACACGTCTCGCAATTGATTGTGCAAAGTATGGGATCGCCAATGAGGTACACAATAAGTACTGATCGGCTTTACTCTGTAGATATTCTTTTTCGACCTCAGTAACCTAGCTTGATGAGTTCCTTGATTGAAATTTCATAAAAAATATTGATCGTGTTGGTTCATTATACTCCCTCCGTCCCACGTAAAGCTTCCCACAGTGTGATTTTATGGGGTTTAAGTAGTAATAATATAAAATGAGATGTAGTACAATTGATGTGATTTAAGAGAGAAAATAAGGTGAAGTGTAGAGATAATTAAGAGTAACTGGGGTGGCAATTGATATAAATAAATTGAAGTTAGGCATAATTATTTGATGGGGTGAGGTTACAGATTGTACAAAATTGGAATGTGAAGCTTCTGGTGGGATGCCCAAAATGGAAAAATGGGAAGCTTCTGGCTGGATGGGAGGAGTATTCTATTGCTTAACTTGATTTTATTTCTTTATGGAGAGTGATTGCCCAAATTGTATGTTGGTCTATCTGGTCAGAAAGGAATAAGAGGTTCTTTGAAGATAATGATGTGTCACTTTTGGAATGTTGAGATAGAAATGTCCGTGGTGGCAATTTCTACACAACCATTTTGACACCAATTTTTTTTCCATGAGGAACTGATACATTATTCCTGAATGTAAATTGTAGAACAAACTATAAGGTCTTTACTGGTAATAATTATTTGGCTCGAGTGCTTATTCTATCAACCTATGGATCAGTGTGTCCTCAACAAGGTTGTCTGCAGTTAATTACTTGATTCTTTTTTTTTTTTCTTCATACTGTCTCACCATCTCTTCATTTCTCGTTTTGTATCCAACATACATTTTATTATTGGATAATCTGTCAATATTCAACCCTGATTCATTGCAGATTGTGGAACTTCTTATCCAGAAGTTGGAAAAAGAGCCAAGTCTTCATCGCAAAGTGGACATTTTTTTTCTCGTTGACTCTATAACACAGTGCTCTCATAGTCAGAAAGGTATCATATTGTAAAATTAGATTATCATAAAAAATAACTTCCTCTCTCTCAGTGGATCTTTTAACTCCTTGTTAAATTTTCTTTAGGAATTGCAGGGGCATCTTATATTCCTACTGTTCAGGTGGCCTTGCCTCGTCTCATTGGAGCTACTGCTCCATCTGGAACAGGCGCTCAGGAAAATCGCCGTCAATGTCATAAGGTGGATATAATGCATGTGAAATTGACTTTGTAGACTAATTGTGGATTGACTAATTTGCCCTCTTTTCTTAGGTCTTGCGTTTGTGGCTCGAGAGAAAAATCTTGCCAGAATCTGCTCTTCGCCCTTATATTGATGACTTAGGAGCAATAAATGATGGTTCATCTGCTGGAGTTTCTGTTTCCCAAAGACGTCCTTCCCGAGCTGAGCGGGCCGTTAATGATCCTCTCAGAGAAATGGAAGGCATGTTTGTCGATGAATATGGGAGGTATAGAGCTCACTTTATGTTGCATTATGTTTAAGCATGAGCTTTCCATTATATTGGTGGTGTTTCATGCCTCGCATCTCTTCATCTGTATTGCTGTATGACTTGTGAGGTATAATTTCGTATTCTGGTTGGTGGAAATATGCTGATGGCTATACATCTTTTTTACAATTTCTTGCTAATTTCTTCCATTCCCAAAATAATATTTTTTAGTTGATGTTGGACCATGTGTTGGCTCTTTGGGAATTGTAAGTTCCACCCAATAAGAAACCACCAATGTGTTTCCTCAATATTTATGCCAGTAAATATTGAGTCAAAAGAGCAAAAAGGACATCGTTGACCTGGTTTGACTAGCAAGCTTTATACCTATATTGCTTCCTGATATATAACTAAATTGTGTATTTTTTCTTTTTATGTGAACTTTTAGTCCAGAACAAATTCAAAGATTTATGTATACCCCCAGTGCACCTTTGCATCTCTAATAACTATGTTTATATATGCATAACAACACATTCTTTGTGCTTTAATTAGTCAATTTTTTTGAAAGCTCTAATGCTTTTTATCCTTTCTCAATTTTCAGTGGTTTTGTTTGGCATAACATGTGAAATTGGACTCGTTGATTTTGGATTGTATTTAGTGTTCCACAGCTTTCTAATTTGCTGATATACGAACTCACTAGTTGTACTTGTTTTATACCATATATTATACTCCCTTTTAATGAGTAAAGCGTTTTCGGGCATGCTCGTGGAGCTAGTTTTCTTCACATGGCTGTAAATTAATTTTTTATTCTTAATTAGCAAGTATTTTGTTTGATATGGCTTTCATGTATCATTCTATTATTTTGGTTTCAGCAATGCTACATTTCAGTTACCGGGGCTTCTATCATCTCATTTGTTTGAAGAAGAAGAGGAAGATGAAGATGATATTCCAATAAAATTTTGCAAGGAAGTTATAAGTACATCACCCTGCCAGCATACCCCTGCAAGCAAAGATCCTGAGAACTACACTGTTACTCCAAGTGACCGACGTCACTGCATATTAGAGGAAGTTGATGGTGAGCTTGAAATGGAAGATGTTTCTGGACACCAAAAGGACGAAAACCCGTTGATCCCCCATGGCACTTCTGAGGTTGACCCTAATTCAGATGTGGTCTTTCAATCAACTTCACACATCTCTTCTCCTGAGGGCTCCCCACCATTGCCACCTGGTTCTCCTCCTGAAACTCCACCTCTACCCACCTCACCACCACCTCCATTATCACCACCACCACCACCACCACCACCATCATCACCACCGCCTCCACCACCACCTTCTTCCTCAGACCAAAATCCATTTCCTCCACCACCTGTAGGTCCTCCACTATTTCCACCTCAACCTGCACTAATGTCCCAATACATGCTTCCACTTCCATCAACTATAGCATATAACCCACTTTCTGTGCATCATGAAACTAATGGGACCCCCGCTGTAAGTCTTCTAGCTTCCCACTCATGCGTGCTTATCATTTTAGGGATGTTTGATATGGGATATTGAAACTGGATTTGGGATTTCAGAATCTAAATACTGTTCTATTTTGGGATTTTAAAAACCTAATAAATTTTCCCATACAAATACCTATAAACCCTACAAATAACAATATTTCTCCATCACACTCGCCCCAATGACACATTAATACAAATATGATTATTTTATTCTCACTTGTCTTTAATTTATTACTTTCAACACCTTTTTTTCACTTTTATAACTTCCAATAAATCACATTAATCATTACACAATCATTCAATCATCTCTTACAATAATAATACGACATCACACTCTCTTGTCCATCAATTTTACATAAAATTATATCATACCCTACTTAAATCTCAGAAAAAAACACACCATTACTATTTAGCATGATTTTGAAATCCAGATTTCAAAATCCGGTAAAGCCCAAATTAAACATACCCTTTATGCTGATGCATCTATGTTAAACCATTGAAATGCAATGATTGTGAATAATTCCAGGGAAATCAAGTTGCCCATTTGGTATCCTATACTCAAGGGTCCCATATTGGTGCACCTATCAGCAGTGAAGTATTTTCACAGCAGCCAGCATTCTTTTCTCCAGCTGCAGTCAGCAATGCAAGCTATAATTCATTAAGACTCAAATATGGATCTGCTCATTTCTCCTATTCAAGCTCAGTCCCGCAATATCGGCCTTACTCATTGCCAAATGGTGGGTGGGTGACTGGAGGTAATCATTTTCTTGTCAACCTTATTCATATGAAGGTGTGCACTATCATTTCGTTACCAGACTCAATATAATTATATAAGTAAATAAACATAACTGAATAGTTTATCATCAAAACGTTTCAAAGTGTCTTATGTGCTTAAATGACTTGCTTAAATCTGGGGCTTTTATACCATGGGAGTTATCTACTAAAAGTCTGTAGTTACAACAGTCATAAAAACGGATTAATCCTGAGTGGTTCCTGTACCAACAGCTGCATAATTTACTTTTTCTTGTGACCATTATTTACTGTTTACTTGTTAAAATTTGTTGCAGAATGTGAATTAAAATGTATTCTAGTTTTGAAGGTTTAGGGATTATTTTTCCTTTTCCCCTGTTCTTTTCAATTTTTCTTGCTTGTTCCATAATACGTTGATTTGATAGTTTCCTTTTCATTGTCTTTTATCTAACATGCGCATATTTGCGCAATTTGCTGCTAGTATCTACTTTCTGCCACTCTGAAATTGCTACCCTCATCCATACTTTCAGCAGCTTCATAGTCCTTTTTGTAAATTGACTTCCAGAGCGATTTAATTCTTCTTCCCATTGTTGCAAAAAGTTCCACTTATTACTTCTTTTGTCGAATTCAGATGGTTTATGTATATATATATATATATATATATATATATATGTGCGTGTTTTTGCGTGTGTGTGTATTCCAAAGGACTTTGACCTTGGTTATGGCGCTACAAATAATTAGAGTTCTCAAGTACGAGATTCTTATCAGCATTTTGATCTCTAGTAGGTTACTATGGACCGCCTCCAGACAGGGCTCCCGCTAATGCTGTTATTATTCAGCCCCCTGTAGCAAATAGTCTGCCATCTGCTCCATCAGGTGATCTTAGTGAGCTGTTTGGTATCCATGAATTTCCTCAAAACCAGGATTGCAAGTTATGTTGATTCTAATTCTATTGTATTCATCACAGTGCATGGTGTTCCCATCATTCCGTCCAGGCCAGATATGTCTGCTGGCAATCGGAGGCCAACGTAAGACTGTCACGAGACTGATTAGACATGTGGTGAGCTTTCAATCTTTATCTTTGAGTTGGAAAAGTTCCTTTACTACAACATATTCTGTGGGAACACAGTTCAAAGTACATTTAAAACAAATATTTGGTTCAATATGTTGGAATTAGTAGGATATAATGAAATGAATTACATAACTTTGCTGGGGTTCTCTCTCTCATTGAATGGTGGAATTTTTTCTCATCTTCCAAGTGTTTTCACTTTCAGATTTATATATAGGGGGTATGGTGGAAGGAGGATTGGGGGTAATAAAGGCGGTTCCACCGAGACGAAGCTTTAGATGGATCAAAATGAAGTGGAAATATTGAGAAATTGTGGAGGCAGGATTGTTTATATTAGAATTTTTCCTGACAAATGCAACCTCGCACACATTCAGTACTTCTAAGTGTAAGCCATTTTTATTTTTTTTCCTTATTTACTTTACTAATGCTTGTAGCTATAACTATATATATAATATATATATCTCATAAACTAAATTTAGTGAGGCTACAGTTTTCAACTCGATCCGCTAATATCGATTTATCCTGCTATTTAGGCTTTTACATTTCTCTATTTTGACGTCTGCTAATTGTGCTAACTGGATTTTCATCCTTCCTTTCTAAAATTGCACCCTTTCTGCCCCACGTCTTTTTTTTCTTCTTCTTCCATAAATGTCTTTGAAAGAAAGTGATTCTAGAAGTTGTTTTGTAGAGTTTCTAAACACACCCTTAATTTCTCAAGTTTCATCATCATCGTGCTAAATCATTGCTTAAATGAAATCATAAGATAAATGATATAGTGTTAAATTATCTTGGTTAAGATACTGCGTTGCATGTGCATGTTGCCTTTTTTCACACTTTATCCCACCAACACTCACTTGCTGGCAAGGATGTCTTTTAGGTCATAACTACCTAAACAAGATTACAAGTCACTAAATGGGAAATGGATCCTCCACAATTTATTTTCGTTTAAATTTCTTGTAAAGTTCGAACAGAGATAGACACATGATAAAATAATGAGTAAAAATATATAAGAATGGGAGTCATGTATTGTGTCTATCTTTTTTCGAAATTTACACAAAGAAACGGGGAGGATCCATATCCGACAAATTGGGAGTGGGGCCCATGTAATAATTTGAACAATAATTAGTTAGGCATCTGTCTATTGAATAGGGTTGTGTCAATTGTCATGTGTGTTGAATAACGAATACATATGTTTTTTGGGTTTATTTGTGCTATTTGAATTTGTGTTATGCTAACACGCGTGATTGTATTCTACATGCAAGTCTTGATTTATTCCTCATATTTTAATGAATTTTTAGATTCTTACTAAGTTATTAAATAAATATCATATAATGTAGTCTATTTTAATAAAATATTTGTTGAGAATGACGTGATTATAATCATTATTATATTTTCTTAGGGAAGAAAAATGTGCTCTTTCTTGAATTGGCTTAAACAAACTTTAATTTTATCGTCTAAATTAAAACGAAAATTATAATGTAACCGAAGAAGTCCCTGAGGGTGTATTTGGTAAACTCATTGAGAAAAGGATTATTTGGCTGAGATAATTAGAAAAAAAAAGTGCTATTTTCCTGTTGTTCTTTTATATATATTATTTTCTAATGAATGGCATCTTAAGAAATTATGCTTTAGAAAAAAATGTACTATAACTAAAGCTGTGAAGTATGATATGATTGTGAGAGAATATCATTATTATTATTGTTAAATAATTAAAAAGCGGTAATAAAAATAGTGAAATAAGCGTGTTTTTCCTAATTAAAATAATGTTTGGGAACGCGGAAAAGTTGTCGGTGGGGCGTAAGAAGCCAAACTATTTCATAATAGTTGACTTTCGTATCTCTTTTTACTATATTTACTTTGACCAATTTCAGTTTTTTAGATTCTTTTTAAAACCAGCTCTTTTAGTTTTTTCCGCTTAAATAAATAAATCGTAAGTAAGAAAGAAACTAAAATATTGACGCAATTATATATATAACGAGAGAGAGAGAAAACAAACCCCACAAGACTACTATTGCCCAGATCTGCAAAAACTCCCTCACCTAAATTTACTGCGAAAAATCCATGATCGATATCACCATGGACCGATTCGAGAAATTCTGAGTTGGCGATTTTGGTTTTTTGGCTGATGGAGAGGTTTTTGCGAATGAGTGATGATGGAGGAGGGGAATATTTTCAATTAGGGAAGGGTCGGTCGTCGTCGCCGACGAGATCAGTGTCGAGTTCATCGCCGCCGTACGCCGCCGCTGTGGCGGTCGGCGTTAACGGTGGGGTGAATTACATAGTGCACACCGTGTCGAAGTACGACACGCTCGCCGGCGTCGCCATCAAGTATGGCGTCGAGGTATAAATTGACAGTTGTTCTTGTTAAATAAGTTCAATGAGCTCCGTAAAAGAGTTCGTGGTTTCTTCGGTTTTGATTGTGTGATTTTTGTGCGATTCCTTATTTTGTGGAAAATGCACTTTGATTCCGTTCCCGATAGTTTGGGCGCCTATTTTTGTGCTTATGAGGGTTTTAGAATTTTGCAAGAATTAGATTTAGAGCTCGCAAGATAAAAAATATTTACCTGATTGCTTATTGTTTACCTGCTGCAAAATCTACGTTTTGTTCAGTTTGAATTGAGAGATAGCTCATATTCTTGTATTAGGAGGAGTTATAATTTAATTTGATGATTTTGCGTGTATCAGGTGGCAGACATAAAGAAGCTAAATGGTTTGGTGACAGATCTCCAAATGTTTGCTCTTAAGACGATCCAAATACCATTGCCGGGCCGGCATCCTCCGTCACCCATCGCATCCAATGGCCATGGCACTCCTCCTCGGTACTTGTGTTTTCATTCTCATATATCTTCTATTTACATACTTGTGTAAATTACAAATATATTCACTATTAAGTTACCAGAAAATAGTCATGTATGTCAAATTGCAAAAAAATAAAAAGCTGGTGTATGACATTGTGAAAAAGTAAAAAAATCATTGTTAAATTACGAATTAAAACAGTTACCTATGTGTTTTTTTCTTCCGACTTTTTGGTAAGATAGTCTACGCATGTGCTTTCAAGTATATGCATGATACTCAATGGAAGAAGAGACTGGTAGGCCTTCAGTTGTTTGAATGCTTTAGACTTAATCGACCTTTGTTTTGACTTGTTCTTTATGCGACTTAAATTCCTTGTCAAAAAATAGTAAAATACCCATTTCTGCTGTTGGAGACATTTATGCAAGATTACTCTGCTTTGTGTTTTTCCGTCTTGCTTTTCTTGCCCTTTATGTGTTTTCCAGGCTAGAAATTAGAGAAAAACTGGACTTAAAATGTACATGCAGTGCAGGACCGTTCTTAGCGTAGGTTTTGTAGTTGCCATCTTTATAGAAGTATTTGATGCTGCCTTGTGTTGTAAGATGGGATTTACTGCTTTTGATAACACAACATTATTCATTGGAGCTGCTATCAAATTTTTATAAATGTACATAGTGATGTCCTTATGTTAGGCGACATTACAGGCAAATACTCTGATATTTGCGTTCCAACATTTTCTCCTAGCGTCATCTAGTCGAAATGCAGCCTTGGAGAGCAATATCATTGTCTCTGTATCTCATAAAAAAGCTTTATAATAACAGTAACTGGGGAGGTGCTTATTTTGATGCCAACTTGCAGGCCAATAAGCTCTCACCAGACGGCATCAACTCGTAGGCAATCTGATATATATGATTCGTTTTTGTCACTGAAGTTGAAACCTTCTTCAGAAAAGAAAGTCTCCCCAGCCATGAGTAGCTTGCAGGGCTATTATGGTCTTAAACCAGCAGACCAGAATGGAGTTGAAATGGCAGTTTACCAGCAAGGGCGATCTCATTATCTAGAAGATGGACCATTTTTCAAACAATCACCTATTTATAACCCACCACTGAGTCATTATCGAAAGTCGAAAAGTGAAGCTAATTGTTTAGCATCAGAAAACGGCAATCCGATTGATCTGGATTCTTCTCAAGAGGCTGAAAATAATGACACTAATAAATGGAACGATAATTTGGTGAGACGACGTCAAAAGTCTGACAACGATTTTACTTCCCACTCCCAAGAAAAACTTCTAAAGGAGGATAACACAAATAACAAAGGCCCAACTCTAAGGCCCAAATCGTCCAACCGATCTATTTCAGGAGGATTTGATGGAGAAGCAGGAGGGTTTTTCCCGATTCCTATAGGTTTAGGAGATTCCTTCCTAACAGAAAGTGTTGATGGGGTTCGAAAATCATCAAGTGCATCAAGCGCGTCTAGTTTGGACTCCGAGAGTGGGACCCTGTCATCCATATGGAGTTTGAAGCCAGATTTTCAGGCTCTTTCTGCTGCAGCCATTACCATTACTATCTTTGATGGCTTAGGTAAGCCTTCTAATCGAAGAAACAAAGCAGCCCTTGATTAGTTATTTCCTCTAAAATATACAGAAGCATTCATTTATAGAAGAGAAGTATTCTTCGTAAGCAAAGAAATACACATTTACTACGATCGGATAGTTCTTGATATTTAATTTTGGGTGAACGATACTCACGTGGGAGTTAAAGGTGATATGACTTGGCAAGTGAAAAGCTTCCAGATTATATTCAGTTATGTTACAGAATTGCTAGAGCATGTACATGATGCATGATTGTATAATAGATTCTCAGGTCTCTTCTTCGTTTTGGCGGGAGGGGAAAAAATTAATTTGTTATACATGTATTTATGTACAATGTAAGCAATTTTGATCAATGGATTCTTATTTATATATATTTACCTTTTCTCGTTTTGAAAAGGATAATGCCTAGCATGTGCAGTTTTGCACTTTGATGTAGTCCCATGATTATTATTTGGATTCCATGGAGATGATTCAAATAAGTTGTGATTAATTAAATTTGGGTTTTAGTGGACTCAAACTTTCCCAGAAGAAAATGTATCCTCATTGTACAGCAATTGAAGATTAAATCCCAGAATCAAATCACAGGCAGGTCTTCTTATTTACAACAACGATAACACAATTTTTTTAAGTGAGATTTAGCTTCATGATCATTATCCCAATTCCATTGTGAGGGTTAAAAGGGGTTGTGATTAACCTAAATGACCATTATTATGAGTTGTAATCAACCTAAATTGGGGTCAATGAACTCATAAATTACCCCTAGAAGAAAAAGTGTGTAGGAATAGTGCAGCAATTGAAGAATAAAAATACCCAAAATTCCGAGTGCGTAATATCATTACCTGAAGTTGAATCGAATTTTTTAGGTTACCCATATAAGTTACACGAATTTTCAATTAATTAAACAAATATAAAATATTAGAAATACAAAATTGATCCTTACTCCAAAATGAAGTCCAGAAATTCAAACTGGTGCATATGACAAGCTTGACCACTCCATTGTATCATAGCTTAATACAAATTGATTGCAATACTGCAACTATAAACTCAATATTTAATGAAATGAAACAAGCAGCTAAGTACATAATTCAAATCAAACTTAGTACATAAACTGCTGGCAAATTACTCGCCACTACAGTACTATTACTCACTTTTCCTACTAGTATCTACTACAAAACATACCCAATATACCCCCATACCCATTATTTAAAAACACTATGAAAAAGGACACACCTCCCTCTAAAAATGTAGATTTCATCTTCTTCTTCCTATTCCCTTCATCAACCTTCCAAAATTCACCCTTAGTCATACCATCTTCCCTTCATCATTCCAAACACCACCGCTGTCACCATGGTCTCCGCCTTCCCCCAAACACCGCCGCTCTATCAGTTTTTCCGATCACTGCTGTAGAGAAATAAACATCCTTCAATCCTTTTTGGTTAGTTCGTACTTCCGAAGTATCTTCTGGAAACCGGCGAAGGCGACGGTCTTCGGAAGATGAAATCGGGTGCGATTTCGCGGCGTAAACCCAGCAACACCTTCAATTGAAAATTTTTGGAAGACGTCTACTGCAATACTGCATTTGGGTATGAATTTGGCAATTTTGATGAATTTTGCTGAATTGGGTATGAATGTTGGATCTGTGTATTGAGTATGAATATTGGGTATTTAGATTTGGTTACTTCTGTGTATAATATTGGATATTGCTGTGTGTTGAAGATATTGTTGTGTGATGAAGCAACTAATACTGAGTAGTAATTTCCAGTTTATAATTTTTGTAAATGGGTTGTTAATATTTTTTGTTCTCACAGAGAAATCATTAGGTTTGCAGAGAGGGGCAACCACACTCGATAATTCCTATTTCCTCACTGCAACCCTCATTTTACGTTTTTTGAGCTTTCCACCATTGTTGATTAATTGGATATTGTTGTGTGATGAAGATTGGATATTACTGTATAAAATTGGATATTGTTGTGTGATGAAGAGTAACCAAAATCTACATTTGGGAATCATGATGTTGCAAATTAGTATTTTTTACATATTATTTTTTTAATGTTTTATATCACTTTTAAACTCTCCTACCAATTAATATATAATATTTGACACACTCTTTTTAATAATTTATACCAATCAACTTTATAGCATTTCTCCTTATTAAAATAGTCATAAGACTATTATTTCTCCAAATTTTGTAGCTCTACCAATCGGGGCCTCAACATAAAAGGAAAATAGAATAATCTAGACGTAATAGAAAAGAAAAACACTTAATGATAATGATATCGATGGATAATTACTAAACGTGAGATCTTATTCAATCATTAATTATCTCCTTTGTTGAAATGATTCGGTCTCAAATTGTCATGGGATCTTATTCCATCCCTAAGTTGGACCAACGACAAGGCATTCGGGTGGGCCACAATGACGACACTTAAAGAGGCGGCGATCACGAGAAACACTTTCGGCAGCAGAGTGGAAAGGTGGACCTCCATCAGCCAAGGTCTGAGGGGGAAAGGGACAACCAGGATCAACAAGGCAAACACACATGCCTAATGTCTATGAGTCACTAAAAGTCCAAGATAACGTCGTGCCCATTAGTGGGAATGTCGGGAAGATCGATATGGAAGCAAACCCCTTGACAGCAGGCTGAGACATTCTTGTAGAGAGTGTCTGTAAAAAAGGAGTGACCTCCCCCGGTGACAATGTGGTGAATGTGAGGTTGGTGGGAAGTCGAGGGATTGAACAACTTCGTGACATTATTCCCGATAAAATTTAAGGAGGCCCCGGAGTCGACGAGCATGTCGACCACATTACCAAAGATCGAGCCCTCGAGTAGAAAAGGATTTTCAACCACGAGAGTCATTAGTGAAGAGAGGATGACGTCTTGCGGAGGTGGGGTTCAAGTCCAACGGTTTAGGAACATGTGGGTCTAGTTTGGCAAGTGATGGTGGTGAGGTGGCTGGGGCGGCTTTCGAAGGTAGAGGACGACGAAGACGGGAAAAATACAACTGAGGGGTGGCCATGAACGACGTCCACGATCACCAAAAACATGCCCATGATGGGAAAAAACAGGCATCACTTAGAGAGGGCTGGTTGTAGAGAACAAAGCTCGAGCCAGCAATATCGATGGCGAGGAGAGTCTCGTTGGGGCCAGATGAAAATTTCCACGGCGGGAGCGAGGGTTAGGCCTGCGCCCATGGTGTTAGGTGACGTCCTTAACCTTATCAGATCTTGGGGACCACGGACGAGCAGAATCGCGGAGTGAGCAGGGAGAGGTGTGGTGCGGCAACGACGGCGAAACAGTGAGGAGTGGCAAACTTCGCGACCGAGGTGGGATAATGGGATTGGGAAAGAGGAGCCAACATGGGTAGGGAACGTGATGCGACCCTTCGGGTAGCAATGTCAGACCTTAGGCTGGGTTAGCGACAAGGAGGTCGGGCGATGCGGAGGGGAGTATGGCAGGGGCACGTCACGACCGCGGTGTGAGGCTTCGAGATCAGCAATGTGGTGGGGCGGCCAAGGGACAAGTACTGGTGGGGGAGAGACGGTGAATTGGTGGGGGAGAGGGGGGTAAACTGGCGATGGGATGGGGGAGTGGCGGTAGAGCCACAGGCTGCTATTCGCATGGTGGAGCGTGGTTGTGTGAGGCGAGGGTTGCAGATGGGTGGCAATGGGGTGGTATGGGGCTGCATGGTGGCAGAGGGTTGGATTGGTAGTGATGGGAGGGCCGAAGGATTTCAATATTGTGGCGGTGGAGGGTGCTGCGCCCATGGCACGGCTGTGCAGTGGTGGAAGGGTGGGGTGGTGTGGTCGGCGTTAGCGTCAGCGAGTAGACAAACGGCGAGACGATTCAGTGGTTGGGGGAGTGACCTAGCCCATAGGGGTAACATCCAAGGTGGAGGACAGAGTGGCGACGAGACATTTCCAGGACGTGGTGACAGCGCGCGGCAGACCGTGAAAACGAGCTTGGATCTCGGTATGTTGCCGACGAACCTCCTTTAGAAACTTGGGCCTCGAGCGAGTACGACATGCTGGCAGCTGAGAATTGCTGACTCTAAACTGTTGGGGAATAAGTTGCACGGATCTATTCGGGATAAATATTTAAATACAAATTTAATTATAATAATTATTACTAGCATGCATTAATCATATATTAATTCAAATAATAATCCAACAACAAATCATGCATATAATTAAATCACGTAAATCCTACGCATGCGGAATTCTACGAGTTTACGTGAACATACCTCTTGGGACGGCAATGACTTGTTGATTAGACTCACCAAAAGAACTTCCCTAGTATTCCCTTAATCCTTGCTCGACAATTCGGTGGAAGGATACTTGCGAACAATTAACAAAAGGAAAAAATAAACTTTGTTGCACCACTTTCGTGGATTTGCTAATTTTTCCAACACATGGAATTGTACACTACTCACAATTGATGTTTTTCAAAAAAATACAATCTGTCGACGTTTCAAAATATTTGATATTTTATCGACGCTGATATTTTTCCGAAAAACCAATTTTCGTGTGTGTTGCTGGGAATGAAACATTCATCCCCTATTTATAGAGGGTGGTGGATGAAATTTCATGTGGAATAGGGAGGAAAAAATCTTTTCTTGATCTCCAATAAATCTTGAATATATCTCATATATTTTTTTCTCCATAATTAAAATATTCCACAAAATCCCACTCTCTTATTTGTTATGGAATATTTCGAAATATTAGGGAACAAGAATCCAAGATTTGGATCTTCTTGAATTTATGAGATATTCTTGTATTTCAAGAAATACATATCTTTTCAAGAAAATCAAGAAAATCTTTATTGCCCTTTATATTCAAAATTTTCGAAAATATCCCCATAAATAACCAAGTGGGAGATTTCTTGAATTTACTGAGATAATCTTGTATTCCAAGAATACATATCTTCATTCCATAACAAAATTCAAAGAAAATCTTTCTCCTTCTTTTATTTATGATTTTCGAAATTATGAGGAAAAAATAAGCAACAAATTTATTTTATTTTTAAACACCTTTTTCAGTTATTGGACTATATGTTGGGCTACTTAGGGGGCCTTTAGGAGAATTAAGATTGGATCTTCCAATGGATCTTGAATTATCAATATTGAGCCACGATATTATTCAAGCCCATAAATATTAATTAATCCCACTACATAATTAATATTGCACTATCCATCTTAACCCATATTACAGTCAATATGGCTCCCGGTTATTATTTCCCGTGTTTAAGATTATCAATCCCATTAATTAATTCAAGCCAGTGAAATAGCTTTCCATTAATTAATATATTTTGTCCTTGATTAAGGAATGGTTCAACATTATTACTCATACCGGAAACTAGTTCCACTTGCAAGATTTGGTATGATAAAACTTATGAACCTCCCAAGGGGGCAAATCGAACAAGCGTACTTGCACACGATTCTCCGTATTAAATCTTAGCAATCACATGTGACCAATAATATTGCCCAAGATAAAAAAGTATTGAATCTTGTTGATTCTCTACCCATGATAAGTCAAAACAATAGTTACCAACCACATGTGATCCTATTTAAGGAACAGAGATTAAGAAATAACGAACCACTGAGGTTTAATTCTTCCTTGTTCAGTTCTGAAGAATTTGTCCTCCTGTAGGTCCTATTCAGTGCATCAGTCATGCACTAGTGTAATCTCTTGGTCAAGACAAGTCAATCTGAGTCTTACACTTCAACCTTTCACGATGGATTGTTCATGTCCATCTAGGTCGTGAATGATGTACTTTTAGTTACAAGAGAATGTTAATTTAATCTTTTATGATCTGGTATCACTAAATTAACTACAATGTAACACGTACTATTTATTGAAAAGTTATGCAGTAAATATATGTAACATTCAATGATATTTAAAGCATCAGTGATAAACAATTTATTTCAGTAAATAAGTTAGAAATTCAGTTTTGATTATACAAAGTAAAAGCATACTTTTCAGTATAATCCCAACAATCTCCCACTTATACTCAAAGTCTGCTTTTAAGTATACTACAACATGTCTCGTGTAGTTCCTAATACGTTACATCTAATGTCACCTACACGAACCTAATAATTTCTCCCACTTATACTCAAAGCAGATTGGCAACGGTCTTGACACCCATTCCTTCCACATGTCTCTCGAATGTATTCAGAGGCAGACCCTTTGTGAATGGATCAACTAGGTTGTCTTTCGACGCGATTTATGCCACCTCTATATCTCCTCTCTTAACGATTTCTCGTATAAGATGGTATTTCCTTTCAATGTGTTTGCTGGCCTTGTGGGCTCTTGGTTCCCTTGAATTTGCAATTGCTCCGGCATTGTCACAATAAACAGTGATTGTGCTGGGCAAATTCGGAACTACGTCCAAGTCCACTAGGAAGTTCTTGAGCCAAACCGCTTCTTTCGCTGCCTCGCAAGCAGCTACATATTCGGCTTCCATGGTAGAATCTGCGATGCATTTCTGCTTAACGCTTCTCCATGTCATGGCTCCTCCCCCCATGCAAAACACACTACCGGAGGTAGATTTTCTGGAATCTAAGTCTGATTGGAAATCCGAGTCCGTGTAGCCGATGGGGATTAGACTATCTGACTGATAAATTAACATTCTATCCCAAGTTCTTTTCAGATACTTCAGAATGTTTTTAACTGTCGTCCAATGTTCTTTCCCCGGGTTACTTTGATATCTTGCCACCATGCCTAGGACAAAGCAGATATCCGGTCTCGTACACAGCATTGCATACATAAGACTTTCGACAGCCGAAGCATAAGGAATGCCTCTCATGTCATCTATCTCCTTTTGCGTCTTAGGGCACATTTTCTTGGATAGATGGATTCCATGTCAGAAAGGTACGAAGCCTTTCTTGGAATCCTGCATGCTGAATCATTTCAAGACAGTGTCTATGTAAGAAGCTTGCGACAAGCCTATCATCATTTTCTTGCGATCTCGAGTGATCTTGATCCCAATGATGTGTGTGGCTTCCCCTAAGTCCTTCATATCAAACTGTTTTGAAAGCCATGCCCTTACGTCTGATAACACCTTTACATCGTTCCCGATGATCAGAATGTCGTCTATGTATAGTACTAAGAATATCAATGCAGTTCCGACACGCTTTTTGTACACACAACTTTCGAACTCGTTTTGATCAAACCCATAAGACTTTATAATATGATCAAAACATTGGTTCCAAGCTCTGGATGCCTGTTTGAGTCCGTATATGGACTTCATGAGCTTACAAACTAGGTGTTCTTGGTATTTTTCAATGAAGCCTTGGGGTTGTTGCATATAGATCTCTTCATCAAGACTTCTGTTAAGGAAAGCTGTCTTGACATCCATTTGCCAGATTTCAAAGTCGAGATGCGCAAAAATCGATAAGAGAATACAGATGGACTTGAGCATGGCTACGGGCGAAAAAGTTTCCTCATAATCGATCCCTTCTTTCTGAGTATAACCTTTCGCCACGAGTCTTGCCTTGAAGGTTTCCACCTTCCCGTCCGGTCCTCTTTTTTCTCTTATACACCCACTTGCAACCAATGAGTTTGACCCCATTAAGTGGTTCGACTAGCTCCCACACTCTGTTATGATTCATAGAACCCATTTCGGCTTTCATTGTTGTTTGCCAAGAATCTGCATCCTTGTCTTGGATTTCCTCGTCATATGTCCATGGGTCTGATTCGTCTTGTCCAGGAATCAAGTCCGAGGACTCTCCTATTCCCATGAATCTCTCGGGCTGTTTCACAACCCTCCCACTACAACGAGGTTCTGGTTGTGTAAGTGTGTCGTTTGGTATGTCATCTTGTACAGTTGGCATTGAAGTTAGTCCCCTTAGCTCATTTAAGGTAATCTCACTTCTGGGTCTTCTTTCGTTCATATAGTCTTCTTCCAAAAATCTAAAGTGGGTGCTTATTACCACCTTTTGATCTTCGGGACCATAGAACATACACCCTTTTGTTCCCTCGGGGTATCCCACAAACAACCTTAATTCTGATCGAGGATCCAATTTTCCGGCTTCCTTGTCCAACACGTAGGTCGGACACCCCCAAATCCCCATGTGTCTCATACTAGGCTTGCGCCCGGGTCCACAATTCTTTGAGAGTTTTGGGAACCGATTTGGATGGCACCAAGTTCAGAATGTAGGCTGCTGTTTCCAAGGCATGACCCCAGAACGACTTGGGAAGATCCACATAACTCATCATAGATCTAACCATTTCCAAAAGAGTTTTGTTTCTTCGCTCTGCAACCCCATTTTGTTGAGGGGTTCCGGGTGCAGTAAGTTGGGATGCAATCCCTTCATCAGATAAGTAGTTCAAAAACTCATCGCTGAGGTATTCGCCTCCACGATCGGATCGTAGAGACTTGAACGTTTTTCCCTATGATTCTCTGCTTGAGCCTTAAATTCTTTGAATTTCTCAAAAGTCTCAGATTTATGCTTCATAAGGAAAATATAACCGTACCTTGAGTAATCATCAATAAAAGTGACAAAAATAGTCATAACCTCCTCTTGCTTTGGTTGACATTGGACCACATACATCTGTGTGAACGATTTCTAACACTTCTTTGGCTCTATTCCCCTTGGCTCCAAATGCCCTCTTGGTCATTTTACCCTCCAAACATGATTCGCAGGTTGGAATTGGTTCAACTTGGAGAAACTCCAGTGAACCGTCTTTCACCAACCTTTGGATCCTCTTTGGATTTATATGACCCAATCTTAGATGCCACAGAAGTGTCTCGTTCACGTCTGATGAACGTTTTCTCTTATCGGAAACAGTTGATGTGTTATAGGATGCATTTCGTGAGTGGTGTGCACAGTTAATTGTATAGAGATTATTCGATAACGTTCCATAATAGATACACTCATCATTTCAAGAAATGATGTCATTCTTATTAGAAGAAACTTAGTGTCCTTTAATCAAATTTTAGAAACTAGAAGTGAATTCTTTCCAAAACTAGGAACATAAAGATAATCTAAAAAAAAACTTCATCTTTAAAAGATAGGTGCGTTTCTCCCACTGCTTTAAACACTACTCATGTAGTATTGCAATATTCTGCTACTTGCGTAGTATTGCAATAACCGTTACTATCGTAGCACTACAATATCTGCCACTTACGTAGCATTGCAATAATTGCTACTTTCGTAACATCGCCCAGTGTGATGAGGATCTCACTCCCACTAAGTTGTCGGATCAGTTTGAACCCGTGAAGCAAACATGATTAGTGGATCTCGTATCACCCATGAATTAGAAGTATACGCCGCTAAACAAGTTTCAACAACTAGTGCGTGAGAATTACCTTTCTTTCCGTCCCTTTTGGGGTTGGAACAGGCAAACCTCCATTGTCCTCTTTCACCGTAGCTCAAGCACTTCCTCTTTGGATTTTTCCTTGACACCACAAGCATTCCTCATCTTACCATTGCCCTTGGCAACAATTGAGTTTTATTGCTTATGACTTTTGGTCCTCTTCTTTTTCTTGCCTTCCCTTGGCCTAGAAAATGAAGACTTACTACTTGCCGGTAAAGCTTGAGTTTGGTGCCCCATCAATATCTCTGCCGAGACCAAAGCTTGCAACAAATCAGCTAGCGAGACCAAAATGCTCAGAAACTTTTGGGCAGAGAGTGAAATACCAAATTCATCTGAGTCTCCAGATTATAATCTGCACTCAGAAACTCAAGTTTGTTTAGATGGGCCATCTATTTTGAGGACGTAATCCCTTACGGGTTTGCCCTCCACCATTTTCAGCGACGACATTTCTCGCAAGGTGATCTGATGAGTCCCGCATTTTTGACTCGTCAGTTGGCTCATCTGATTTTGGTGTGTCAAGAATCCACTTGTGCTTTTGTGCAGTTTGGACAATCATAATTTTTCGTTTCCAATCAATATAGTTTCCATACACATTGTATTGACTTTAAATATATTAACAGTGGATTAAAAGGTTCGACATCTTCGAATGAAATAAATAACTATATGCATAGCGAAGTATATCACAAGGTTCGATCACATGCATCATATTAAAATCTCAAAAAAATATGAACATGCATCGCCAACATCTCAAAAACAGTTTAAATAAGCCACGCGGGGTGGGTCATTATTTAAACACATTCAAGCAAAGTTACAAACAAGGACGATTTATAAACCTTTAATATCCAGATTAATAGTTGGCTCTGACTTGACCAATATAAAATTGATGGGGACTTCGGGGAAGTATATGCATATCAATTTTATACCTAAGTAATAACCATGATTAAATACAGGATTATTATTTTGCTTTGAACGAGCCTCATGGGGAGGGTCATCGTAGCCACTAGTAATAATCCACAATCATCCATTTGGAATTCATTCATGTGAAAGCTAACTTTTGACAATCCCGTGGGGGGAATTTCTCCAAAAGAATTCACAAATAAATAAATCATGGAGGTCAAAATTAATTCAATTTTATTATCCGGAATAAAATTGTTAATTAATTATTTAAACATACTTAGTAATTTTTTTTTGATGGTGAGATTTTTCATTGGGCAACTCTCATGCAAACACATTTAAACAAATTAAATAAAGCATAAGATAGAACAATAATAAATCAAGCAAAGCAGAAAAATAAACATATTGGGCACAAATTATCCAATTGTCATGGTTTGATTTTTCTTGACTTGATTTTGAAGAAACGCCGTCTCGAATTTCTCCCGCTCGTCGCGCCGAAAAGAACTCGAATCTTTCGGCGCCCCTTGAAGTAGCATCGCCAAGGCAGGGCGCCGCATCCGGCCGGCCCCTTAGCGGCGACGGCCCGCGCTGTCGGCCCTCGGCCTGCGTCGCCAGCATCGCTTCAGCGACCTCGGCGTCGCCAGCGTCGGTCTTAGCGGCTTTCAGCGAGGCTCGGCGAAGCGGCCAGCGTACCCGTATCCATCGCGTCTTTCGCCAGCCCTCATTCGCGCCTACGCTGCAGAACTTCAGCGATGCAGCGCATCGTCCTGCAGCGCCCGTGCGCGCCGCCTCCATCCGCCCGTCGCTCACGGCGCGGCGCCGCGTCGCGCCCACTTGTCTCGTGTAACTTTGATCTCGTCTTGGCGCTTCGACCCTCGACCTCTCCACGAGCCGTGCGTGCTGCGTGAGTCCCGTGTGGCGTGCCTCCTTAACGCGTTTAAGCGCGACGCACGCCGCCTACGCCCGGTTCTGGATTTTATCCTTTAATTCTTCGTCTCCGCCTCCGTTTCCGATCCGGTTACAATTTATTTACAAAAAATAAATAAACCTAGATCTAGACTAGTCTATTACATTGATAAAATCAAACAAATCCTAATCTACTCGTGGATTTTCTCACGAGGCAAAACGAATCCGAACTAATCGAATTAAAAACCACAATTTATATGCATGCATAAATAAACACATTAAATTTCATGACAATTGGATACCTGCAAAAAAGATCTAGCAATTCTACTATCCAATTTCAAATTTAATGACAACGAATTAAATTACCATTTAAAAAATTCAGAGCCCGAAACCGTGGCTCTGATACCAGTTGTTGGGGAATAAATTGCACGGATCTATTCGGGATAAATATTTAAATACAAATTTAATTCTAATAATTATTACTAGCATGAATTAATCCTATATTAATTCAAATAATAATCCAACAACAAATCATGCATATAATTAAATCACGTAAATCCTACGCATGCGGAATTCTACGAGTTTACGTGAACATACCTCTTGGGACGGCAATGGCTTGTTGATTAGACTCACCAAAAGAACTTCCCAAGTATTCCCTTAATCCTTGCTCGACAATACGGTGGAAGGATACTTGCGAACAATTAACAAAAGGAAAAAATAAACTTTGTTGCACCACTTTCGTGGATTTGCTAATTTTTCCAACACATGGAATTGTACACTACTCACAATTGACGTTTTTCAAAAAAATACAATCTGTCGACGTTTCAAAATATTTGATATTTTATCGACGCTGATATTTTTCCGAAAAACCAATTTTCGTGTGTGTTGCTGGGAATAAAACATTCATCCCCTATTTATAGAGGGTGGTGGACGAAATTTCATGTGGAATAGGGAGGAAAAAATCTTTTCTTGATCTTCAAGAAATCTTGAATATATCTCATATATTCTTTTCTCCATAATTAAAATATTCCACAAAATCCCACCCTCTTATTTGTTATGGAATATTTCGAAATATTAGGGAACAAGAATCCAAAATTTGGATCTTCTTGAATTTATGAGATATTCTTGTATTTCAAGAAATACATATCTTTTCAAGAAAATCAAGAAAATCTTTCTTGCCCTTTATATTCAAAATTTTTGAAAATATCCCCATAAATAACCAAGTGGGAGATTTCTTGAATTTAATGAGATAATCTTGTATTCCAAGAATACATATCTTCATTCCATAACAAAATTTAAAGAAATTTTTTCTCCTTCTTTTATTTATGATTTTCGAAATTATGAGGAAAAAATAAGCAACAAATTTATTTTATTTTTAAACACCTTTTTCAGTTATTGAACTATATGTTGGGCTACTTAGGGGGCCTTTAGGAGAATTAAGATTGAACCTTCCAATGAATCTTGAATTATCAATATTGAGCCACAATATTATTCAAGCCCATAAATATTAATTAATCCCACTACATAATTAATATTGCACTATCCATCTTAACTCATATTACTGTCAATATGGCTCCCGGTTATTATTTCCCGTGTTTAAGATTATCAAGCCCATTAATTAATTCAAGCCACTGAAATAGCTTTCCATTAATTAATATCTTTTGTCCTTGGTTAAGGAATGGTTCAATATTATTACTCATACCGGAAACTAGTTCCACTTGCAAGATTTAGTTTGATAAAACTTATGAACCTCCCAAGGGGGAAAATCGAACAAGCGTACTTGCACACGATTCTCCATATTAAATCTTAGCAATCACATGTGATCAATAATATTGCCCAAGATAAAAAGTATTGAATCTCGTTGATTCTCTACCCATGATAAGTCAAAGCAATAGTTACCAACCACACGTGATCCTATTTAAGGAACGAAGATTAAGAAATAACGAACCACTGAGGTCTAATTCTTCCTTGTTCAGTTCTGAAGAATTTATCCTCCTGTAGGTCCTATTCAGTGCATCAGTCATGCACTAGTGTAATCTCTTGGTCAAGACAAGTCAATCTAAGCCTTACACTTTAACCTTTCACGATGGATTGTTCATGTTCATCTAGGTCGTGAATGGTGTACTTTTAGTTACAAGGGAATGTTAATTTAATCTTCTGTGATCTGGTATCACTAAATTAACTACAATGTAACACGTACTATTTATTGAACATTTATGCAGTAAATATACGTAACATTCAATGATATTTAAAGCATCAGTGATAAACAATTTATTTCAGTAAATAAGTCCGAAATTCAGTTTTGATTATACAAAGTAAAAACATACTTTTCAGTATAATCCCAACATAAACCAGCTGACGTAAATTGAGACTATGTCTCAAGAGCAGAATAAATCCCGAAGATATAAGTTTATTAAATATAAGATGCTATTATAATGACCCAACTAACACTTATTTATACTAGAGAAATATTCTTACTCCAAAGAAATACCAATACTAACATTGAGAGTATATCAAGGCATATCTTTTGGAATATTCAAACTAACATAAAAGGAAAATAGAATTATCTATGTAATAGAAAAGGGAAATAATAACGATAAAAATATCGATGGATAATTACTAAACGATGTGGGATCTTATTAGATCACAACTCCAAACTCCAAATCCCTCACTCCAACTCCCCCCCAAAGCATACTTTTTGTTTGTTATAATCCTGACTCAGTGAGTTCTTGGCCCTGACTCAATGAGTTTTGGTGAGTTTAGTTCGTTTGAGTTGGAGAAAGATGCAGAGGGTGCCAAGTGTTTATTTGTGCTCATTTCGTGAAAAATTATGTGAAGATCATGACTTATTTTGGTAATATTTTATTAATTTAATTTTTGTCTTAATTTTGTTGTGGAGCTTTAGTTATAAATTGTACTGATGAAATGCTAAGATGTTGACCAGTAAGTATGTGAAATGTTGTAGATAACATAATTTATATACAACTGGTGGGTTTGTTAAATTTTATGAATTTGGGATTTGAACATACAATGTTTTGCTGAACAATGCATTTTTATCTTGAACAGTGCATTCTTTTGTGAACAATGCAATATTCTGGGCACATATACATTTTCCTTGACAATGCATATTTCTACGAATCAAAGCATTTGTGTGCACATAAGCATTTTTTTGTGCACGTTGTATTTTTCTATAAAACAATACATTTTTACGCACTATGTCTTTTTTTTTGGCTCACGGTGCAGAATTTAAGCACACATTAAATTTTATTTTTTCATTATTAATTCATTACTATTATTAAATTAAAAATAATCATTGAAAGTAAAATAAAGAAAATTAGAAGAATTATTTCAATTAAGGTGGATAAAAAAACTATGAACATTTTTTTTGTGTTGGAAAATAAGCAATTTAATAATAATAATAATTGTGATCGACATAAAAAAGTGAGACAAGACATAATGTAGGAGACAAGACATTAAATAGTAAATCCAAATTAAAAGTGTGTATATTTTTGCTTTTAGTACAAAATGAAGGGCAAATTAGGAAAACTACATAATTTCTTTGTAGTGGGTAGTACTTTTTATTTTATTTTTTGGTATTTTTAATAGGTTTCATGTGTGAAATGTACCTATTAGTACTCTCCACTTAAAATGCAGGCTTGCAACCATGAAATTGCCGCACTAGAAGTATGAATGAAACTTCATTTGCAATCATGAAATTGGAACATGTACTATAACTGAAAATCTAAAATGAAACATTACAGTAACAAAATTTAAATTTTGTCGGGAGGATCCCCAAGATATTAATTTTCTATACTTGAACTTTACAAAAATTACTTTAAGAATCTTTTTAGGGGCCTACAAATGCATTTTAATTTGTGGTTGTCATTTAACCATTGTGATGTTATAATGTAGTATGCTTTTAGATTCCCATAAAATTAGTTTTTGGAGGGTCAAAGTCAAAGTGTTTTCTACTCAATTTATAAGAATTTTTTTTTTCTACCCATTTTCATATAAAAACACAATAACCTCCCTTTTCTATTTGATATTTTTGCCTCTCCATCAAAACATTGAGAATTGAGACAAACTCACCCACCATTTTAAGAGCTTTTGATACCAAATTTTTTATATAAATCATTTACTTAAAAATCTCTAGATATAAAAAATAATGCCGACTATATTTGAAAAAACCCTAAACTTTCTATAATTTTTCTTGAAGGTTTCGAAAGAGGGAATGTCGATCGAAATTAACGAGGCAGCGGCGATACAAACAAAGAAGACGATGACAGATAAAATGACGATAAACATGGAGGAGGCGATGAGAATGACTAAGGTTTTGACGGCACATGAAAATGTGGGTATTCTCTTTCTTTCATATTAAGAATTAAAATTTAATGTTAGGTTTGGAGATTTAGTGTTTAGATTTAGATTATTTGCAATTTAATTTTTCTACAATTTGATTTTGGAATAGATTTTGCAATTTAATTAGAATAGTTGCAATAATCATATTGATTTAGGGTTTTAGATTTGTGATTTCGATATATTATTGATGCTCTTTTAATTTCCAATGTTTGTTCGAAGTAATCCTCATTCGTCGGTGCTCTATAAATTTGTTGACAAGTTGAAAACGAAGTGCCTATTTTCAACCACTACTCCATCAAAAGAAGTGGTTTTTTTTTTCAATGGAAGTTGGGTCACACCAACTTAAAAAAAAAAACACTTCTACACTATTCAGAGGGAGTTTGCAAACTCAATATAAAATTTAGAAAAACTTACTTTTAAAAAAAAAAAAAGTTATGGCTAATTATTTTAAAAGTAAATGCTTCTATACACTTTGTAGAATTTTGAACAAAGCCTCAACAGGGTTTGAAAACATGCTCGAAGTTTCATCTTGAAGCTTCTTTTACCAACCAAGAATGTACTAGGCATGTGAGTACCAAAATAAAGGGCATTTAAACTATTTTACATACTTTTGAGTAAAAACAATTTTTCTTATGAAGCGAGTAAGTAGAAAACTTCATTTGTCATGTCATTGGGAGTACTTTAATATTTACTCTTTGTTTTTTTCGTGTTGGTCTTTTATTTTGTATCATGTTATAAGTTTCTTGAGTCAATTCATACATATAGAAGGTTAGAAACAAATAAGATCACGATGAATTTAGAATCAAAATACTGAAGATGTGTTCAAATGGAATTAAAAGACAATTGATCTGTTGTTGATGATTGTAATGTGACGAAGTGAAATAGTTCAAGTGATTAGAGTACCATTAATATTTTAAAAAGAATGTAAATAGTAATTGAAATCTATAATCATACTCTAAAAAATAACTCTTGTAGTATATATTATTATCACGAGTTAAAAATAACATATTAAATAATCAACCTATTAGTGTTAAAGTTGGTCTTATGTAAAATAATTTTACATGTATTTAATTGATAATTATCAATTTATTGTAAAATAAATAATATTTCTTCAATGAAACAACTAATACTATCAATCTAACAATTTTGACAAAACAACTAATACTTTTTAAAGATACACACAAAATACAAACCAAATATATTGTAAAATTAGTTTATACAGAAATTAATATTAACATATTTTATGTAGTTTTACAAGTCTTCTTATGTGTTTTGCTCATGATAGTTTACAAGTTAAAATATATTGAAACTTGAATAAAATTGATTCATTTCTTAAACAAATTTCCATCTAATTGAACACACATAACATACTAGGTTTATTTCATCTCATTTACCCACAAACTTCAAAACTCCATCACTCATAATACTTTATGTTTTTGAGTAACACCCATAAAAATCTGGTATATACATTAACTCCATGTACAAAAATTATCATTATTATATAAAAAAATATTATTATTTAAAAATATAAAATATTTTTTAAAATGCATATATAATAATAATAATATTAAAAAAACTTACACAAATTTTTGTCAATGTTTTTTTATTTTAGAAATCACATGTATTCAAGTAGCATGTAGTAATGTGGTATGGTGACAGCAATGATTTTCAGTGTAAGACACTGCAAATGCATTTTATCTTGAATGTTCATAGTATCTGTTAGCATAATATTCTAGATGTACAAATCAGTTTTTGGCTTATAAAATTAGGAATTTTGTGTATAATAAATACTCTTATTTTAGATAAACCCACGTTAAAAATGCATTAATATCGCTGAATTAGATGCACTAATTTGCTGTTTCGTCTCTCGTTGATTCAATTTCTTTCGTTAAACCCTGAATGGATAAATCGCCCGAGAAATCTGACTCTCAGGTGAAAAAACACCAATTTATTTCCACAAAAAGTTGAATTATTTTAAAATGTGTGACGAATTGTGTTTCGGTGGTTTTCTCCGTGTAGGTCGATGCAGGACTCGACGTAATTGCTTCCGAGAAACCGTTGGAAAAAGGTTTGGCTCCTTCTCATGTTTTTTTCTACGTCTGATTGGTGTTTGTGTTCTTCATCTACCTTTGTTCTTTTCCTGCGTTTATTTTGGTTCTTTTGTCTGCTTTTGATTTTGGTAGAGTTTTATATTCAGGTTTATATTTGATGCTATGTGTGATGTTTAATTTTTGTTATTTCTCTTGGGTAGAACTCATGGCAAAAGCTAGCTTATAGAAAGAGGCACCAATCGATTATAAAAATATACCACCATTCTTGGCTCAGTCTAGGTTTCCCCCTAATTATTATGACCTCTTGGATTCACAAAAGTTAGCTTGTGGGAGAAAGTGCTTAAGTGGTTATATTTACCAAGGTTGGATTCCTTAGATCCTAACAATTAGTATTTGCTTATTTTTCCATGTCCAATAGGAAAGAGGGAAGCAGAGGATGCTATTGAGGATGAAGTGTTGAATGCTAAGAGGCAGAAATTGGAGGAAAGTCCAGTCCAGGCTGAGACGAAGGTAGTATATATAGTAGAATTCTCATTCAATGCAATGTGGATATTTCTTTTTCAGATCCAAGCAACAGATCAAGATTTAAAGCTTAATTACCTTTTCCGTTTGCCGAGTCAATTGTTTGAAGTGTTTTTCTCTTGTCATGCAAGCGTATCATCATTTGCATAAGTAAATGCATATTCTAGGTGAGGGGCAAAAAAGTGGTGCATATAGGTTAGATATCACATCTTAGTGTCCTGTAATATGTATCTCACTCGTTTGTTTTTCTGTAACGGCTTAAGTGGCTTACACATCTATGTATTCTTCTTTTCTTCATTATAATGGGTTTCTTGTGGTATAACATGTTAAAAGGTTACAACATTTTCCAAGAATGGGCAAGTAGATTCAGAGTTGGGTGATACAGGTAGTGGTTTAGAGGAATACACAAGTGCAGCTAAGAAGGAAACTGCAGATATTGAAAATATAGCTGCTCCCAAAAAGAAAGATGAGACGAGCAATAAATCCGAGTCTCCCTCTGAATTTGAAACCAGTTCAGATGTCAAGAAGACAGATAAATCAAGCGAGAGTTCTAACTCATCCTCTCAAGATCAAACCAGTTTGGATGAGGATATTGCTGCACCCAACGAAGCTCCTACAACACCAAATGCAAAGAAAGATGAATCCAGCAGTTTTGAATTTGGGTGTGATGATGAGACCTTCACGGATAAAAATGTTGCCACAGCCGAGAGAGCTCCTGGAGTCCCCACCAGTGAGAGCCTTGTTGTTACTTCCAAAAGTAAAGATGAATCAAGCAGTGATGTTGGAAATGCTGGTGAAGATGATGTTACAGCTAAAAATAGCTCAGCAGCTGTCGCAGAGAAGAAAAATCTGTCTAATGATGTAAGTGCATGTTGCAAGCTTGGTTGTGCTTCTTGGTTTCATTGCATGTCTCATGCCTTGCCAAGATAAATGCCTTCTGATGTAATAGTTATGGGGAAATTTTGGGAAGATAAATGCCTTCTGATGTGCAAATTATAGTTTGAGTGTCCAATACAGTCACTTGGATACAAATGTAAAACTTATTTGTTCAATATGTGCACTAAACACATGAAGTCAATAACATTGAGTTCTGTCATTCTGCAGCCTGAGACCCATGTCATTCGGAAAGAGCAGATAACTGGCTCCAAAACTTTATATGTTGGGAATCTATCTTTCTCCGTTGAGCAAGAGGATGTGTAAGATTATCCTATTATAAAAAAGTGCTGATTATGGTTGGTCCCCCCCTGACGATGTTGTAATGTTACAGTGAACTTTTCTTCAAAGCTGCCGGGGAAGTTGTTAATATTCGCTTTGGCATGAACCCAGATGAGACATTCAGAGGCTTTGGATATGTTGAGTTTGCTTCTGCAGAAGCAGCGCAGAAGGTACTCTGTATGATACTTAAGGATCAGTTAAATGAATAATTCTTCATACCTTTGGTCCATATTACTAATTTTTCTTTGGATTTGGATAAAGTAAGTAAAACTTTCTGAACCTATATTTTGTGCTTTTTGTCTTTTGCAATATGTGATGACATTTTGGATTATGTCATGTCATCATCACTCATATTTTTCCCTACGTGCACCATTAGTTTTCATCTCACAATATAGACACTCCTCTTTTTGCATACACTTACCCATGCAAGCTAAATCTAATGGCTTACTTTAGCATCATAATTGCTATTTCTTGCTGAATGTTGGTCATTGCAACCACAATAGTTTTATATCCATACCAACATTTCTTTAGCAAGTTTCTACTGTTTATACTTATGTTTTGCTTCTAGGAAATGTTTAAAACTTATTATCCCAAATACTAATCAGGCTGTATAGTCATCCGCTTATGCCTTAATCTTATATGCATTGCTAAACTGTTTTGATCCCGTGAGTTGGAGGCTGTAGTTTGGGTCATATTGAGAAACATACAAGTTTTCTTTGGGTTCTGTAACTGTCAATTACCGTAACTTTTCTGTATAATCAGTTAAGTCTGCAACGGTGTAAACATGTGTAGGCTCTGCTCGAGTTGAATGGTAAAGAGCTGCTGCGCCGCCCTGTTAAACTTGACATTGCGAAGGAAAGAAGACCGCACGCCCCATACAGTGGGTATGAGTGCATTTTCTATGTCTTTTGCCTGGTATATTTTGTTCCGCAAGAATAATAATCTTTTAATTTTTCTAATAGCAATGATAGCCAGTTCATCCAGAAGATTGGGAGAGGTCTGGGGCAAAGAATATATGACCATGGATTCAATAAATATGATAAAGACCAGGTTTGTGTTGCATGTTAATTTCCACCTTGTTTCTGAATAATATGACCTGTGGAAATCTTAATAACCAATTTTGTAACAGAAATTACAGATTGGGAGATCTCTGGTAGAGCGTTTTGGTTCTAGTGGTGAAATTACAAGGGTTCCCATTCTGAAAGATCAAGATAGTGCTGTTAAAAGGTCTTTCATTGTTGCAATTTTAGGTTTCTGTGGAAAATAAATGCACAACTTCAGGGGTTCTACTTTTTATAAAATCGTTCTGCAAAATAAATGTGATTTTTTTTTGCTAGTAGCGGCATTACAGAGCCATCCCAGATGGGAAGGAGAGATCAGGGGCAAAGAATATTTGTTCGCGGTTTCAATAAATTTGATGGTGAAGACCAGGTTTGTGTTGCATATTCTTTTCCTGCTTGTATCTGAATAATCTACAAATTCACCAGTTAAAATCCTGATAATCAATTTGATAATATTATTGTCAGATTATGAACTCTCTGGAAGAGCATTTGGGTTCTTGTGGTGAAATTACGAGAGTTACCCTTCCAATGGATCAAAATGGTGCTGTTAGAGGGTCAGTCATAATTACAGTTTTAGTTTTCTATTTGTTTTAGTTTTAAACTAAATGTATACTAAGTAGCTCCATCATGTTTATTTTTTTTGCCTTTTCAATTGATTAAAAAACATAAATTGAGGGAGATTATTCGTCTCTTTTTGGTACCCAGAAAATTCCTTGTTTAGCCTGTATATATCATTGATTATCAGGGGTGTGGTTTTCCGACAGACGCACATATATTTAATATCAGGTGAAATTGATTAGCATGTTTCTCCTTAACTTATTTCATTTTCTTGAACCTCTTTACATATTGAACAGGAAATTAGCTGTATGGAATCTTGATAGCTGCAATCCGCTTTGTTAGTTTCCTGTCGAGATGAAAAGTAGTATCATATATTTGGCTGATATTTTGTAAATTCCCTTAGATTTAGGACATTAGGACAATTAAGTGCAGGCATTGTTTGGTTCATTACCTGGAAACTCTAATATTTCATTGGGCTGTTGCATCCCTATATTTATTCTAGTGGTTAATTTATTTTTACTTGTCTATTCGTAGGATAGCATTAATTGACTTCAAGGACAATGATGCCCTTAACCAAGCTCTGAAATTAGATGGATCAAAATTTGAAGGCGGTGCTTTGTCAGTGGAAGAGGCGAGGCCTAGACGTGATAGTGGTGGAAGTGGGCGTGGTGGAGGTCATGGATGGAGAAGTGGTGGGTGGGACTTCGGTGGAAGAAGTGGGGGTAGGGACTTCGGGGCAAATAGTTGGAGAAGTGGGGATGTTGGTGGAAGTTGTTGGAGAAGTAGGGACTTTGGTGGAAGAAGTAGTTGGAGAAGTGGTGGGTGGGACTCTAGTGGAAGAAGTGATTCGCGAGACTTCAGTTGGAGTAAAAACTATATTTCACATGAGGTGAGTAGAAAACTTCTTTTGTCATGACATATGGGTACTTTCATATATTTTCTCTTTGGTTTTTGGTGTTAGTCTTTTGTATCATGCTATACGATTCTTGAGTCATTCATAGAAGATGTTGAGAAGGCACTTCCAAAACAGGAAACCTAAAAATTGCTCACATCTTAGATCTTCTCTCAAGTTTAAGAATGACATAAAAAGATATAAAGTGGATGGTATTGGGTTGCTGCATCATTGTGTTTTTGCATGGAAATCTAAGTGAATTTTCGAACTAAAATATTGAGGAGGTGTTCAAGTGGAGTTAAAAGACGGTTGATGATTGGATTGTGTATTTGGATGATAGAAACTTCTAGGGAATAAAATTTGAGCCAAACTCGAGATTGTGAAAAACTAAAAAATTAGTTAAGCTTGAGTTTTTTCTTGTCCAACTCTATTAGGTTAATTTCTAAGATTAATTAGAAGTGAGAAGATGGATATGAGAATCATTGTGTTGCCGACAGCCAAAATTGTAATCAAATTTGATTTTGACATCTTAAATTTAAACTTTTATTTATGACATTGCTAAACAAATTTAAAAGCAACTATATTGTATTTTACAATATTCGTAGACTAATTAACATAATCAGTTATCTATTTTGAAAAGAATATAAATAGTAACTGAAATCTATAATTGTACTTTTAATAAAATAATGATATTTAGCTATCTCTATATATATCATGGTTCTGTGTGCATTTGGTTGCCAATTAGCATTTTGTAGTAAAACAATTAATACTTATCAATGAAACATCTAATACTATCAAAAACTAATATAGTATTTTTTAATGAAACTACTAATACTATAGAACTTATACTTTTTATAGAAACAACTAATATTGTTTAAAAATACGCACAAAATGCAAAGTATGCACGGTAAAGTTGGTCTATATAAGACTTTGTCCTAGTACTATATTTTCTAGGTTAGTCTATGCGTCCTCTTATGAGTTTCTTCCTGATAGTTTACGAGTTAAATATTATGAATCTTGAACCCATATTGAGATACTAGGTTTATTTGATCTCATTTACCCATAAACTCCAGAACTCCATCTTTGTTGACACTGTCTCATGCAAGACTTTATGTTCTCTTATCTTAGAAATCATCTTTGTGCAAAGAGCATCTAGTAATGTGATAGGCTGGTAGCAATCATTCCAGTGTAAGGTTATGTTTGTTTACAGTTTCCCACCCCACTTTTTCATTTCAAATCCATGGCCTCGTTTGTTTATCCGGATTTTGGTAAATTCTACCATATAATACTTATAATACACTTATTTTACTTTTTTCAAACATAATTTTTAATACAATATGACTATCAATCATCTATCACCCGCTTTTTATTTATTATTATCTACCCAACTCAGCACTCTCTCTCCTCTTTTTTTTAGTCTACACTCTCTTCTACTTTACACACAATTTCCAGTACACAGTCAATCATCTATCACATAGTTTTTAAAATCCTACCATATAATATGCTACAAAATCCCCTCTCCCAAGCTTATACAAAATCCAAATACGCTTTTTACTATTCGTTAAATCCACCCTACTGGATTTAAAATCTAGTCCAATCCATAAACAAACATACCCAATAAGGGTCCCTGAAAGCTTTTTTTATCTTGAGTGTTCATATTTGTTTGCATACTTTCCTCTTAAACTAATCAGATTTTGGATGAGAAAATTTGCAGCTATTAATCAACCATTACTAAACTGATCCTACAATTTTTAGTATAATAAATGTTATTTTCGATAAACTCAATTTAAAAAGTCATACAGCACCCTCTCGCAGAAATAACACTGTTAAACATCTGCACTTATAAACCCCAATATTTTTAGGGGTTTTGTTGTATTATATGTACTAGTGTTGTTCCCTCTTACACTGTTCTGATTTCTTTCGTCAAATCCCGTGAATGGATAAATCCCTCGAGAAATTTGAGGTGAAAAAGACCATTTTATTTCCACAGGAAGTTCAATCATTTTTAAATGTATGACGAATTCTGTTTTGGTGGTTTTCTCTGTGTAGGTCGATGCAGCTACCGATCCCAAGAAACCATTGGAAAAAGGTTCGGCTCTTTCTCAACCTTTTCTTTACTTCTGTGATTAGTGTTGGTATTTTTTTGGCTTTACATGTATTCTTCTTCTTACTTTTTCCTTTTCCTGCGTTTATTTTGGTTATTTGTCTACTTTAGGTTTTGGTAGAGTTGTATCTTCAGGTTTATAATTGACGTCGCATGTGATGCTTAATATTTGTTATTACCCTTAGCTAGAACTCATCCCAAAAGCTAGCTTGTATAAAGAGGCACCAATTGATTATGAAAGTATACCACCACACTTGGCTCAAACCAGCTTTTCCCATAGTCGCCCTTTCCACAATGTGAGCTAGACACTGAGTTTGCTCCTTGGATAATTGTTATGACCTTTTGGATTCACAAAAATTAGCTTGTGGGGAAAGAAATAAAAGGCCTAAGTGGTTCTATTTACCAATGTAGGATTCATTAGATCCTACTGTTATTTGCTTATTTTTCCATGTCCAATAGGAAAGAGGGAAGCAGAGGATGCTATTGAGGACGAAGTGTTGAATGCTAAGAGGCAGAAGTTTGAGGAGGTTACGCCATCTGCCAACAATGGGCATGTAGATTTAGAGTTGAGTGATAAAGGTAGTGGTTTAGAGGGAAAATACACAACTGCAGCTGAGAAGGAACCTGCAGAGATTGGAAACATAGGTACTCCCAAAAACAAAGTTGAAACGAGCGATAAACCCGAGTCTGCTGTAACAAATAAAGCTTATGCAACATTAACAACAGAGGGCCTTGATGCAACATCAACCACGAATGTGGGCCTTTTCATTACTACCAAAAATAAAGATGAATCAAGCAGTGATGTTGGAAGTGCTGGTGAAGATGATGTTACAGCTAATAATAGGTCGACAGCTGTCGCAAAGAAGACAAATGTGTCTAATGAGGAACCGAAATTAGATAATGTAAGCGCATGTGCTGTTAAATATTGTTAATAATTTTTCGTAACAGCATGGGTTCATTGCATGTCTCATGCTTTGCCAAGATAAATGTCTTTGATGTAATAGTTATATGGATAGGGGAAAACTGATTTTCGGGAAAATTTGGGAAGATAACGTTTGAGTGTACAAAAAGTCTCTTGGATACAAATATAATACTTATTTTGTGAATACATGCACCAAACACTTGAAGTCAATAACAATGATTTCTTACATTCTGCAGCCTGGGATCCCTAAAGAGCAGATAACTGGATCCAAAACTTTATTCGTTGGGAATCTATCTTTCTCTATTGAGCAAGAAGATGTGTAAGATTATCCTATTTAAAAAAAATGTTGATTATGGTTGGTCCCCCCTGATGATGTTGTATTGTTTCAGTGAGCATTTCTTCAAAGCTGTTGGGGAGGTTGTTAATATCCGCTTTGGCATGAAAGCAGATGAGACATTCAGAGGCTTTGGGTATGTTGAGTTTTCTTCTGCAGAAGCAGCAGAAAAGGTATTCTGTATGATACTTTAGGATCATTTAAATGAGTCATTCTTAATACCTTTGTCATATTATTACACATATATGCCCAAAATGCATGCACATTTACACAATGCTTATAGCACACATTTTTTTGATCATATTACTAGTTTTTCTTTGGATGCGGACAAAATGGGTAAAAACTTCTGTACCTATTTTTTTGCACCTTTAGTTTCATATCAATATAGACTGTCCTTTTTTGGCATAGACTTACCCATGCAAGCTAAATCTAATGGTTTACATTAGCATTATAATAGCTATTTCTTCCTGAATGTTGGTCGTTCCAATCCCAATATTTTATATCCTTACCACTATTCCTTTAATAATTTAAATCTTCCTTCTCCTATTATCTTTTTATGGTTATCTTTTGCTGCTAGGACACATTTAAAACTTATTATCACAAATAGTATCCAGCCTGTAGAGCCATCTGCATTATGCATTAATCATATAAGAATTGCAAAACTGTTTTGATCCCATGGGTTGGAGACTGTAGTTGGGCTATATTGAGAAACATATAACTTTTCTCGGGTTCTGTAATCTACAACGGTGTAAACGTTTGTAGGCCCTGCACGAGTTGAATGGTAAAGAGCTGCTGCGTCGCCCTGTGAGACTTGACTTGCTGAAGGAAAGAAGATCGTACACCCCATACAGTGGGTATGAATGCATTTTCTATGTTTTTTGCCCAGTACTTTATACATTTTATTCCGCAAGAATAATAATCTTGTAATATTTTTAGTAGCAATGCTAGCCAGTTCATCCAGAAGGGTGGGAGAGGTCTGGGGCAAAGAATATTTGACCATGGATTTAATAAATTTGATGAAGACCAGGTTTGTGTTGCATGTTCAGTTCCGCTTTGTTTCTGAATAATGTGACCTGTTGAAATCTTAATAACCAATTTGGTAACAGAAACCTCAGAATTGGAGGTCTATGGTAGAGCGTTTTGGTTCGAGTGCTGAAATTACAAGGGCTCCCATTATGAAAGATCAAGATGGTGCTGTTAAAAGGTCTGTCATCATTGGAACTTTAGGTTTATATTGAAAGTAAATGTACAACTTCAGGGAATCTACCTTTTGTTATATTGTTCTAGAAAAAATAAATGTGATTTAATTTTTTGTAGCAACGATACAGAGCCATCCCAGATGGGAAGGAGAGATCAGGGGCAAAGAATATTTGTTCGTGGGTTCAATAAATTTGGTGGTGAAGACCAGGTTTTAATTGCATGTTCATTTCCAGCTTGTACCTAAATTATGTCTGTTCTAATAATCAAGTTGATAATATTATTGTCAGATTAGAAACTCTCTGGAAGAGCATTTTGGTGCTTGTGGTGAAATTACAAGAGTTCACATTCCAAGGGATCAAGATGGTGCTTTTAGAGGGTCAGTCATTATTACAGTTTGAGTTTTATGTTGGTTTTAGTTCTAAACTAACTGCACAAGTTTAGGATATCTCTGTAAAATAGTTCCTATATGGCTACCTCATTAAATGTCTTGCCTTTTTAATTGATTAAAAGACTTTAATTGAGGAAAAATATTTGTTTGTTTATGATGCCCAAAATTTCTAAATTCCTCTATGTATATATCGTTGTTTATCAGGGGTGTGTTTTTCCAATAGATGAACATATATATTTAATATCAGGTGAAATTGATAAGCATGTTACTCCTTAACTTATTTCAGTTTCTTGATAGATCGCCCCTTTACATACTGAAAAGGAAATTGGCTCTATGCAATATTAATAGTTGCAATTCCCTTTGTTAGTTACCTGTCAAGATGAAAAGTATCATATATTTGGCAAATACTTTTTGTAAATTACTAAATTGACAATTAAGTGCTCCAATTTTTTTTTACGGTGCAGTGCAATGCCTGCCATTTCATTGAGCTGTTGCATCCTACATTTAATTACAGCGGCTAATATTTTTTTAATTTTCTACTCATAGGATAGCATTAATTGATTTCAAGGACAATGATGCCTTTAACCCTGCTCTGAAATTAGATGGATCAAAATTTGGAGGCAGTGCTTTGTCTGTGGAAGAGGCGAAGCCTAGACGTGATATTGGTGGAAGTAACCGTGGCAGAGGTCGTGGATGGGGAAGTGGGGGTGGGGACTTTGGTGGAAATAGTTGGAGAAGTGGGGACTGTTGTGGAAGAAGTAGTTGGAGAAGTGGTTGGCGGGACTCTGGTGAAAGAAGTGATTTTCGAGACTTCAGTTGGATTAAAAACTATGTTTCTTATGAGGTGAGTAGGAAACTTCTTTTGTCATGACATATTATTACTTGCATATATTTTATCTTTGGTTTTTGGTGTTGTCCTTTGTATCATGTTATTAGATTCTTGAGTCATTCATAGAAGACGTTGAGACAAGTAATTTCAAAATAAGAAACCTAGAAATTTGCTCAGTTTTTAGATCTTCTCTCAAGTTTAAGAATGACATGAAAAGATTTTAAGCGGGCTATATTGGGCTGCTGCGTCTTGTTATTTTGCATGGAAATTTATTCAAAAAGTGATGATGGTAGAGTAAAGGGATTGATCAAAATAAGCAAAATCTGATATTTGTTATGATCCCACGTCGAATCCACAAGTGGGAGTCAGTCCTCCAGTCTTGAGCTAGCTTTTGGGTGGAGTTAGGACGTCCATGCTTAAGTGCCTAACAATATTAATCAAAGAAAGAAGAAGTTCCTGCAGAATTACAGAACGTAATCTGCCCCAAGCATAAAGCCGTTAAAAATCGAGATTCTAAACTTAACCCTTTCTCTTCTAAGAAAGTCAATTAATTACTACTCTCCATGGATAATAGCCCTGGGCCTAAATCCTAACTCGATAATAATCTGCAAACAACTGACTAGATATGAAAAAGGAAAAAAGATCCTGTTTATCTTAACTTCTTCCTAATCTAAAACAAATCTTAACAAAAACTAATGATTCATATCAGATGATGTGCATTACAAGTGCACGTAGGTACATCAAAGATCCAGTGAATTTTAGAAATTAGAATCAAAATATTGATTTGATGTTCAAGTACAGTTATAAGGCGGTTGATAATTGGATTCTATATTTGGACGATAGGAATAGTACTTCTAGGTTCTCTCTTTATTTATAAAGGCTTGAATCAAATTTGAACCAAACTCAATGCACAACTTAAAAAAAATAGTTGAGCTTAAGTTTTTTCTTGTCCAACTCTATTAGGTTAATTTCTATGATTACTTAGAAATGAGAAGATAGATATGAGAATCAATGTGTTGCCGACAGCTAGAATTTAATGAAATTTGATCTTGAGTGGTTTATTATCGATTTGATCTTAAATTTAAATTTTTATTCATCGCAGAACTAAACAAATTTTAAAAAAATATATTATAAAATTAACTATTCATAGATTCATTAACATAATCAGTTATTTATTTTGAAAAGAATATACTCCCTCCGTCCCAAAAGACTTAGCACACTTTCCTTTTTGGTCTGTCCCATAAGACTTTGCACACCCATTTTTGGACATACTCTTCTCCACTTAAAACCTTACAACACACACTTATTACCCCCCATACACACTTACTACCCCCCATAAAGCAATTTTTCTTAATCTTTGTGCCCAAAAGTTGGTTCAAAGTGTTCCGGGACGGAGGGAGTAAATAGTAACTGAAATCTATAATTGTACTCTTAACAAACAACAATGAAGACCCCGTCGAAATCTGACCCTGAGGTGAAAAAGACTATTTTATTTCCACAGGAAGTTCAGTCATTTTAAATGTATGAAGGATTGTGTTTTGGTGGTTTTCTCCGTGTAGGTCGATGCAGCTACCAACGTAGTTGCTCCCAAGAAACCGTTGGAAGAAGGTTCGTCTCTTCTCATGTTTTTCTGTATATTTGTGGTTAGTGTTGGTTTTTTTTCTTTCTTTTGGCGGTACATTTGTTCTTCCTCTACCTTCTCTTTCCTTCTTTTATTTTGGTTATTTTTCTGCTTTAGATGTTGGTAGAGTTGTATCTTCAGGTTTATATTTGATGCCATATGTGATACTTAATTGTTGTTATTATCTCTTGGCTAGAACTCACCCCAAAACCTAGCTTATAGAAAGAGGCACCAGTTGATTATAAAATATACCACCATGCTTTGCTCAACCTAGGTTTTCCCGTAGTCGTGCCTTTTGGGTTTGCTCCTTGATAATTCATAATTGTTATGAACTCTTGGATTCACAAAAGTTAGCTTGTGGGAAAAAGGGGCTTAAGTGGTTATATTTACCGATGAGGGATTCATTAGATCCTAACAGTTATTTCCTTATTTTTCCATGTCCAATAGGAAAGAGGGAACCAGAGGATGCTATTGAGGACGAAGTGTTGAATGCTAAGAGGAGGAAGGTAGAGGAAAGTACAGTCCAGGATGAGACAAAGGTAATTAATAAAGTAGATCAAGATTTAAAGCTTAATTACCTTGTAGTTTTGCTGAGTTGATTGTTTGAAGTGTGTTTCTCTTAACACTTTTATGTCCAACTTCTTGAGAATCATGCAAGCATGGCATCATTTGTTTTAGTAGAGGCACCTTAAGGTGAAGGAAAAGAAAACTTTTGCATATCGTTTAGATATCACATTTTAGAGTACTGTAATATGCATCCCACTCGTTTATTTCTTATTTTTGTTGAATTCTTTAATGGCTTAAGTGGTTTGTACATCTATGTATTCTTTTCTTCTCTTAGCCGTGACTTCAGTATAATGAGTTCCGTGTGGTATAAATTTTTATCAGGTTATAACATCTGCCAAGAATGGTTGTGTAGATTCAGAATTGGGTGATAAAGATAGTGGTTTAGAGGAATACACAACTGCAGCTAAGAAGGAACCTGCAATCACAGCAGAGATTGGAAATACAGCTGCTCCCAAAAAGAAAAATGAAAGGAGCTATGAATCCGAGTCTACCTCTGAATTTGAAACCAGTTTAGATGCTATAACAAAAATATTAACTATAGAGGGCCTTGCGCCAGCTGTCAAGAGGACAGATCAAGATCAAACCAGTTTGGATGAGGATATTGCTGCTCCCGAAGAAGCTTCTACAGCACCAAATGCAGAGAAACAAATAGTGTGTACGCAGAAGAAAGATGAATCCAGCAGTTTTGAATTTGGGTGTGATGATGAGACCAATGTGGGCCTTGTCATTGCTACCAAACATAAAGTTGAATCAAGCAGTGATATTGGAAGTGCTGGTGAAGATATCGCAAAGAAGAAAAATGTATCTAACAAGGAACCAGAATTAGATAATGTAAGTGCATGCTGCAAGCTTGGTTGCTGTTAAAAATTTGTTGATCATTTTTCCTAAAAGCGTAGTTTCATTGCATGTCGCATGCTTTGCCAGGATAAATGCATGTAGATTGGGTAAAAACTAATTTTGGGAAGATAAATGCCTTCTGATGTGCAAATTATAGTTTTTGTGAATATGTGCATTAAACACATGAAGTCAATAACATTGATTTCTTACATTCTGCAGCCCAAGACACCCGTCACTCCGAAAGAGCAGATAACTGGCTCCAAAACTTTATATGTTGGGAATCTATCTTTCTCTGTTAAGCAAGAGGATGTGTAAGATTATTCTATTATTATAAAAAAAAATGTTGATTATGGTTGATCCTTCCCCCCCCCTCCAACCACCCTAATGATGTTGTAATGTTTCAGTGAGCATTTCTTCAAAGGTGCTGGGGAAGTTGTTAATATTCGCTTTGTCATGAACTCAGATGCGACATTCAGAGGCTTTGGGTATGTTGAGTTTGCTTCTGCAGAAGCAGCAGAAAAGGTATTCTGTATGATACACATAAGGATCAGTTTGATGATACACATAAGGATCAGTTTAGTGAATCCTTCTTCATACATTTGTTCTATTACACATGTATGCACATATATTTGGATTATATTACTAATGTTATTCGGATTTTGATAAAATGGGCATAAACTTTTCTGTATAATCAGTTAAATCTGCAATGGTGTAAATGTTTGTAGGCCCTGCATGAGTTGAATGGTAAAGAGCTGCTGCGTCGCCCTGTGAGACTTGATATTGCGAAGGAAAGAAGATCATACGCCCCATACAGTGGGTATGACTGCATTTTCTATGTTTTTTGGCTAGTATTTTATGCATATTGTTCCTCAAGAATAATTATCTTTTAATTTTTCTAGTAGCAATGATAACCAGTCCATCCAAAAAGGTGGGAGAGCTCAGGGGCAAAGAATATTTGACCATGGGTTCAATAAATTTGATGAAGACCAGGTTTGTGTTGCATGTTCATTTCCACCTTGTAATGTGTCCTCTTGAAATCTTAATAACCAATTTGGTAACAGAAATTACAGATTGGGAGGTCTCTGGTAGAGCATTTTGGTTCTAGTGGTGAAATTACAAAGGTTCCTGTTCTGAAAGATCAAGATGGTGCTGTTAAAAGGTGTGTCATCGTTGGAATTTTAGATTTATATATTGGAAGTAAATGTACAACTTCGGGGAATCTACTGTTTGTAATATCGTTCCAGACAAATAAATGTGGTTTAATTTTTTGCTAGTAGCAACGATACAGAGCCATCCCAGATGGGAAGGAGAGATCAGGGGCAAAGGATATTTGTTCGCGGGTTCAATAAATTTGATGGTGAAGACCAGGTTTGTGTTTATATTCATTTCCATCTTGTATCTGAATTATGTCCGTTCTAATAATCAATTTGATATGATTATTGTCAGATTAGGAGCTCTCTGGAAGAGCATTTTGGTCCTTGCGGTGAAATTACAAATGTTTACATTCCAAGGGATCAAGATGGTGCTGTTAGAGGGTCAGTCATTTTTACAGTTTTAGTTTTCTGTTGGTCTTAGTTATAAACTAAATGTACGATATCAGGATATCTCTGTAAAATAGTTACTGAATAGCTCCCTCATGAAAAATCTTGCATTTTCAGTTGATAAAAGAATTTTAATTGAGGGAAATGTTTTCTTCCTTTTTTGCTCTATGTATATATTGTTGTTTGTCAGAGGTATGTTTTTCCAGTGGCTAATTTATTTTTACTTGTCTATTCATAGGATAGCATTAATTAACTTCAAGGACAATGATGCCGTTAACCGAGCTCTAAAATTAGATGGATCAAAATTTAGAGGCAACACTTTGTCAGTGGAAATTTCAAGGCCCAGACTTGATACAGGTGGAAGTGGGCGTGGCAGAGGCAGTGGATGGAGAAGTGGGGCCCAGGACTTTGGTGGAAGGAGTAGTTGGCGAAGTGGGGGCGGAGACTTTGGTGGAAGAAGTAGCTGGAGAAGTGGGGACTATGGTGGAAATAGTTACAGAAGTAGGGACCTTGGTGGAAACAGTTATAGAAGTGGGGACTTTGGTGGAAATAGTTGGAGAGGTGGTGGGTGGAACTCCGGTGGCAGTTGTGGTGGTAGTAGGGGACGATGAATTCCCAGCATACAGTGTGGCAAAATCTGGAAAGTGTAAATTATATGATATACCCATAGTTTTATATGCGGATTTTGTTTGAAAGATGCAATTAACAAGAACTTTTTTTAAAAATGTTTTTCAATGGTAAAAGCTATTTTACATAAGAATTTTATTTCAATGGGCTAATTCCATATGTATTTTCACATGCTGATGATCGGTTTTATAACAGCATTTGTTTTTTTTATACATGGAGCCCCTAGTCTGATTCAGAAGGTTACATTTCTAAGATGTTATATTGATTTATTTTTTCTTGCAGGATAGAATTTTGCTCCTCACTAGATATATGCAAATACTAAAAGGCAGAGGAACTTGTATATTATTTACAAATCTGAAGAATGCAACGGCACTTGCAAATATGTTTTATATTACTATTGTGTTGCTTTTCATTTCTTTTCCACTTGTTTCTTTTGGATCATTTGAGACCAAACCCACGAGTCAGAAAATCATGATCTCCACATTTTTGCTTTGTAATATGATATCTTGTTGGGGTTATCTTTGTGTAGGAGAAAATTCTACCTCTGATTACTAGTAGAAGCATCTGTTGACAAAATTTTGAAATGCTTTGAAACAGCTATTTGTCATGTTTCAAAATAATGATCTCATAAGTTAGATAAATTCTTGTAATGCATTTTAGAAGGTTTCTTCCTTGTATTTATGGAATTTTGGGAGCAAGAATGCTTCTTTGTTGGCTGAAGGATTCTATTAAATCAACGAACCTGTTCTATCTTCTCTGTCTTTCATTTGAAGATTTGAAAGAAACCATGTATTTGATAAAAAACAGAGTTGCTCAATATTTTTTACCCTATCTTGCAACGTAATCTTATAACAGTTTAATTAAGATAGGTGAAATTTAATCATACAACATTAACGAAACAAATTTTTTGATAAAAAATAAGAATGTGCGAACAAACTCTATCAACTACAGTAAAATCTCGTTAAATTAATACTTGATAAATTAATAACCTCGTTAATATTAATAATTTGTCCGGTCCCAAGTTGGGACCAGTACAAATTTGGGACACAATCAATAAAATTATAAGATAATAATTTTTTTGAGACCCCATTGTATATATATTGGTCACGACGAAACTATAAATTAATAATTATTAAAAATAATCCATATACATATATATGATGCACTTGAATATTCTTAAGACAACTTAGTAAAATAAGAATCTATTGTAACTTGCTTTTTCGTAAACTAAATATTGATAGCATGTATACTTAAAGTTATTTAAAGAATTTAGAACTTTGAAGGTCAATTGTACATATACGTTAAAACCTCTTTAAATTAATAAATTATTAATTTATTGATATAATAATATCTCTATAAATTAATAAAATCCTCTGATTCCAAACTTATTAATTTATAGAGGTTTTACTGTACTTTTAGAATTGCTTATTTTCAAACACCGAAAGCATCTTCTACAAAAAGTTGATTTTCCAATATTTGGTAGAATTTGCAGACGCCACTCAACTACTTAATGTTACGGGTTGTTTTCAACCTCTACTCATTGGAGTAGAAGTGCTTTTTTTTAAAAGTTGGTGTAACCCAACTTTTCAAAAAAAAAAAAAGAACTTCTACCCTCCCACTTGTATTCTAAAACACACCTTCCACTTGTGTTCTAAAACACACACTTAGTAAGACAATGTTCGTTGTTGAGACAACAGAGAAATCATTTGTTCAGGCGTACACAAAATCCTGCATTAAATTAATGTTGGAAATTTTGAACAGATTACAACAGACCAAAAATGTAAATCCAAATTTACAAACAAAAATGTAATCCAAATTTACAACAAACAAAAATGTAGTCCAAATTTACAACCTGAAGAAGAAATAATTAACAGATTTTACAGAACGGTGTTGATATGAAGAGCTTTAAGGAGTGAGGTTGCCATTTGTTTGACCAAAACTTGGCCGCCAGAACTCTGCCCATCTCTCCTCTCTTCTATCAAATTCTGAAGCTTCTGAGGTAGATCATTTTCCACGATCAGTTGTTTAGGACGAGGGTGATGCTCGTATACAGCCTGAAAACAGAATTAACATCAAGACATCAAAAAACAGGTATGAGACAGCTATCTTGTTGACAGCTGTAAACTAACTAATACTGTTAATAGAACTACTAATACTAATGAACTAATACTTCTTAGTGAAGAAACTAATACCTTCTAAAAATACACATCAGTTGCATGGTGCAATTGGTGTATACAAGTTTTGCCTTCAAATAATGTCTTAATAATGTTGGGGATTTAAAGCTATTTCAAGAAAAAAACAGAATGATAAGGAAGCAACGAGACTTAATTTAACATATCATATCTTATGAGCTCCATATAACATGTTCCATGTGAGCTTTTAAATAGACAACTTATTTTAAAATCTAATATTTATGAACTCATTCCGTATGAGCTTGACTAGACACTATCTTTTACCATCATCAAATCCCTATTATCGATAATGATTAACAGAATGTACGGGTTGCCAGATCATCAATATACCAGTTCATCATAATAACAAACACTTTGACTTCCTAAATGGAACAGGGAGTTTTCTAGTTCTAAAATGTTCCTAAACTTAGAAAAGTAGCTCATCCTGTTAGAAAGACAGCAGTAAGCATAATGCTATCAGCGGCACTATGCCACCTTCAGCACAGAACAGAAGTTACGAAAATCAGACTCCTCCCACCCACGATTGCAAGATAAGGAAACAAATTTATATAAAAAATTAAAACGTAAACACTACATTTATGGCATCTTTCTACAAAATTTGTACTCTTAAGGAGAGGGCTAATTTAAGGATGGTTGTGAAAGAATTCGTCCTATGGATTTATGTCAAGTATTGAAGATCAGTTTACAAATTTTAGCAATTGTAAATAGCGTTGATAGAAGGTTGAGCCTGTACATAGTTGGGTCTTTACTTTCAAGAGGCACTAGTTCTTAAAGAAGTAGAACAAGGTACAAACAGGAACATTAAAATTTCTGTATGATGAAACATCAACGATTTTAGCTTTAAAATAAGCTTTCGCATTCCTATACCACCTACCAAACACAGAATAAGGACAGAATATTTTACTAATATGGTCATATTCAGTTCTATTGAAGAAGATTCTACATCACATTGAAGATGTGAAAAATCAGTTACGCACCTTTATTAATTTAAGTAAATTCAGGCGAGCAATTGCATCTGGATGATCAAGTCTAGAGATTAGCAGTGGTGTCAGACCATTAACTGCCAAAGTAGTATTTATTCGAGAAGATTTCCTGCATTGCAACAGTGCATTGTAAGTTGCACCAAAATATAGCCAGATTAAGATTATCAATATACATGGTGTTACTTGATACTGGCAAACAGATGGATACATATCTGGATATCTAACCAACCCCCAAACATGGCATAGCAATAATTATTAATTGTCTATCTTATTCTGCGGATATGGAAGGCACCAATAATCCACATGCAGTTATTTTTTTCCATATATATTCTTTGCAAAATGAATCTTTACGTCCTTAAGGTGATGTTTGTTTTGGGTTTAAGTGACTTTTAAAACCCGATTTTTTAAATCCAGGGGTTTTTTAAATCTAGGGGATTTTAGAATCTGTTTGGTTTGGGGTTTTTTAGTAGGGGGGGGGGGGGTTTAACTTTATTTGTAGGAGTGTATAATTGGGTTTAGAAAAACAGATTTGAAAATTCCAAACTAGAACGGGTTTTAAACTTCAAAACCCAAAACCAGGTTTTTAAAACACAAAACAAACATTGCCTAGCAGAACCTACAACTTTTTAACCACTTGATTCTAATTAGAGAATTAAATATATGCCACACATTTCCATTAATTTTGTTAACAGAACAATTGTCTTTAAACCAAACTACAGAATGATTATGTGATGCATCATGTAGTAGATGAAGCTACTCCCTTCATTCCACTTTAACCATCGATTTGGTTTTCACACGGATTAGGAAATTGACTAATATACCCTCTTACAGGTTATTAATGAATCATTTATGGTCATTTATCCTACTATCACAAAAATTAAGAAAAGGTCAAAGTTGGGAAAAAAAAAATCTAATGGAAAACCAAAAGCAACAGATATTTTGGAACAAACTTTTTCTCCAAAGCGACAGTTAAAGTGAAACGGAGGGAGTAGTAAATATAAACACACACATAATCAAACTGTATGGGAAGCATAAATACGTGTAAAAAGACAAATCAAGATATACATACGTGATAATTTTCAAGAATGGTTCCAGTATGTGCAAGAAGTGTTGTTCAGGGCAGCTCTGGAAGAACTTAACCAATTTCTGGACAGCATCCTTTCTGAGCAAAGCTTGTTCGACTTTCCTGCTTTCATTGTCATGGGCCAAGCATATAGCAATCGAGTCTAATGCAGTTACAGACCAGAGATTGTCCTCAAGAAGGCTTAGGTACACATCCAGCCCTCCGTGAGCTCGTAATTGCTCCCTTGAATTTCGTGATGCGTGGGCCATATCACATAGCAGAGGTAATGCATACTGTCTCAAAGGAGAATCCGACATGATAAAGTGCATCAAGTGGGGAATAATCCCATTTTCTGCAGCTTGTTCCTGTCTCCTCTTGTTGATCTTACATAGGTTGAATAGCGCATTTAGGACCTTCAGAAAATGAAACTAGTGAGAATGTTGATTGATGGGTAGGTAAAGAGGAAATCATCAAGTTCAATATTTATTTTTTAATTCAAAGTTCAAACCTTTTAATGAGGAAATAGAATAGTGTAAGATTTGAACCCCAACCTCAATGATAAGGATAAGTTAGTGAGAATTGGCCAGAGTAATCAAGTTAAGCATATGAGAGAACCCAAAGATAAGAATGTTAGGAATATAAGCTAGGGAGCCCTAACTTAACCCAAAACCATGGTCAAAGGTTAAGGATTGACCCCCACCTATATACCCTTCTACACTTTCATGTGGAACCGATGTGGGATCGTAACAATCGACCCCCTTAAAGCCGGACGTCCACGGACGGCACACTCCGGGCGGCAACCCATATACCAAGGCCCACTTCCCGGGTGGCAACCCCCCTTAGGCCCACATCCGAGGTGGCAACCCCTGGGCCCACCATCGGGTAGCCCCATTCCGCAGCACGCCCGAGTTATCCCATAGACGGCGCCAATTGTTAGGAATATAAGCTAGGGAGCCCTAACTTAACCCAATACCGTGGTCAAAGGTTAAGGACTGACTCCCACCTATATACCCTTCCACACTTTCATGTGGAACCGATGTGGGATCGTAACAAAGAAGCATTAAATAGCTCCGATCTCCATATACTAGGTTTTACGTTTATTTTCCTTTTGTGATAAGAAGCAAGATATTTTATAAGAATAATGCAAGAGATTTATGTCACCAAATTAACTAACAAAAACTAAAGCTATAGTTATAAAAGCAAATGAGTTTCCATTTGTAAGCAAGAAGATATCCCTCCAAAAAGAGATGGAAAGAAGTTTTTGAGTGAAGGACTTGAGGTATGGAATGAAAATGTGCCCGGATGAATAGTTGAAAAATAATAATATTACAAATTTTCTTCAAAATCACATTTCAGTGAACTATTTCCAGATTTCTAATAGATATTCTTCACATATATGATCTGATTCTGTAAACGATTTCGTGTCAGGCCTTGACAGTATTATTATGACATTATATTCAAACTTTAACAGAAAATATAATTAAAGGATACTAAGATGACAACCAAAAAATATGAAAGTAAATATTATTTACATTACCAACAAAATGTTGGATTAACAGACTTATTGACTCTTTTAAGTAGTCTCAGGATTCACATAAATGGAATAAAAGATACGTATGTTAAATGAACCTTGCATAATGTTTAATTATCCAAGCGAAGATTTAATATAGATGAACATAATCCTGCACAACCAGATTAACAAGTAAAAAAAAGTGAGCTGATCCACCTAAGAACCACGGTTTAAAATTCTTAATACCACATGCAGCTTCGTAATATCAAAACCCATGACTTTTGTGGGTTCAGTGACTGAAGTTTGTTTAACCGACGGCTTGACCACTATGAATACAAATACATACGCAGTACATGGCACATGCATATTAGGCACATAATGCATTTCTTTATCTGTTCTTTTAATCATAAGTTTATATAAATATATACTTTGAGAATGTTGTGATTCTCACAAACAACAACAATTTATAATTTCTATCCGATTATTAGTTTTTACTCAACACCAACTTGTTTTTTCTCCTAGTCTATGCAAATTTTCCTCTAGTATACTATTTGAAAGGAAAGGAAAAGTAAGTTATTCAATATTTTTATAATTGTATATGTTAGTTGCATTGAAAAATTAATCTACAAATAATAATAATATTACCCCCTATCTGAGTGGACAATATATTGAACCTGACCACCCAGAAAAAGAAGTTATGAAACTAAAATCCACTCCCTAACCTCATTGTGAACATACAAATGGCCAGTTTTAAAAGATAATACAGTGTACATCCCCGCCGCAAATCGAACGCCTACACCACTAATTATAAGAAGCACTCAGATTTCAAGCAGGTAAAACAGCTAATTTATTTTACAAAGAAAACTTTGACCATAACCTTACTCGAGGAATATAATTTTTATAAATGCAAAAGAATAAGTTAATGTCTTCTCAAGATCTCTTTCCTTTCCTGCTCTATTCAAACCACATTTCTTCTATCCAAGCTCTATTAGCATATACTCCCTTCGTCCCTTGGTCAGCTTCTCATTAAAAACAGCTGTCCCGAGTTAAGTATCTTGTTTCCTTAAATGGAAAGATAATGACCCCACGTTTTCTCTCTCTCTACCTTTACCCTTTCCAATCTCTCTCTACTTTTTCTCTCCTATCATATCTTAACTACCCACTATCCCATTTTATATTATATAACTTAACTTCTGTGCATAAAGCAAATCAGAAACTTACCAAGGGATGGAGGTATTAATATATAATCTGAGTTGCAACATTATTAGTTTGTTATAATAAAACGCCCGTAAATTCCTGCCGTACTGGCTGTCACCCATAAGTAACTACATATACAAAATAACTAAACATGCAGAAAATGAGCCTAACACCAGGAATTTATTCAGGTTGGAATATAAGTTATATAACATTCTAGTTTCTAAAATGGCTATATGGAAGTAAATATATACAAGATTCCACATCTCACCTCGTGATGAATTTGTGACACAAGGGAACCTTCTTTAAGATCAAGATTCGGGATTAAATATTTGATTGCATCTGCTCGCTGAAGATGTTCTAAACAATGTGGGTCGGTTGAGAGATAATTTATACACTTCAACAGCTACAAGAAACAAAACGAAATAAACACTTGACCAGAATCAAGACCAAATGCAGCACTAAATAAAGATAAAGTTTTGTTGCACCTTTAAAAGAATCGGAGGCTCTATCTTATTAAACATCTGAAAAAGACGACTAAGCAAACTTTGGCTACACATATAGGATTTAACAGCTGCGTCTCCTGAAGCAAACTCAAGTAAAAGATCTGCCACCTTTTCCAGATATTCCCGAGCAACATCAACATTCCATGGTGATACCATATGAGAAAGTAGTCCAGAAGATGTCGCACTCCCTGCTCTAGCGTTTAAAACTCCCGAACCAGATAACACGCCAGATGCTCTCTGCGATGCAAGCCCTGAAGCGGCAACAATTCCACCATTGGGTGTCAGAGGTCCTAGCTTCTTATTAGTAGCTTTAGGTGAACTTCTAGGTAATGGATCAACTGTAGAACTTTCCCGTCCTCTACCAGAGACCTCTGGCAGAAACAAAATATCAATAGTGTCATAATGTATTGGTGCATACCTTTAAAATGAAATATAGTCTACCATGAAGCCAAAGGTCAATTCATTTAGAAAATAAAAATGTTTTCAGACTTCAGTGACACAAAGTAATTTAATGGAATGTAGCTGTACTGAGACTTATGCCAGACAACAAAGTGCGACTTACAGACAAACTCCCAAGAGAACTATGCTAAATAAGTAAATAAGCAGTAAAGATCACCTGCGAACTCAGCCATCAAAAAATCAAGTCCATTTGTTTTCTTATCACTTGATGCATGTAAAAGAGGCAAAATGCTTTCATGTTTCTCCATCCCTGTAAGATGTCTCACATACTCAAGCTGACCAGAAAAATGGCACGATGGAGGTTCTTTATCCAATAAACTCAGAAGGGGTCTAACATTCTCTTGCTGACCACCCATATGAGCAGATGATCCATTCGTTGCGAAATCAGCTGACTTTCGAGCCCTATCCGTTGATATTCTACTTATTGCATTCGAACCTCTTTGCTGCTTTAACTCAATTTCATTCTTCCACCTGTCTACATCCTTCATTCCCGAATAGGAAGCCTCCAGAGTAGCAATACTTGTTTGAGGCCTATCAGGATCTGAAGGGATAAACCTTGATTCAGGGGAATGTGATAGTGATGTTCGTGGGGGTTCTTGTATTCCAGTTTGTGATATAAAGTCTCCTGGCTTAACTTTAAGGTGATCAGGCAGGTCGTTCCCGTAAATTGATGAATCCATCGGTGCAAATGGACTGCTGGAATCCAGAGGACCGGATCTTTGTCGTTGAACCAAACCATCTGAAGGTAATCCACCACCAGAAGTTATAGAAGCAAGACGAGTAGCCTCATTCAAGCTATAAAGAGTGTTGATAAGTCTAAGTAATATCCCATTCTTGGCAGCTATACGACAAAAGTCATTTCTGGAGGTGGACTTCTGAAGCTTGAAGACCTGCCACATTCCATCGATAGCCATATGAACCATTTCCCTGGAATCGAGGCAACAAAAAAGTAATTAGCTGATGAATCTGTAAACTAAATATTAGATCAAACTAAGTTTGTATGCTTCAATAATGAACTAATGACTTTCAGAAAGGTGGATGGTCGCAAGAAATGATTTTAATAGAGTAAATCAGCATGTGAAATGGCTGCAATGTTGTCATACACAGTCTAGGTGAAGTTAAGCTTAGTCATCCAAATTTAATTAACGTCTAATGCTGAGTTCAATGAAAACAAATAAACTGGTTCTTCTATGCATATTCACATGAAAATAGAGAAATATTTTGAGGGTTCACTGGCACATATATGGTACCATATTAGCTCTCATCATATTTGGCCTGTGACTTCACATGGAGATTTAACATTTGTTCTGCTAAATGACTGTCAGTGGAATTTTATCCTACGCATTTGGAATCAAATAACCTCCTTACATCTGATGATATGATATAGATGGCATATCTGAGATTATACTAGTATTCACCATGATTAATGTTGTCACAGGAGATATAGAAGAGAAGCTAATTTTTAGGTACAAGCTCATAACCATTCACCAGACTCAATTGGTATAACCATTCACCAGACTCAATTGGTAAAAGTTGCAACTTGGCATTGTTACCTCAACTTCTTCAGTTAATGTTGTCCAAAAATGATCAGAATTAGATCTAAATACCTTTGCCCTCGGAAAATTTTAATGCACATAGATTCTAAGCTTTCAAAAGTAAATAAATTTGAAGTGCAAGACAACTTCCAATTGCAAATTGGTCTAGTGTCACAAGAATATATAACTACTTGACTTATAAAAACTGACCTATACTTCGCATGATCAGCCTCTAGAAAGCCCACCAGGATTGGTATACCACGACAAGCAATAAACATTTGCAACGTCAAGGAGCTGGAAGAAACAAATATTATTTAACATTAAAGCAGAGCAATTTAGGTCCACCAAGACAATTACCGAAGATAATACTAATATTTAACCTTGACTGGCAGAGTTGTTGTAAGAAATATGCGGCTTCCATGCGTACCTCCCGGGGACGGTCATGCACTGCAAAACTCATCACAACAGGAATCTGGAACAAAATTTAATATAAGTACAGTTCACAAAATAAAAAATAAAAGAAATAGATGATTTACAAGACTTCTTATTTCTGTGGATATTCTCATCTTTTATTGGTAAGAGTTGAGTTACAAAAACTAGAAAATCCGGCATACAAATTTGAAAAATTGAAGTTAGAAAGAGGATGTTTGGATTTTGAAAGAATTCCGTCTCATCTAAAAATATGAACTTATAGAGAGGTGAGGAATTAATTCGTTTACTTAATTTCCTAACGCTCCCCCTCACTCGCCCTCACTCATGGGCCGAATCATTGCCTCTGGGGAGGAGGCCCAATGAGTGGACAATTTAAATGGGTGGAGTGCTTTCCACGGGAATCGAACCCAAGATCTGGGCTGAGCCAGAGGCTGTGCTACCATGAAAGAATTCCGTCTCATCTAAAAGTCCGAACTTATAGTGAGGTGTAGAATTAATTCGTTTACTTAATTTTCCTAACAAATTTAATATAACACTTAAAGATTCTGCCATAAGATAAACTGAAAATCAGGAACTTAATAACTTTCGCATCCAAAAGACAGCCCCTACATAGAACACTTTAGAACTTAGAAATCATTTTCTTCTATCGAATAATTTTAATCTCCAGAAATAAGATCACATCCTAGTTTAGACACATAGCCAAATACTTATGAGGCCCGAGTCAGAACAATCATATAGCAAGTCCTCCATACATAAATACCAAAGAGTCACAAAATGCAAAATACAATCCACCATGCAAAATTCACAATAGCATGCTATAGAATGTTCTTCACAAACGTAAAGATAAAGCTACCCAATTGATAAATATCTTATTTTTCCAATTTTATCTGTTACCAACCATACACATTTAGAAAACTAGTACAAAAGTTAAAAAGCACTTAGATTTTCATTTTCATGGTATAACAAATACTTATATGAAGATGCACCAACAAAATGATACATTAAACTGGTCAAAGGGGCATGTTCAATTGCATATAATCAGAATTATAATAAGACTACTGATGTTGGGATTTAATGAAAACCTACTATCAATAACTTTCAAATTTTAAAAGATGATGAATATCCAAATTCAAATCTCAAGACTTGACTACAGTTATATTTTAAGCATTTTATAGTACATAGCGACTTGTTGTAAGAATATATAAGTACTCCAATAGCCTGATATGTGAAAAATTCCCATTTATGGAGCCTGACCTGGCATTCGATCACTAAAAATGAACAAATGGGTAAAACTTTCTTTAATCCAAAAAGCTTCAATATATAAAAGCATGAGAATACAGTAACAGTCGCACTTCTATTTTCAAGATATTCCATTTTTTGTCTGATAAACCAGAAGGGAGAAACCAGCGACATCTTATACTAGAGAGGGCTACGTATACACTTATTTATTGTAACACCCACTTAAGTGATTGAAAATTCTTATTGAAACGTGTTCCTTCATTTCCTTGTTTCATTGACATATATGTACATAATAATATACATTTATGACAATATACAAGCATTTATGATAATATACATTACAAATATTGCAGGAAAAGAATAGAACAAATTAAAGTGAAATTAAAAGCATGAAAATCAACTGCCATCCTTTGTATCAAGCAACCTACACTAAAATGGTAGGATTAATGACTAAGCCACGAGTACCGTTTAAACAAGGATCGTGTAATTGCATGTGATGAGCAGAGAGAGAGTATATAAAGGTCACAATTCTTGTGTTTTACTTTTTCCTCCATATTCTAAATTGGAACATGACCGACTAGACAAGCATTCTCCTGAATATAAAGGTCACAATTCTTAAAATTTTAACCAAACACAACAGCAGAAAGAGAAAGTAACTAGAACTGCAGAATACTCACAAGACCGACTAGACAAGCATTCTCCTGAAATTCGGTGTTATCTTTAATTATCTGGTTTAGAACTTGAAGCACGGAGCAGATGACCTGATTTTTCGAGAAGGAAACAATCAGCCGCACAGTAAGAACGCGATAATTTAATGCATATAAAGCAACAAGGCAGAGCATATTATTGAGTTTAATCCAAATTACGTACACGAGTTCTTGGAACCTCAAGCAGTTCCATTATAGGAAGCAAACCATGTTGCGTAATGAAAACAATCTTCTGTTCTGGTCGCTGATGAAAGAAAGTACTCAACTTCTGGCAAGAAGACACGATAACATCTTCTGATTCATCTGGCCTCAGCGAAGACACTAATTTGCTAAATTCAACTGCCTACAGTACAAAAACCCCATAGCAGTTTAAAGACTGGATATAGCTTTTCTAATTGAACATCATCATATAACATATAGAACATTAAACAACATGACCAGTTCAAACTCTAAGATCTTAAAGTGAATTGTCATGGAAATTTTGACAGAACATATTTCATCTGATTGAAGCACAAAAGAAATTTCATAAGGTAGAGTTGACCATAGTACTTTTATCAAGACTGGAGAGGCTAAATATAGCACTCTTCCATTAATTCACAGGAATTAAGTGGCACTTCAAAATTATTGAATAACTTCCTTCACGTGTCAAAATCAATACTATCATTGTTCATTATCTCAAAATTTTACAGAAATCCACTTATTAAATGTTCTTCACAATGGACAAAAAGTCACACGAGACAGAGTAATCAAGTAAAACTGGTGTTTAAACTCAGTCCCCCTCCCTTCTACAGTTCTAGAAGTAACCAGCACGTAGACCGCGTAGCAACTTTTAAATTTTGTTTGCAGGTAATTAGGGTAAAAAGAGAATGAGAATCAATAGAATACATCAACATGGAAAGCATTTCATTAAAATAAATACAAGTACCTGAAGGTGAAACAGATTCTCTGCAGGCAACTTATCTTCAAATCCCTGGCAAGCACAAAGAGCATAAGACACAAGACTAGAGGCATTTCAAAAAGTGAAATCCAACTTATAGTAGCAATCTTACCAGAGTGTCAATATCAATTACATCTTCCTTTAGAACACCCATCATTAAACGAAGCAGGTCTCCACCATTTGCCTGTGCTGATTCATTCTCCATTTGCTTTTGAGCAATTGTAGCCCTTAACTTTGTAGCCAGATCATTCTTTCCACCATCAGAGACTGCATTGCTTCGAATTGCATGTGATGACGACGCGGAAGTAGAGGCTTCAGCTACCCGTTCCTCTAAAGGATGAAATAAGTCATCCAACGAAGCATCACCTGGAGGGTCACTGAATCTACTAAGCTCATTCCCTCCTATACTAATTGGTTCTTTCACAGCCTGCATCGGTGACAATGAAATCATCATCGAAGCTATGATATATATAATAGTATAGCAGAATAAAAAGAATAAAAAAGACAACAGGTTATGATCAATGGAGGGACGATAGGAAATGCTTAACTAAGAAGCAAATACAATCAACTTAAAATCTCTACGAGTCAGGTGAAGAGAGACATTTACTCCCTAATATTTCTAGAATGCCACCAAGAACGTTACAGTAATGAAATGGTCTTACAAGAATAAGCAGTACGCCATATGTAAAAAAATCCTGAAAACATTCATCTCACTGCAGAGTTCAGACTCAAGCTTTTCACTCTGTGCACGTGCGAGAGAGAGAGAGAGAGGTGGAATTTTCTGTCCCACGTAATATATATTTTGTCTACTAAAGAACTTAGTGGCAAATACCGTATTTTGGAATTATTCCACAAAATAATTAAATTGAGATTCAGGCTTAATTTCAGTATAAGAACGGAATAAAACAGAAAAATATCGTTGAGAGAGCCGGATTTGGAGAATTCTTCGGAAATAAATCAAATTAATTCATCAATATAAACAAAAAAAAAAAACAAATGAAGATAGAAGCTGGAATATCTGTGTTATAACTAAGAAGTTTGGAAATAGAAAATGTGATCAACTCAATTGAAATAAGTTTCAAGAGTAAGGAAGACAATTGCATATATAAAATAAAATCTGAAATCGTACGAGAAAATAGGCAAAAATGCATATAAAAATGGGAGATGGAATCAAATCAGCACACTTCATAAACACTTGGAGAAGGATTTAGATTCATCTTATCCGACTGCACACCCAGAACACAACATCTCATTGTTGGTACTCAAGGGTGTATATACCTTGAAATCAAAATTTCAGTGGTAATTGTGACTATGCTACTAAATAGAATTATTTAGAAGACAAGCTAAAGCAACCATATGGATCCCAAACTGGGCCTTACATCATCAATATCGTTTTAATGTTTCTCATCAAAGAAGGCAGGATTATTAATAACAGTCCCAAAAAGGAAACAACTTCTAAGTTTTAAGTTTGACAATCTTGGCATATTTAAAAGCATCATCAAAGCATTTAAGCACCTAAACCTGGCCATAATCAACTTTCTAAAAACAACTGAAGTTATTATAGTGTACTTTAAGAGAATTTATACCATCAATGAGAATGCATGAATTTTCTAATAAAAATTCCAAACACCTACACGACTATTTGTATACAAGGAAATCCATAAGTTGTCAAATGTGGTCCCCCCAAATGCGACTCAAATCTACCTAGGGCTGTCACCTTGCACGGGCAGACTTAAGCGGGGAGAGGCAGGCAGCAAGGAGAGGGGGAAACAGTCATAAATTAACCTAATCTTAAAACTGAAAGTAAATAGAAGAAAATGATTCATATATGAAATTGAGCTGGGCTGGGTTAGTTTAGGTTATTGACATGGGCCTTTAAAACTCATAAGCCCATAGGATAAATGGACATAAACTACAATGCATTACTGGAAATAAAAGTGGTAGTTGAGCTCTCTTTCCAGATTATAGGTGGTTGCGCTCTCTTTCCAGATTATAGGTGGTTGCGCTACAGCTTGCGCTTAGGCTACATTCTCTCTCCTCCATCTGTCCAGCAGTTTTTGCTAAGAACAGCTGCTAATAGTTTATCAAAAAGTGTTTTGCATTAATACTTGTTGACAAATTACAATGCATTTTATTTGTCCCTTTTGTTTGTTCATAAACATAACATTTCCACTTGAGGAAAGATTTGGTATAATGAACACATATTTGTGTTTGTGCATATTATAGGCATATTAAGAACTTTAACATTTATTCGCGAAGCTTTGTAAAAATTTATTCGTCTCACTTGTAGTTCTTCGGGCTGCGAGCGCAATAGTATTATTGTGTATTGTCATTATATTTGACTTATTACATTTTGGGCATTTTGTAGGATCGTGCCAAAAGAAGAAATGGGCTAAAGCAATAACGCATGAATGACTCGGTGTTTGTAAAATACAGTCGGGTGTTACAAGTATCCGTATGATGCATGTGAGCATATTAATCTCATCTCCTTGAGGAAAACTGATGAGTGCCCTGAATTGAGTGCTCGTGGATTTGAAGAGCCCGTGTATCATACTACAGGGAAAAAATCGTCAATGTCTGCCTCTAGTTCAAATGTATGCAGCAAAAAGGCCATAAACGAGTGGAAAGGGAAGAGTGTGAGAGGCTCATCTCTAATATGTGCCATTAATGAAGTTGAACTTTAGTATTTTATTCATATCATGTTTTCATGTTCAATGGTGTCATGTTTGTGCCATTATGTGATTTTATGTGTTACTGAACTTTATATCATAAGTCAAATATGTGCCAAATATGTTACATTCAAGTGTAGCTGATTTTTTGGTGCCAATGCACAGGAGCCTAGCACTTTTGACAACTATGAGGAAATATGTATCAATAAACAAACATATAATTAACTAAACAAGGGATGAAATCATCGGAACAGATGAAATTACCTTCTTTGGGCTTGAATCTTGGCTCTTTTGACCAACATTAAATTCTCCATGCCCAGTAGCAACTGAACTTCCTTTTCTTTCAACTTTTCTAGCCACAACATTGCTCTTCGTAAACTCAGCAGCTTCCACTTCTCCATTTATCAGCCCTTCATCCTGCTGATTTAGGTTGGATGTCTTGCTTTCCACTGAACTAGAAATTGACGACTCATGGTTATCCAATAGTCTGTGAAAGCTTTTTCCTTCAGGTGACTTTTCATGGATTGCAAATGTGGGAACTTCTTCTCCAATGCTATCTGTCCTCTCCTCAGTAAGATTAGCATTATCCTCATAAAACCTGCTGACCCCTGAAGTATCCTCTATTTTAGAATCCTGAAACCAGAAGAGGCTTCTAAGTATTTAATAAATTAGGTAAAGCACCATCCTTTGTTGAAACAACGTATAATGGGCAGGAGAAGTTCAGCAATAGTTGCAATTATACTTTTCTTGTAAGAACAAGAAATTTTTATTAATAGTCGTAAATTATGTTACGCGACATGAGGTTTCAAACAACAATTACTTTACTTTCTCAGCAGAAGAGGTTTCCACATTACGCCCTTCTTCACCGCTACTTAATTCAGCATCATTGGATCCGACCTCCTCGAGGTCTCTGCAAAATTGCAAGAACATATGTTCAAAGATCGGATTGTCTTAATTTAATTGGTCAATGGAACTAAAGCAGCATTGAAGAGAATCGGAAGAAGCAACAAAAACAAAATAGCTATGCAGTTACTTTAGTGAAGAGAAACACAAATACAGAAAAGTATATTTTTCAACTGAACCATAGACACACAGTTAAATACAAATAAAGTATGCATGTATTATTGCATTCACCGTGAAATAACTGCAGCAAAAAAAAAAAGGGTAAAAGGATGATTATACTTTAAGGTTCCACTATGACGTAGCGAAGTCTGCAGAGCACGTCTTGAGTTTTGAATCCAGGGATGTGAAAGTAAAGTTTTTGCGTCGGGCCTCTGTCTAGCATCCTGAAATGTCAAAACCAAATATGAATTACTAAATGGCACCATATGATGTTAGGGTTGCCAACTACAGATAAAATCAGTAGATCTTTAACATAAAAGCGTGTATAACAATCTAACAAGATTCCTCCACGACAAATGAATTAATGTAATTACAAGCTGATAACCAAGAACCAATCAATACTGAATACTTTCCAAGTGTTTGAAATAAAAAAGATGGGTAGACTTAACTGTTACAACACATGGTCCATTGGCACTTCAAATACATTTTACTAATTCACTTCCCGGTTAAACAAACAACAGAATACCATCATCTAATTCAAGAAACAAAAATTTAGCTTGGTCCAACAAAACTAACGAAAAGGCAAGTCAAGAAAAACCACATCACAAATAAATTGCACTTCAATTTGCCGCTAACCTTCTTAAAGCATTGACGCAAAAAATCAGTAATAGCTGGAGAGAGACTATCTGGAATGGGAGGATGTTCATCCTGAAACAAGAAAAAAAGTACCAACTTCAATGAAGCAACAGTAATGTAGTAGCTAAAAGAGTCAGTAAACCTGCCTAGTTAATTCTAATATTCAATATTCTCTTTTTATTTGGTGAAAATTAGGAGGGAAAGGGGAAAACATTGAAATAAGAAATGATAAGCAACCATGACAATGCAACACATATGAAATATTCCTAGCTATTCAGTACAATGATGATAATGCAAGCCTAATTCATACCTGTACGATTCTAAACAGGGCAGGCATTGGCTGCAGGTCATAGTAAGGTGGAATACATGTAAGAAGTTCAATCACAGTGCAGCCCACACTCCAAATGTCAGATGCAGCACAAACTCCTGACATTTCAATGACCTGAATTTGCACAAGAAGGCAAAACACATAATGAACTAAAAAAGAATGAATGTTAAGAATAAGTTGGGTTAGCTTGCATCTTGATTGCGCCTTGCTACTGCAATTAAATAATAAAATGGTAGCTTAAAAAATTTGTTGCGGAGGAGTAGTCACATAGTTGACATGCACAGTTCACCTTCTGTTTGGTCAGAAGAATTGTGTAGTTTTGTTCTTCATATATGTAATATAAGCCACTCATCCCAGCTAACACACACTTCTCACCCTGATAGTCAATCAATCTGTTCTGACAAAAGGAAACTTACAACTAACACACACTTCTCACCCTAATTTTTGTTTACATAACTTTAAAAGGAGCGAAGTCAAGTAAGTCATAATTAAGACTTGAAAAACTAAAACACTTCATTTTCATTAAAGGGTAACAAGAAAAAGAACAATACCCCTCAAATGTCATGAAAAACAGCAATATACCTCAGGGGCCATCCAGTAAGGCGTTCCAACGACAGAATGTGTATTAACATCTGCTTCAGTAAGTTTTGTAGCAACCCCAAAATCTGCAAGTTTGACAAGACCCTGAAATTTTAAGTTAGATCAAGGAACTAATGATTTAGCAAGCTTGAGTTTTCATTTAAACAATCATGGAAAAGAACAATACACGTGCAAATAAAATAAGAACCAACTCAAGCAATCAAAGATATTTGATAAGTCGAGTGCAACAGTCACTCTATCTACATAAAGGGGAAAAAAATTCCAACTAATATTTGATACCAGACAACCACAGCAGATGAAGAAAAAGACAGGCCAGTTTAACAAAACTACATCAGAAAATAAGAAAAGACAGCAAAAAAATACTAGTTGTACCTCTTTCGTTGTCAAAATATTAGCCCCCTTGATATCCCGATGAATTACCCCTTGTTCGTGCAGGTAAACGAGACCTTCCAATACCTAATTACAGCATACTAACAGGTTTTGAAACCATATAAATTAGTGGAAACCAACTACGAAAGATGAGATTCGTCAAGAAACCTGAGCTATATAAACAGCCACCAATGACTCCGGAAAAGGCCCAAATTTATTTGGCTTGATGATATTTGCTAGAGAACCATTCTCCACATACCTTTAAAACAAAAAAAAAAATAGTAGGTTATGAAAACATTTTCCTGATTTTTCTCAGTTTTGATTAAGTAAAAATATACAGAAAATGATAGAACCATGACTTACTCAAGTATGATGTGAAGATGAGTTTTTGTCTTCAAAGATCCAAGATACTTCACAATATTCTTATGATTCAAATTCTGGTGAAGAAAGGACAGATAACAATGCAATTAGAAACATGTCATAATAGTACAATCTATTTTCAAATTTTAGCATCATATATAAGTGAAAGAAAATGTTGACCAGCAACGTATACTCAGCAAAACAGAAGACATGAGGTCCAGAAGAAAATCAACTTTTGCATGCATGAATTTTCTGAGAAATCATGAAACTCCCAGGGATAAAATCATAAAAGAGAACAAACATTTGATCCATGACAATGCTGTCATTTCTAAGCAACTGTGTGTTGAGTAGCATGAATTACGATTGGACCTAATACAACTGCTCAGTATACTAATTCATGTGGCTACAATTACTTTATAGTAGCAGTAGATAAAGCAACAGAAAATTTACCTTCAACAAATCGATCTCTTGCTGTCATAGTTGCATCAGCAGACACACGAACGAAGTAATGCAATAGGAAAGGAAAGTAACAATCAGTCAGTCCAAATTCAGGAAAATGACAAGCAAAGGATAAAAAGCCTAAGTTTCAGTAACACTAACTTCAGAGAGGAAGGGGGCGTGTGGATAAGTAATAAAAATAATTGAGTACTTCAAAAGGAAAATTAATACCATAATAATGTTAAGGTCCTCCTGAGCAATGTTCTCGAGAGAAACTTGCTTGATAGCAACAAAATCTCCATTTTCTAAATCCAAACCCTTGTACACTCTTCCATAAGCCCCTTTCCCAATTTCATCTCCAAGCATCTACAATCAAAAAAGATTCCCCAAAAAGATATTAAATTAACGTAAAAAAGCCAAAATTGGGTAATAAATTAATTTCTGGGAAAATAATCATATCAGATGTTTACGAATTTGTTGTCGAGGGTTTTTGATTTGTGAAAAGCAGACGTCGTCATTTGCCGAGCCATCTCCGCGAGTAATGGAACCCTAATTAGCAAATGATTCTACCTCAAGTTCATAATCACGCACAAACACAAATTCATGTTTATAAATATACTGTTTGGTGGGCGGAAATTAACGAGAGAACAGGCGGCCGAAGTGAATTTCAGAAGATGATCGGCCGTAGAAACAGACGCGGCGGCGGAGCGTCGACACTGAGATGATCGGGATATATATATATTTTTTTTTATTTCGCCCTTGACAAAATTAAAATAGTAAATTTTGTCAAGGCAAAAGTTTGCTGCGGCCAGCCTGGCAGAACCGTTTCTTTCATAAAAGGTTCTGAAATAAATTATTATTATTTTGATAAAAAGATGTCAATTTGAAAAAATATAAGAGAAATTTTGTGCAACATTTGGGTAGAGGAGGTGTCACACAAATTGCAATGTCTTGTGTATCAAATGACCGATGTGGTATTTGTTAATTTTGATTAATGAACTTACTTATTTCCTTTAAAAAAATGGTGTGTGGAAAAAGTTGCAACGATGTAGTAATTGATAGAAGGGTTTCTAAATTATTTTGTACGGAATTCTGTTAGTTATTTTCGCGCGTTTTACGTAACTGATCGAATAGGTTTGATGAAGATGTTTACATAAAATTGGGTTTCACTAACTTCAATTTGACTTAGTTTGGTAAACATGGACAAGTTTGATGTCCGAGCTACCCAATCCTGTTTGCATGCTAGATCGTCAAAGTTAAATATTGTCCACAAAAGGAGTACTTTTTAAGTGTTAAACTTGTCTGGTGGAAGACATTCCGAGTCCACGAATGCTACTAGATAATGGAGTTATATGGAGAATAAAAAAATGAGCAAGAAATACAAGATTGTGGTACTACTAGAGTAATGATGACAATAATTTCAACATTGAAACCCTAAAGTTGGTATGTTTGTAATTATTCTTAGGTCTACTCTTTCGACGTACATCCAAAGATTAAATTCTTTCTTTGGAGCTGGACGTGATTGTTGACCTCTGAGAACAAACTAACTAAGGAAGACATGTTGAATTTCTTAGTTCCATGTTGTAAAAAAAGACTAAAAATCTTTTGCATGGTTCATAGTTACTTCACTGAACATTGTTGGTTAGAGGTTGATTTATTTTATTTTTATTGTTAATGAAGTTGCATGGGAGAGTGAATCTATCTTCGTTTAATTTTCCCTAATGATCAACAAATTGAGTGGTTACAAATCGGAAAAATTTTATGTCGTTGCTTAGACTATATGAAAAGAACATATTGAACATGTATGGAATTGTTTGCACAAATCAACATCGATCGTTTTTTATATGACAACATTTGACCTAATATATTTTTAGGGTCAATAGATAACACGATTAGGCATACATTTTTAAAAATGATGTGGGAGACTTTATTACTTTTTAAATTTTTATACAAGCTAGTGTTCTAGATGTGGATGTGATTGATGCAATGAGATTGCAGGAAGCTTCATTGTAGCATTGTAATGTAGGGATTCAAAATAATGAATTTAGAGTGAATATTGCCAATTGTATACAAGTCCTTTATTTAACACCCAAATAACACATTTATGGAGAGACCAACAAACATGGTTGTTCATACTTTAACTAAAACATCTTGTTCTTATGCTAATATCAATATCAGGGCCGGTCCAACAATTTAAAGGCACCTGTGTGAATTTTTTTTTTTGGCACTTTATATATATAAAAAAAGTAAAATATCAATACTTAATATATATCACTAAAATATTGCGTAATGCTTATGGATACATTTATCTAATTTTCACATCAACTTAAAAAAGTAACAAAAAGTTAAAAGAAAAATGTAAAAAAAAAAATATAAGAGAAACTAAATAATATAAAATAAAATAAGCGAAAAATGATAAAAGCTAACGTTGACAAACAAAATTAGCATTTTTTAAAAATAAAATTGATTTAAAATAGTAAGCCAAAAAAGGAAAAAAAGAAGAGCTAGGCGGTCCAAGTTGAAACTGGTTTAAAATAGTAAGCCAAAAAAAAGGAGAGCTAGGCGGTCCAAGTTGAAAATCAAAATTGAAAAATATAGCTCCCAGCCAGTCTGGCGGCTCTCTATGTAAGTAATGGCAACTTATTTTTATATTACAAAAATTTGTGGGGCCCTGTGCAACCGCACAAGCCGCACAGCCTTAGGGTCAGCCCTGATCAATATTCGATTAGAACCTCTGAATTGGTTGACAGATCTCCTTCATTATTGTTGTATGAACTAATGCAGTAATATGATTCATTTTAAAAACAAAAAGCTTTTGAAATAATGTCATTCAAAATATATACTTTGAGTATATACACCTTCGAATAATAAATAGTAATGACCATTTTTGGGGCAAAAAGGGAACATGAATTAATCATAAAAGTCATCCATTAATAATACACGTTCATATTTCATGCTTGAGCATAATTTTAACTTTTAAGTTACTTTATAAGTTAAAATATTTGTTTTATTAATAACAATTTTAGTATTTTAAAAATAAATATTTTGTAGAAAAAGTTGGATGAGCTACTCAGACCCAAAGGTACTCCTAGCACTTAAAAAAATAATTAATGAAAAATCAAGATTTGAGACTTAACTATAAGTATTGAAGTTAAATTAATTCAAGATCATAATAAATAAATAAGTGTGTGTATATAAATAAAGAAACATGAAGCGAAATACCTCCACCAATTTTCTCCCAAAAAAGTGTAACGTGGCGTACTCCTACTTAAGCGGTGGAATTTCTTCTCCCCAAAGTAAGGCGAGTTACTATGGGTGAGCCCTTTCTGGTACGTCGCCGTCGATTTCGGCCGGATGTTTGCCGCATCTTTCTGTTTTTCTACCAATTTCGTTCCTTGGCGCACGTACACGGATGCTTATACCTTCCTTTGATAATTGGTTTCTCTAATTTGTTTATTGGTTCTCTCTGAGTTCTGATTTTCCGCCGACCCCATAAGCCCCATCAACCTTGTCCTGTCAAATTGAAAGAATCACACAGATACTTTTGAGTCGCCGTAGAGTCAGTCCTTTAATTCGACACGACGGTATTCTAGTGGGGGGCCATTGCCAACGGCTATGAGTTGTGTCGTTTGGAACGCGCGCGGGCTTGGGAACCGACGGGCGTTTCGTGAATTATCGCAACTTGTAGCAGATACAAACCCGTCTATTTTGTTCATCTGTGAGTCCAAAGTCTGCAGGTCCTATTGTCATCGTTGGTGTGCTTTGCTTAATTTTCAAGGTATGTTTGTTGTCGACCCGGTGGGTAGTTCGGGGGGTCTGTTGTTTTTTTGGAAGTCTGATTTTCTTGTTACTATTCGGTCTTATTCTGTGGGTCATGTTGATTGCACTGTGTCATGTGGGGAATTACTTTGGCATTTTACTGGCTTTTATGGGAATCCTGAGATACATCTGCGCCATTTTTCTTGGAGCCTTTTGTGTCGGCTTGCTGAAATTCCAGAGTTACAGTCTCTTCCTTGGTTAGTTGGCGGCAATTTAAACGAAATCTTGTATAGCACCGAAAAGTATGGAGGAGGGCCACGACCTTTTATGCAGATGAACTCCTTCAGGGAGGCGCTAATTGCATGCCATCTACAAGATCTCCACTGTAGTGGGGAATTTTTTTACATGGTATGGACGACGGTATTCATCAGGCCTTCTCCTTGAGCGACTGGACAGATTCATTGCTACCTTGGCATGGAGAACTGCTTTCCCAACATCTACAGTGCAGAACTTAAATTTCTACGGCTCGGATCATTGAGAAATATTGATTAACTGCACACCTTCACTCATCCGTCCCCACACTCAGAGACGTTTCTTTTTTGAGCATAGATGGTTTCTCGAGCCGGATTGTCTTCAAAACCTTCAAGCTGGGACGCCAGATTACGGATAATGTTCTCATCGGCTATGAATGTATGCATTGGCTGAGAAGCAATAGGAATACTAGGTGAGGGTACGGAGCACTGAAATTGGATATGAGCAAGGCCTACGGCAGAGTGGAATGGCCATTCCTGCGCGCTATTCTTCTTAAGGTTGGTTTTCACCCTACTATAGTGGAGCTTATTATGAATTGTGTTATGTCAGTTTCTTATTCATTTGCGGTTAACGGTGCGGTTGTCGGCCGAGTGAAACCTAGTAGAGGCATTCGACAAGGTGAACCTCTATCCCCGTACCTGTTTGTGTTGGTCTTGCAGGGTCTCTCTGCCTTATTATCCAATGCGGTGTCCAACGGCCGCCACAAAGGGCTCAGGGTGGCGTTAACTAGTCCGATGGTATCACATATTTTCTTTGCGGATGATAGTCTGTTATTTTTTGTGCGACAAGACCAAACACTTTGCATCTTAAATCGTGTCTTCAGCAATATGAGAAAGCGTCTGGACAAGTCATTAACTATGAAAAGTCGGGTATCACGTTCAGCCCATCAGTCGATCAGCTTACGAGGGACAACATAAAATCATGTCACCAAATTACTGTGGTACAAGGTCATGAGTTGTATCTTGGACTTTCCACATTCTCCCTCAGGTCTAAAAAGTTGCAGTTTGGGTTTCTCAAAGATAAGGTCATCAAGAAATTAGCAAGTTGGGAAGCAAGGTTCTTTTCCCGTGGGGGTAAAGAAGTCCGATTAAAGTGGTGCTCCAGGCGATCCCCACCTACGCCATGTCATGTTTTAGAATTCCGAAATCCATTTGTGATGATATTGAAAGGAATTGTGCTGCATTTTGGTGGGGGAAAGGACATGACACGGGAGGTTTTCATTGGATGTCTTGGGATAACTTGTGCAAGCCGAAATGTAAGAGGGGGATGGGTTTTCACAAAATGGAAATTTTTAATAGAGCCTTGCTTGCCAAACAGATTCGAAGAATCATTCAAGAACCCTATTCATTTGTTGCAAGGTTTTTTAAGGGATGATATTTCCGCCATTAAGATATTATGGGGGCTCATCTTGGGTCTAATCCGTCGTACATATGACGTTCACTTCTTTGGAGCAGAAAAATAAATATGTTTTACATCAAGTAAAGCAGAAAAATAAATAAATTTGTTTAAATATATTTGCATGAGAATTGTTCAACGAAAAATCTCAAGTTCAAAAAATTACTAAGTATGTTTTAAACAATTAATTCGGTTTTGAATCGAATTAATTTTGACCTCCATGATTTATTTATTTGTGAATTCTTTTGGAGAAATTCCCCTAAGGGACGGCCAAAAGAAAATTTTCACATGAATAAATTCTCAAAAGGATGATTGTGAATTTTTATTAGTGGCGACGATGACCCTCCCAAGAGGCTCGTTCAAAACGAAGTAATAATTCTATATTTAATCATGATTATTACTTAGGTATAAAATTGATATGCATATACTTCGCCGAAGTCCTTGTCAATTTTATATTGGTCAAGTGGGAGCCAACTATTAATTTTTTCTTAAAGTTAAAGGTTTGTAACTGTTCTTGTTTGTAACCTGCTTAAATGTGATTTAAATGATGACCCACCCACGTGGCTCATTTAAACTATTTTGAGATGTTAGCTGATGCATGTTCATATTTTTTGAGATTTCAATATGATTCATGTGATCGAATTATGTGATTTTCTTTGTGTTGATATGGATATTGACACAAGATGTATGTTTATTTCAGTTTCATCATGTCACAACCTTTTAATCCACTGAAATATATGCTCAAAGAACATCAACTTACTGATGAAAATTATGTAATTTGGAAAAGAAATATGAAATTTGTCCTCACTGCACAAAAACACCATTGGGTTCTTGGCGGATCCAAACCTGAGAAACTTACTGAAGGGTCATCTAATGTGGAGAGATCTTTGTATGAAATCTGGGAGCAGGCCAACGAATCAATGAAGTGTATAATCTTGACTTCATTGTTTGATGATTTAAGACACATTCATGAGGGTGTTGAATCAGCTGCGGAAATCATGTAGAGTCTTGAAGAAATGTTTTTAACAGAGAACCGCATGACCAAACAGTTTCATCATGATGGCGTGGCAAGGCTAAAGATGACTGAGGGAACACCTGTGAGGGATCATGTTCTCAAAGTCAGGTGCTATTTTGAGAAGCTTTCTTACCTCGACACTAAGTATTGTGAAGGGGCTCGAATCGAATTCTTGTTCCTAACTCTTCCAAGATGCTTTGATGAGTTTTACTGTAGGTTTGTGATAAGCGATCACATGTTTACTATGGATACTCTACAAGAAGTTTAGGAGACGATAGAGAAACATTTGGGACAAGAAGACGAAGCTTCGGTGACTAAGAAACTTCTCTCAAGATCTAGGCCAGTGGAAGGCAAGATCATAGAGGAGATGAATAGTCATCCAAAGTAACCCTCCTGCTAAGAAAGGTAAAGGTAAGGCAATCAGTTGGTTAGGTATCCAGAAGAAACCAAATGGGAGGTGTTTTAACTGCGGTGAAAAAGGACACTGGAGGTCGGCCTGTTTCAATCCCAAGCGGAATGGAAAGAAAAGTAATTCTCACGCACTAGTTGTCAAAACTTGTTTAGCGGTTCAAAAGGACCCGACAACTTGGTGGAAGTGAGATCCTCATCACGCTAGGCGATGCTACGAGAGTGGCAGCTGAAGCAGTGAGAGAAGTGCACCTGTCTTTTGAAGACAACAATATAATTTTAAGAGATGTTCTTTATGTTCCTGTTTTTTGGAAAAACCTTTATTTCTATTTCTAAACTATATGCTGATGGATATTCAGTTCGTTTTAATAAACATGTTACTGTTTTTCGTAACGATGTGTTTATCTGTCATGGAACTTTACAGAATAATCTCTATATTATTAACTGTGCACACCGCTCACAAAATGCATCCTATAACACATCTAACGTTTCGAGCACTAAAAGAAAACGTTCGATTAACGTGAACGAGACACTTTTTTGGCATCTGAGCTTAGGTCATATAAATTCGAATAGGATCCAAAGGTTGGTCCAAGATGGTTCATTGGAGCCTCTCCGGATTGAACCATTTCCAACCTGCGAATCATGTTTGGAGGGTAAAATGATCAAGAGGGCATTTGGAGCCAAGGGGCTTAGAGCTAAGGAAGTGTTGGAAATCGTTCACACTGACGTGTGTGGTCCAATGCAAATCAAAGCTAGAGGATGCTACGAGTATTTCGTTAAGTTTATCGATGATTACTCACGCTATGGATACGTTTTCCTAATGAAGCATAAATCTTAGACCTTTGACAAATTCAAAGAATTTAAGGCTCAAGCAGAGAATCATAAGGAAAGGAGTATCAAGTTTCTACGATCTGATCGTGGAGGCGAATACCTCAGCGTTGAATTTTTGAACTACCCATTGGATGAAGGGATTGCATCCCAGTTGACTGCACCCGGTACCCCTCAACAAAACGGGGTTGCAGAACGAAGAAACAAAACACTTTTAGAAATGGTAAGATCAATGATGATTTATGCAGATTTACCAAAATCGTTACGGGGTTACTCCTTGGAAACAACGACTTACATTCTAAACCTAGTGCCATCCAAATCGGTTCCCAAAACCCCTAGAGAATTGTGGACAGGACGCAAGCTCAGCTTGGGACACATGAGGATTTGGGGGTGTTCGGCATACGTGTTGGACAAGGAAGCCGGTAAATTGGATGCACGTTCAGAATTAAGGTTGTTTATAGGATACCCCGAAGGAACTAAAGGATGCATGCTCTATGGTCCCGAAGATCAAAAGGTCATAATCAGTACACACTTTGGATTTTTGGAGGAAGACTATATGAACGAAAGAAAGCCTAGAAGTGAGATTACCTTAGAAGAACTTAGAGGACCAACTCCTCTGCCGACTGTACAAGTCGATATACCAAGTGTCACACCTACACAACCAGAACCTCGTCACAGTGGGAGGGTTGTTAAACAACCCGAGCAATTCTTGGGGATAGGAGAGTCCTCAGACTTGATCTCAGGAGAAGAATCAGACCCATGGTCGTACAACGAGGTGATCCAAGACAAGGATGCAGATTCTTGGCAAACTGCAATGGAAGCCAAAATGGGTTCAATGGATCACAATAAAGTGTGGGAGCTAATCGAACCACTTGATGGGGTGAAACCCATTGGATGCAAGTGGGAATACAAGAGAAAAAAGGGACTGGACGGGAAGGTGGAAACCTTTAAAGCAAGACTCGTGGCGAAAGGGTACACTCAGAAAGAAGGGATCGATTATGAGGAAACCTTTTCACCCGTAGCTATACTCAAGTACATCCGCATTCTCTTGTCGATTGCTGCACACCTAGATTTTGAGATCTGACAAATGGATGTCAAGACGGCTTTTCTCAATGGAAGTCTTGACGAGGAAATCTATATGCAACAACCCAAAGGCTTCATTGAAAAAGGCCAAGGGCATCTGGTTTGCAAGCTAAAGAAGTCCATTTATGGACTGAAGCAAGCATCCCGTGCTTGGAATCAATGTTTTGATCAGGTTATAAAATCATACGGTTTTGATCAAAATAATTTCGAAAGTTGTGTTTATAAAAAGCGTGACGGAACTGCCTTGGTATTCTTAGTACTATACATAGACAACATTCTGCTCATTGGGAATGATGTAAAGGTGGTGTCAGACGTAAGGGCATGGCTGTCAAAATAGTTTGATATGAAGAACTTAGGAAAAGATGGTCAATCCTAGGGATCAAGATAACTCGAGATCTAGGATAAGATGTTTGGCTACCATATCCAGATTGGATAGCTTTCTCTCTTCTGCATCCATCAGCGAAGGACTCTTTCTGACATGTGCTTCAACGATATGATCTGTATCCCTGTTATCATCATTTGGATTCGTATGATAAATGATGATTGGTCCTCGTTCAAGAACTTCCATCATTCTGTTACTAATTGAACCTAGATGGTTCCCCATGAAGATCTTCCAGTTGGCATACTCATCGACATTGAACTTGGGCAGATCGTGATACATACCCGAAGTGTTATCCATGATGAATGTGAGTTTTGAAAAACAGATGAACTTTTAAAACAGGTTTTTCAAGATCTGTTCAAGTGACCACAATGGTCTTCCTCAAGAACCAATGATACTCAAAGCCAGGGGTCCGTAGAACCACTGCTCTGATACCACTTGTAGGTCCCGAATGGGTTTTCACGAGGGCAGAAGTCTAGAGGGGAGGGGTGAATAGACTTCTGAAAAACTTTTGCGTGAGATCAGGTGTGAATGACAAGTTGCCTGATCAGAGTGCGAGTGAATTAGTTTGGATTGATATCCAACTTAATTAGTTTGGATTGATATCCAACTTATTGATCGCCTGAGGGCAGATCAATTCGGTGTCTATCAGTTTAACTGATTTCCGGAAGCTATGTTTTACCCGTGTGAAAAACCAGTTTATTAAATCAGAATTCTAAGTTATCTGTTTTGAATCAGATGATGAAGGGTCAAACTGATCAGATCAGTTGCTTGGTGCAAACCTGATCCAGACTCAGAATATGCATGCAAAATACAAACAAGTAGTGTGCAGATAGTGTAAAGCTAGCAAATTAGATGATGCACACCAGATTTTTATAGTGGTTCGGACTACTTGTCCTACGTCCACTCTTCCCTATCAGCAGGGGCACCAACTAACCAACTGGACTTAGATTAATGTGTTAGTCAGACACAGTACATCAGATGTTTCAAGAGTTCTCACTCAACAAATCCCAAAGATCAGACTTAGAAACCTTAGTCTGAAATCTTGCTAAACAAACTTAACCTAACTTTGGTTTGGGTATAAGATTTGTTATGTTCCAACTAGAAACCTATCCTAGTATTTGAGTAGCCTAAGGCTGGAGGATAAGATTTCTATGCTAAGAACTATGGGATGAACACTTAGAAATATTCTTCAAGTTTTGTGTTCTTTGTGCGGAAATTGCGGATAGCTTGAGCTTGATGATAATTTCCGTAACCTTACTATGAAGATTGATCCCATATATATAGGCACGAAATCGAACTAGCTGTTGGAGAACAATTCGAATTTTGGTCTATCTTAGGTAGGTTTGCAGGCCCGATTTGATGTGGGCAGAGGCGCATGGCCGAAAGCATGTATGCTTGTCCTTCCTAGCCGTTTGACTCTGAAGCACTGCGTCCTACAATGTCAGCTCCGTACATACGTGTCTTGCTCTCATTGGTTATCAAGTACACTTGTTCAGTGTTTGATTTACCAACTTAGGTTGACATTCTTCGTGTCTGATTAACTCGTATGACTTGGTGATCTTCTGGTTGTCACATGATTTGAGCCGACCTGATCAGTCCAGACTGATCAGTCTACCTTATTGAGTCTTCTGATGCAGGTTGTCTTAGCACAACTTGCAGACTCTTCTTCACTTCTTCTAATGTAGGTCTTTTGGTCTTCTGAGTCTTGTTACCTGGTGGTCATCTGATCTTCAGGTCTTCTGATCCTTCAGTATGTTAACTGATCTTCTGATCTTCACCTGGTTATTTGACTAGCTGATCTTATGATCTTCTTCAAGATTTAACATATACATATTGAGTTCCCCCTCAATATGTGACCTATCTTATTACATCAGCTGTCTATACATCTCAGCTGGTCATCCTTACTTGATTTCTAATTCATCAGTTAACTAACAGGTCTGACTGGTCCTATTACAACCTGTTTTGGAACTTCCATCAAAACTACAAATTTCCCAACAGAGCCGTTTTATTTTTCTCTATTCACTTAAGTCAAGAACCAATGAGTGAGCAACAACGATGTACTTTCACTGACATAGAAAATAACCTGTCTCTGAGATGTCAGATATGCTGAGTTCCAGTCTGCTAAAACAAATGATTGACTGCATTGGTTAATTGTTACCCAAATCATTCAAGGGGGTATTCAAACCCTAAAATAGTCGTTTATCACTAAACAGAAAAGGAAACCCTTGATGTTATCTTCTCCAACGAATAGTTTTTCAAGAGTGACCTTGGTGAGTTACCTATAAATACCGATAACCCTCACCATTACAAGGTTATGGGAAATCAAGCAACTTACGAGCTCATTGGTATTCAAGTTATTACTGTGAAGCACTCGAAACCCTAAGAATTTCCGAAGTGTTTCATCTTTGAAGAGAGCTCATTTACTAAGCCTAGAATCAAGCAAGTATCTAAAGCTTAGTTAGAGATATCCTAACCTTTCATCTTGTGTTCTAAATTGTAAAAGGATATCTCACCTTAGTTGGAAACCAACCAAACCCAAACCCTATTGCTTATGAAGTTTGTGTGTGTGATTGTTGGAAAGTGAGAGTTGTAAAGAGTTAGTAAGGTGCAATTGAGTTCAGCTTGAAAGCTCTAGAGATGAAGTTAGTAAGCTGTGTTGACAGTCTAAAAGCTTTTGTGTGTTGAGTTAGTAAGCTGCAGGAAGTCCAGTCTGAAAACTCATAGAAGTAAGTTAGTAAGCTGCTGGAGTTCAGTCTGAAAGCTTAAGGTAGTAGTAGTAGTGAGTTAAGGAATTTCTCTGAGAGTCAGAGAGAGTGGACGTAGGAGCTTGAGTCTCTAACCACTATAAGTCACTGTGTTATTTGCTTTCTGCTGTGCATTGTGTGTGTTTCATCGTTTACTGATAGCATACTGAGTTTTCTGATATTCAGTTGGAACCAATCCTCTGAATCTGCATTAAATTGATCACAACCTTAATCACTGCTTTACTCAAAACTAAAATATTTTCAGCAATATAAAACGAGCATAAACTTAGGGCCTACACATTCCGCACTCCTGATAAGGTAGTATAGATAGTTGTCAAACTAAACAAACTCAGCTGAGTATTCAGCAAGATAGTTATCTACTCCAAGCTTTTTAGGACTCTGTTTTAAAAACACTCAGATCAGTTGGGCTAATTTGAAGCTTCTGAAATCCGCTCAGGGGAATTGTCTCAGTAGACATTGACTCAGAGCATATTGTGCTTCTCAGGGCTGTTTCTAAGGATAACTTGACTCACTGATCATAGTCTGTGAAAAGTTTGAAAAATCACTATACACGTGTATTCCCCCACTTACACGTGTGAGACTCGTTTACCCCGGGACCAACAAGTGGTATCAGAGCATTGGTTCAAACTGACCACTTGCTTTGGTAGTCATAGTCTTGTTTGCTGAGAGACTTTGGTGGTCTACTAATAGATCTTACTGTTGATATCTTACAAGGCTCATTCATTATGCCTTCTAAGAAACTACTTATGTTCTCTGTTGAGAACTATGACTTATGGAGACTCAGGATACAGGCACATCTGTACTCTAAACACGAGAGAATGTGGAGAGTTGTGTCTCAAGGACCTTTTGAGTATAAGGTTGTTAATCCTAGAGTTACTAATGCTGAAAAAGATGATCCAATGGATGAATTTCCCAAATCTGATGATCAGCTTACTCCTGAAGAGAGGAAGTTGGTTAACTTGGACTATATTGCTAAGGATACTCTTTACAACACTATTGATGATGGTGTTATGGGAATGATTTCCCCAGTGATACTGCCAAAGAAATTTGGGACACACTTGCTATCATGTGTCAAGGCACTGATCATATCAAAGAAAATAAACTATCTGTAGCCATTGCAAAATTTGATGGTTTTGAAATGGAAGATGGTGAATCTATTGAAAGACTTGAAGTCAGATTCACTAGTATCATGAATGATCTGAGTGCTCTTGGAAAGAGATATCCCAAAAGAGAAGTTGCTCTGAAAATACTTAGAGGACTCTCTAAGAAATGGAATACACATGTTGTGTTGATTGAGAACACCAAAGATACTGCTTCTATGTCATATTAACAAGTTTTCTCTGAGTTGAAAGCCTATGAGTTTGTGATTGATAAGAAGCCTAACAGCAAAGATGATACTTCATCTAGCAAAAATGTTGCCTTTAAAGCCCAAGGAAAAATCTGCAACACTAAGGAACCTGAGATCTCATCCAATAAAAATCAAGATGAAAAGGATGAGAAAATTGCCTTGATGGCAAGAAGGTTTGAGAATCTTAATAGCAGACATGGAAAGTACAAAAGGTGTTATAAAGATACTAGGTACAGGAACAGGAACAACTCAGAAGCTGAGGACAAGTCTACTGAGAATAAGAAGGAGCACAAAGCTGAAGGGTCCTCATCCAGAAAGAAGGACACAAAATCCAAAGAAGAGAGTGATCAGGATGATGACACCAACAGATGCTACAATTGCAAAAAGAAAGGTCACTTCCAGTATGACTGTCCTGACCTGAGTTCCAAAGAAAGAAGGGAAAGACAAGCCAAAAGAGACAAGAAGTACTCAAGCAAGAAGGCTATGGTTGCTGAAGAAGAGCATACTGAAGAAGGATCTAGCTCTTCAGAAGAAATGTTCTCAAATAGTGATAGTGATGATGTCTGTGTTGGAATTTAGAGGCACGTAAACACGTAATACATGCGCAGTGGAAATTAAAGTTCACCAAAAATGAACAGTTAATTGCATAATTAAATACGAGTAAACGTAAACAAAATACTTACAGTAATTCGTATACAATTTTCTCCACTATGATATCCACGTAATCCCCAATTACGGACTTGCACAGATTTGCCAGTGTTGAATCCCGAGACAGATTTGCTAGGAAAATCCAAACTCTAGATCTTATGGAGAAAATATGAAGTGATACCGTTTGTGAATCTCAATAGCTTGTATATATAGAGAGGCTTAGCTTATTTCCCAAGCTAGCCCAATTAGGGAAATAAAATCCCTAATCTTGAATTAAATTAATTCCTTTTAATTTAATTCCCTAAATATAAATCTCTACGAATTTAAATGCCTTATATGAAAATCTCTACGATTTATTTCCATATACATTAAATTCTATAATTATATTCCAAATATAATTATTGGGAATTCTTATTTAATTAAATCCAATCTAATTAAATATTAATAATAATTAATTTCAAATTAATCTATTATTAATTACTTCTCCATAAATTAAATATTAAATCCAATTTAACATTTAATCAACCAACTATAATCCGTAAAAGGGAACTACTTGTTGTGTGACCCGTAGGCCCTCATATATCGAGCGATTAGTCAAACTAACGGTCTTAATTGAACCCTAGACAATAAATCAGGCATTCTCAATATATGAGGTACGTTGCGAGAAAAGTGCAACTACCTGTAACTGAAACATGGGTTATTACAATTTTCTCCTTTCATTCGCGAATACTCGATTAAGTCTTGAACATGATGAAGTGTCTATTCAAATAACTTAATCAATTTATCTCTAATCACTAATTGATCATGTATGTCACACTTAGCCACAAAGTCTAAGTTGACGTGCATCGACCGATGACTTAGATCCAATTATGATGAGAAGATGAGTATTCTCTCTAAATCCACATTGAGGAATGAATCCTATTCTTGGCTCAACTACCACGCACATGCACTTCGTGATGAACTCAATCCAAGCCGTATCTACCCATGGAAGGGTGCAAACATTGGTCATAGTCAAAGTTCATCACTCCACACACGTCGTGCGTATTGACCTCAAGTCAAAGGAGTATTGCATCGCTCCCACTAACCGAGACACCCGTAGACACATATAGTGAAAATACATCAAACGGTTTCTCGGATGGGTATATCAATACCCTCTAAGGTATTTGTGCATCCATCATGAGATACCTAGTATCTCGTAGTAAGTGAGATCTTACTACACCCTCTAAGAGTATGATGCAGATCGCACACCAATCTCCATTTTTGATGATCCTTGATCGGGGCTATTTGAGAGTAATGCTTAAGTCATCTGAGTTCTCACAACCACAATGACAACAATGACTCATGGGAACACTTGTATGAATAAATGCAAACAATCAAACATAATATTCAAACAAGTGTATTGCCATACATTAATATTAAATGAACTATAATATTAAATCAAACTGAATATCATCGAGTATTATGTCCTTACAATGGATTGTCTCTAGGACATTAACACTAACAGTCTGCCTTGTTGCTATTGAGGAGGTAAATTCTTCTATCTCTGTTGCTGCTCGTACACAAGCAACTGAGTTGTCAAGTTCTTCTATAACCAGTAATTTTGATATCTGATGGGTTCTTCTGAGAATCTGATGAAAGATTATTCTGTGTTACAAGAACTGTTCATTGAAACTCAAGAGCAGAATGAGGAACTGACTGCTGACAATCTTAAGTGGAAAAACTCTAATGCTGTTGTGATTACTTCACAATTGATGGGAGTTACTGATGAACTAGATGTTCTGAAAGTACAACTCTCAGAGAAAGAGAAAGTGATAGACACCCTGAAAGGAAAGTTAGAGAAATCCACTAAAGAGAATCAACTTATCAGGACTGAATTCAATGACCTCTTTGAGAAACATGAAACTCTAAAGAAAAGTGAAGATAGTCTGCAAAGAAAGTTAACTCTATTGAATTCTGCATTTAAGGCAATATATGAAATTCAGAGTAATCAAAGACCTGCAACTATAAAGACTAAATTAGGATATAATCCAGGGGGAACTTCATAAGGTCATCTGAATGCTGCTTCTTCTAGTGGCACTAAGAATGTCTTTGTTAAACCGGCAGTTCGTACGGATCTTCTTATTGAAGAAAACCCCATTTTTGGGACAAGGGTAAAGGACCTATGGTTTCAGAGAACCTGAAGGTTCAGGAAGGAAAGCCCAAATATTAGGAAAAGGCTAGAAAACCTGATCACTCAGTAGGAAATCCTCAGACCAGTACTTCGAACCCTCAGGTTAAGAATACCAACCTGAAGAAATCTGCACTGAACCATCAGAGGAATCCTCAGAAGAGAAACACTCAGCGAGAAATTCTCAACTGAAGAAACCAAGTCCTAGTTATACTGAAAGACCTCAATTTCAGTACAAGCAACCTAAACCCCACTTGCCTAAGGGTAAAGGTTTCCTGAACCCAAGTCAGCAGAGACATAGACCAGCTGCACCAAGGCCAAAGCATTGGGATAAGAGGCCTGAACCCAAGAAGAACTCTAAGGCTAATGTTCATGCTAAGGCTAGCACTCATACACAGGATATTTCCAAGGCTCCTAGGGTGGTGTATGTAGATGTTTATGGAAGACAAATCAGCCATTCTAAAGTGATTAGAGTCGTGAGGTAGATTTGGGTTCCAAAAGGTACAACTAACCTGGTAGTACCCTACACCAAATGGGTACCTAAGGCCTGATTTTGTTTCAGGTGAAGGAGAAGGGCACTGAGCTGAATGAAGACAACATAACCCTGATGAGCGAAAGTGAAATTGCACCTGATGCATGGTACTTGGACAGTGAATGCTCAAGACATATGACAGGATATAAATATCTTCTCACTAACTATGTTGAACAGAAAGGCCCTCAGATAACTTTTGGAGACAATTCCAAAGGTCAAATAGAAGGATATGGAACACTTGAAGTTGATGATGTTCATATCCATGGTGTATCTTATGTGTCTGATTTAAAGCAAAACTTGCTTTCTATCAGTCAATTTTGTGATAAAGGATTCAGTGTTGAAATCTAAAAAAACTTGTGCTATGTGAAAGGTAACATTTCACAACAAATATTACTGACTGGTGCTAGAAAAAGAAATTTGTATCTTGCTGATTGGAGACTGACTCCTATGGATACATGTTTAGTTGCTACGAAAGCCACTGAAACCAGTTGGTTATGGCACAAAATATTGAATCACTTGAACTTCAAAACCCTGAACAAACTCGCAAGATTAGCACTTGTGAGGGGGTTACCCAATAAAGTATTTAGTAAAGATCATGTGTGTGATGCTTGTCAGAAAGGAAAACAAATAAGAGCATCATTCAAAAGCAAAGTAGAAGTGTCTACTGATAGAATACTTCAACTGTTACATATGGATCTTTTTGGTCCAGTAACACCTGTGAACACAAATGACAGGAAATACACACTTGTAGTAGTTGATGACTACTCTAGATATACATGGGTCATATTCTTACTCAGTAAGAAAGAAACCCTGACAAAACTGCCTGAACTACTGAAAAGACTCAGTAATGAAAAGAATATGTTGGGAGATGAATTTAATAAAGATTTTGATTAGATCCAAAAACCTCTAAGTATGACATGTTTCAGGATAACCTTGATAGTATAGGATCAGGTTTCAAATTATTGTTAAGATTCAGGACTATCTGCATCATGTATAGTCAGCAGATATAGTTCAGGATAGTTTAGGTTTCAGAATTTATCTGAAGTTCTCAGAAGATCCCTGAAGACTAAAACATACTGAAGACCAAAATCATACTGAAGGATCAGTAGAGCCTGAAGACTGGAAGATCCTGAAGACAAGAAGATCCTGAAGATGAGAAGACCCTAAAAACTCTTGTGTACTGAACTAAAAGACCCTGATAACACTTCGAGTTAAATAGTGTTGTTCATTCTTAGTACATGCAAAGAGAATGTTATATGTTCGTGGACACTAAGGAAGCTATCAACTCAGTGTTGGTTGTCAAAAAGAGCCGTTTTTGTTGTCTCTGTTCAAAAGAAGATGTCGACCAATGAGGAGGCAACAACAGCGTACTTTACTGACACTGAAAGTGACATTTCCCTGAAAAATGTCAGCATAGATATTTGTCTTGTTCACAGAAATTGGTGATTGACTGCTTGTCTGGTTATTTCCTAAAACATGCAAGGGCTCGTTCAAACCCTAATAAAGCCGTTCATTAATTACTCAAAGAAAAAACCCGAGATGCTATCTCTCCAACGGATAGTTTTTCAAAGGAAGACTTCGTGAGAGTTGCCTATAAATACCAGAGACCTTGAACACTTCAAGGTCACGGGAAATCAAAGCAACTCACACAGCTCATTCGTATTCAAGCATTCTTGTGAAGCACTCGAAACCCTTAGAATTTCCCAAGTGTTTCATCATTGAAGAGAGCTAATTTACTAAGCCTAGATTCAAAATCTTATCTAAAGCTTAGTTCGAGATATCCTAGCCTTTTACTTGTGTCTTCATTGAAAAAGGATATCTCACCTTAGTTGGAAACCAATCAAAACCCAAACTCTTTGATTGGGTAAGTTTGTGTGTGTAGTAGTTGGAAGTGAGAGTTGTAAAGAGTAAGTAAGCTGTTGTGTTCTGTCTGAAAACTCTAGAGAAGAAGTTAGTAAGCTGATTGTTCAGTCTGAACGCTTGTGTGTGTATTGAGTTAGTAAGCTGCAGTAGTTCAGCCTGAAAACTCATAGTAGAAAGTTAGTAAGTTGCTAAGTTCAGTCTGAAAGCTTGAGGTAGTCGAAGTAGTGTGTTAAGGAATTTCTCTGAAGATCAGGGAGAGTGGACGTAGGAGCTTGAGCCTTTGAACCACTATAACTTGCTATGTTATTTACTTTCTGCCTTGCATAAGTACTTGTTGCATATTTCACTGAAAGCATTTCTGATATTCAGTTGGAATCAATCCACTGAACTTGCATTAAAATTGATCACAGCCTTAACCATTGTTTCTTTAAGGAAAGGTTTTCAGCAAAGTAAAACGAGTATAAACTTAGGGCCTACACTTTCCGCACTCTAGATAAGCTAGTATAGATAGTTGTCAAACTGATAAACTCTCCCGAGTAGTCAGTAATATTATTATCTACTCCAAGCTTATTTGGACTCTGTAGAAGAATCTCAGGATCAGTTGAGCTAATCTGAAGTCTCTGAAAGCCGCTCAGTGTTATTGTCTCAGTAGACTTTGACTCAGGGCAATTTGTGCTTCTCAGGACTGAAATTCAGGATAACTTGACTCACTGATTTCAGTAAAGTTTAAAAAGTTAAAAAATCACTATACACGTGTATCCCCCCCATACACGTGTGAGACTCATTTACACCGAGACCAACAAGTGGTATCCGAGCAGTGGTTCTAACTGACCACTTGCTTTGGTAGCCATAATCTTGTTTACTTAGAGACTTTGGTGGTCTACTGAATAGATCTTACTGCTAATATCTTACAAGGCCATTTCATCATGCCTTCTAAGAAACTACCTATGTTCTCAGTTGAGAATTATGATCTATGGAGATTGAGAATGTAGGCACACTTGTACTCTAAACATGAAAGAATGTGGAGAGTTGTGTCTCAAGGACCGTTAGAGTGTAAGGTTGTTAATCCTAGATCCACTGATGCTGAAAAAGATGATCCAAGGGATGAATTTCCCAAAATTGATGACCAGCTTACTCTTGAGGAGAGAAAATTGGTTAACTTGGATTATAGTGCTAAAGATACTCTATATAACACTATTGATGATGGTGTTATGGGAATGATTTCTCACTGTGAAACTGCCAAAGACATTTGGGACACACTTGCTATAATGTGTCAAGGCACTGATCATATCAAAGAAAACAAACTATCTGTGGCTATTGCCAAATTTGATAGTTTTGAAATGGAAGATGGTGAATCTATTGAAAGACTTGAAGTCAGATTCACTAAATTATGAATGATCTAAGTGCTCTTGGGAAAAAATATCCCAAAAGAGAAATTGCTCTGAAAATTCTTAGAGGGCTGTCTAAGAAATGGGATATTCATGCTGTTGTGATTGAAAACACCAAAAATATTGCTTCTATGCCATATCAACAAGTTTTCTCTGAGTTGAAAGCATATGACTTTGTAATTGATAAGAAAACTAAGAAAACTGACAGCAAAGATGATACTTCATCTAACAAAAATGTGGCTTTCAAAGCACAAGGTAAAATCTGTAATTCTAAAGAACCTGAGACTTCATCTAACAAAGTGCAGGATGAAAAAGATGAGACAATTGACTTAATGGCGAGAAGGTTTGAGAAAATGAACCACAAATTTGGAAAGTATAAGAGGTATTATAAAAATACCAGGTACAGGAACAGGAACAACTCAGAAGCTGAAGAAAAGTCTACTGAGAAGAAAAGAGACTACAAACCTGAAGGATCTTCATCCAAAAAGAAGGACTACAAATTCAAAGAGGAAAATGATCAGGATGATGATACCAACAAATGCTACAACTGCAAGAAGATAGGTCACTTCCAGTATGACTGTCCTGAGTTTAGTTCCAAAGAAAGAAAGGATCGACAAGCCAACTGAGATAAGAAGTATTCCAGCAAGGAGTCAATGGTTGCTGATGAAGAACATTCTGAAGGAGGATCTAGCTCTTCAGAAGAAATGTTCTCAGATAGTGATAGTGATGATGTCTGCCTTGTTGCTATTTGGGAGGTAAATTCTTCCATCTCTGTTGCTGCTCCTACACAAGCACCTGAGTTATCAAGTTCATCTGTAACAAGTAATTTTGACCTGATGGGTTCTTTTGAGAATCTGATGAAGGACTATTCCGTGTTACAAGAACTGTTCATAAAAACTCAAGAGCAGAATGAAGTGCTGACTGCTGAGAATCTAAAGTGGAAAAACTCTAATGCTGCTGAGATCACTTCTCAATTGATGGGAGTAACTGATGAACTTGATGTTCTGAAAGTACAACTCTCAGAGAAAGAAAAGGTGGTAGAGGCCCTGAAAGGAAAGTTAGAGAAATCCACTGAAGAAAATCAGTCTATCAGAACTAAGTTCAATGACCTCTTTGAGAAACATGAAACTCTAAAGAAAAGTGAGGATAGTTTGCAAAGAAAGTTAGCTCTATTGAATTCTGCATCTAAAGCAATAGATGAAATACAGAGTTATAAAAGACCTGCAACTATAAAAGCTGGATTAGGATATATTCCAGGGGGAACCTCACATGATCTTCTGAATGTTGTTTCTACAAGTGGCACTAAGACTGTCTTTGTTAAACCAGTGGTTTGTACTGATCTTCTTATTGAAGAACAACCCCGTATTTTGGACAAGGGTAAAGGACCTATGGTTTCATAGAACCTGAAAGTTCAGGAAAGAAAGCCCAAACCTCAGGAAAAGGCTAGAAAACCTGAACAATCAGTAGGAAATCCTCAGGCCTGTACTTCGAAGCCTCAGGCTAAGAATACTAACTCGAAGAAATCTGCCCTGAACCATCAGAGGAATCCTCAGATGAGAAACACTCAGCAGAGAAATTCTCAGATGAGGAGACCAAGTCTTCAGGATACTGAAAGACCACAATTTCAGTACAGGCAACCTAAACCCCACTTGCCTAAGGGTAAAGGTTTCCTGAACCCAAGTCAGTAGAGACAGATATCAGTTGCACCAAAGCCAAAGCAATGGAACAAAAAAGCCTGAACCTAAGAAGAATTCAAAGGCTCATGTTCATGCTAAGACTGGCACTCATACACAGGATACTTCTAAGGCACCTGGGGTGGTGAATGTGTATGCAGATGTTTATGGAACACAAATCTGCCACTCTAAAGTCATTAGAGTTATCAGGCAGATTTGGGTTCCAAAAGGTACAACTAACCTAGTAGGACCCCACACCAAATGGGTACCTAAGGCCTAATTTGTTTTGTAGGTGAAGGATAAGGGCACTAAGCTGAATGAAGACAACATAACCCTGATGAGTGGAACTGAAGTTGCACCTGCTGCATGGTACTTGGACAGTGGATGCTCAAGACACATGACAAGATACAAATATTTGCTCACTGACTATGTTGAACAGAAAGACCCTCAGATAACATTTGGAGATAATTCCTAAGGACAAACAGAAGGATATGGAACTCTTTAAATTGATACGGTACATATCCATGGTGTATGATATGTGTCTGTTTAAAGCATAACTTGCTTTCTATCAGTCAATTTTGTGATAAAGGATTCAGTGTTGAATTCTCAAAGAACTTGTGCTATGTGAAAGATAATGCTTCACAACAAGAATTACTGACTGGTACTAGAAAAGGAAATGTGTATCTTGCTGATTGGAGACTTACTCCTATGGATACATGTTTAATGGCCAAAAAGACTACTGAAACCAGTTGGTTATGGCACAAAAGACTGAACCATTTGAACTTCAAAACTCTGAATAAACTTGCAAGATTAGCACTTGTAAGGGGTTTACCTAATGAAGTATTCAGTAAAGATCATGTTTGTGATGCTTGTCAGAAAGGCAAACATATTAGAGCATCATTTAAAAGCAAAGTGGAAGTTTCTACTGATAGAATACTTCAACTGTTACATATGGATCTCTTTGGTCCAGTAACACCTGTGAGTACTAATGGCAGGAAATATACACTGGTAGTAGTTGATGACTACTCAAGATATACATGGGTCATTTTCTTACTCCGTAAGAAAGAAACTCAAATCAAACTGCCAGAGTTATTGAAAAGACTCAGTACTGAAAAGAATCTGAGTGTGGTCAAAATCAGATCAGACAAAGGCACTGAATTTATCAACCATATTATATCTGAGTGCAGCAAATGGAATAACTCATGAAACATCAGCTGCAAGGACTCCACAACAAAATGGTGTTGCTGAAACGAGAAACAAGACTCTAAAAGAAGCTGCAAGAACAATGATTGCTGAAGCTGGCATTCCTAAGAGATTTTGGGCTGAGGCAGTCAACACTGCATGCTACTCTCAGAACATAACCATGCTGACCAAGAATCAAGGAAAAACTCCATATGAACTGTGGAATGAAAGGAAGCCTCTTGTTTCTTTCTTTCGTGTGTTTGGTTGTAAGTGTTTCATACACAATAATGGTAAAGATCAGTTGAAAACTTTTGACAGCAAAGCTGATGAAGGGGTATTCTTAGGATATTCTGAAATTAGTAAAGCCTTAAGAGTTTACAACTGTAGAACTCTTATTGTGGAGGAAGCACCTCATGTTGTTTTTGATGAATCTACTTGTGTTCATAAGAAACAAGAAGTTGATTCAGGAGACTTGACAAAGAGGATCACCAGACTTAGCCTGAAGAAGAATGTCAAAACATCATCTGAGCCTGAAAAGAAGAAGTCAATCACTTACTATGAATGGAGTGAAACTGACTCAGAAGAAGAAGAGACTCAGGATGAAAATACCCAGGCTGGTGGTACTCAGGATGATATCTCTCCACTGAAGGAAAACCAACACACTGAAGTTGACCAATCTGAACAAACACCAGTTCAGACTCAGGTATTTAATGCCGATGAGGATGTGGTCACAGCTGAGGCAAACTCTGAATCTATCAACCAAGGGGGAACAAATGTCACTGACAATGTTCAAAATGAAATATCCCCTGAGGAAGATGATTCACTCTCTCCTTTCTTGTTGTTCCCTGAGTTTAATTAATTATCTGAACCTAACATTTCTGATGTTGAGGATAATACTGAAGGGGGAACATCCAGGAGAACATGGTTAGATAGTCACCTTACAAGTCAGATTGTGGGAGAACTATCTGAAGGAGTTAAAATAAGAAGGTTCCATGGAGAAAGTGCTTTGTTCTGCTGCTTCCTATCTGAGAAAGAACCTATTGAGATTGAAGAAGCTCTTCAAGATTCCTTCTGGATTATAACTATGCAAGAGGAGCTAAATCAGTTTGCTAGGAATGAAGTCTGGGAGTTAGTAGATAGACCTAAGAAACACAATGTGATTGGAACTAAGTGGGTATTCAAGAATAAAAGAGATGAGAATAATGTCATTGTAAGAAATAAGGCAAGGCTAGTTGCACAAGTTGCAAGGCTAGTTGCATAAGGTTATTCCCAAGAAGAAGGCTTGGATTATGATGAAACCTTTGCACCAGTTGCAAGACTAGAAGCCATTAGATTGTTTCTTGCATATGCTGCTCACATGAAATTTAAGGTATATCAGATGGATGTGAAGAGTGCATTTCTGAATGGTGTGCTTAAAGAAGAGGTTTATGTGGAACAACCTCCTAGCTTTTGTAAGAATAACCAAGTTTACAGGCTCAGGAAAGCTTTGTATGGTCTAAAGCAAGCACCCACAGCATGGTATGATACTCTATCTCAATTTCTTACTGACCATGGTTTTACCAAAGGGACTGTTAATAGAACCATGTTCAGGATAGAAGATGGGAAATATATCTTACTTGTTCAGATACATGTGGATGATATTATCTTTGGATCCCCAAATCATCAGTTGTGTGAGAAGTTTTCTACACTGATGAAAGGTAAGTTTGAAATGTCAATGATGGGGGAGATGAATTTCTTTCTAGGACTTCAGGTGAAACAGTCTAAAGAAGGAATTTTCATCAATCAGGCAAAATATACCAGAGATCTAATTGCCAAGTATGGTATTCAGAATTGCAATGCAATTAGAATTCCCATGAATACTAACTACGAAATGGATCCCGATCCTGAAGGTAAATCAGTTAACCATACTGATTATAGAGGGATCATTGTATCATTGATCTATCTCACAGCAAGTAGACCTGACATTACTTTTACTGTTGGGATATGTGCAAGATACCAAGCTAATCCTAAGACTAGTCACATGGAAGCTGCCAAGAAGATACTGAGATATCTAAAGGGCACAGTGAATAGAGGATTATGGTATCCAACTGATGATAACCTTGAATTAACTGGTTATTTAGATGCTGATTATGGTGGTTGCAGAATTGACAGGAAGTCCAATTCAGGAACTTGTCAATTTCTTGGAAGCAAACTGGTATCCTGGTTTTCTAAGAAGCAGACCTCAGTAGCAACTAGTACTATTGAAGCTGAGTACATGGCCGCATGAAGTTGTTGTGCATAGATTCTTTGGCTAAGGCAACAATTGAGAGATTATAAGATTATGTCTAAAGAAGTTCCCATATTCTGTGACAACAGTACAATTGCAATATCTCAAAATCCTGTACTGTACACTAGATGTAAGCATGTGGATATCAGGCACCATTTCATTAGAGACCATGCAGATAAGAAAGACATCAGGATGGAGAAAATTCATACTGATAAACAAAGAGCTGATATTCTTACTAAGCCTTTGGCTGAGTCAAGATTTCAGGAACTATCAGTTGAATTAGGGATGTTGGATCCAGGTGAGTAATTTATCCTGAAGAGAGAAGTTCTTCAGATGCATGAAGTTTTTCAGTAAGAAAAACTCAGGACAAATACCACTCAGGATGGAAACTGAGAATCAGGATGGTTTTGTCACGGTCAGTGTTCAGTAAGGCTTAAGTATTCAATTAATCCTGAAACACATTTGGCACATGCATTTACTCACAAGCATTTATTTCAGTCAGTAATCATTTGAAATAAATACAAAAGACCTGAACTTTTAGCGGGAATGTTTGGTGAATTATTATTGGCTAAAATTTTGGTAGAGCACCAAGGGTTTACCTCGATTAGAGTGATACATCATTTTGTCACCCTATTTTGCTGCCATTAAAATTGCTTTTCTGCTTATTTGCTATTAATAGCAAATAAATCTTGAGATTATTGCAACCCAAGATTAAATCTCTACCGTTCATCCAGATTCAATCTTAGCCATTGATCAATTTTGTGCGATCATATATAAACCGCAATTTACTTCATTTGCAAACATTTCTACACTCTGCTCTCATTCAAAACACTCTAGAAATTTCATACACCCCAGAAATTTCAAAGCCTTCATTTCTTCTAAAAACTAACCATGGAGTTTCCTAGCTATGGGATGATAAAGAATCTTGCAGAAACAGAGAAACCATATTTCGAGCATGTCGTTGCCATGGTGGAAAACAAAACGACACTGATTGAAGAAGAAGCCCTCAACATGCTTTGAATGGCTCGGTTAGACAAGCTGGTTAGAAACACACCAGAATTGGAGCTGCCACAAGAGGTTTTACAATTCGTTGTAAAACCTAAGAGAAGGAGACAATGGCTCCCTAGTTTCACAACTCTGTTTTGGAACCCATGCCAAATCCAAAGCCGAAGTAGTCGTCACGAGAGAGGTACAACTATCGCTTCAAAACATTAATACAGTTTTTGAGCTAAGTAATAGAGGTGATGATCCTGCTACTTATATGATTGGGCGAGAGCAAGAAATTCTTGATAGATTTGCAACATCCAAAGTAGAGTTGAAAGGAGCATTAAACAATAAGTGTCTAAAACCTGTCTACAAGGTATTGGTTGATATTGTAGCCAAGTGCTTAATGAGCACCTCTGGAAGTCTAGAACAGGTGAGCCAGAACAAGTTGAGGCTCATGGTTGCAATAGAGGACTCACCATCCAGGGATTTCAATTGGCTAAAGTTTTTAGTTGATTGTATCCTGAGTCAGAGCCCAAAGTTGAAATATGATAAAGGGGCGTTTACAAAGTCTGGAAGGGTATTGTTTGGGACGAAGATAAGCTTTTTGATAGAAACATTGCCAAGGAAGAAAATGTTTCTATTATCAGGGAATGAGTTTTCCAGGAACAGAATCATGTTCAGAAAACCAAAGTCACAGAAAAGAGCCCAGACAACCTCAGAGAACAGGAGTTCAACCGCTCAGGATGAGCCTGAAGAACAGGCTGTCCAAAGTGAGCCTGAGGCACAGACAGAACAAGTTGAGATAGAAAGTTCTGAGTCTGAACAGGACATACATACTATTGCTGATATTACAAGGACCAAAGGCAAGAAGGTGGTGGAAAAGGCTGTAGAGGAGCCTGAGAAGAGGAAGAAGGCTCTGGAACATCTCAGAGTCAAGAGGGAGGTTGGTGAAAAGAAGAAAGCTCAGGAAGAGCAGAAGAGAAAGAAGCGCCTGAGAAAGGCCAGTGAGATGGCTTCAGGAGAGAAATCTCCTTTGGATACACTTGTGAAGTCCGTTTCACAAGCTACTAAGCTGAAGCTACAAATATCCCTGAAGATGTATTCACTGAAATCCTCACCACCAGCATTGGGGATGACAGAATTACCAGAGAAATCTTCACAGGTTCTCAAAAACCTATTGAAGAAAGCTAAATACAGATCCCAACCACTCACCCCTCAGAGCCAAAAATCCCCATACCTTCAGAGGCAATCTCTAGCTGTGAAGAGGAGTCACCTGTTCCTGAACTCAGGAAAGGTGAAGCTGAAGAAAAGGAGTGGAGATTGAAGGCAGGAAGATTTGTGTTTGACAAATTTCCTGAACTTGCCAACTATCCTGATCTTTTGGATAGGTTTGTAAGGATGAAAACGACAATGCTGATAGTAAACCAATCTTTTGCCATGATGCTGAGGATAGGAAATTTCAGAGGAGAAGAATTCTGGGCAGAAGAGGTTGCTGAACTTGATGCCTTTTCAGGCTTAGGTAAGAAAAGACTAAGGATTAAGGCTAATGAGTTTAAAGAATTGGTGAAAAAGAAACTTGCTGAGAGGATGGAGAAGGATCAACCTGAGGAGGCTTCTGAGACTCAGGATAAAGATAGGACTGATCAAGACCTTGCTGAGGGTAGTCAAAAGTCTGCTGAGGCTGGAGCATCAGCTCAGGGGGAAAAAGCTCAGGTCGTTCCTGAACTTCAGTTGGTCACAATGGATGAGCCCCACCAAGAGCCAACAGAGAAACCTACTGAGTCTGTTGAAGTAGGTCTTCAGACTGAAGCTGAAGGAGAGATGTCTATTCCACCTCAACCAGCTGTTGATTTCACACCCATCCTGGAGAAACTGACCAAGTTCGAGCAAATAATTGATCAAGTGGCATTGATCGAACCACTGGTGGATGAAGTGTCCAAAATTGCTGATGCACAAGTTTCTCAGGATGAAGCTATAAAAGCACTGAGCTCATCCATGGTAACATCAGATCATGTAACTTTACTATCTTCTTCTTTTGATAGTAAACTTACTGCACTCAGTACAAAACTTGAAGATGTTGCTAAGGAGATGAAGGATGAGTTGGAGAGACAGTTTGACTTGAGATCTAAAGCTCTTGAGGATTTCCTGAAATCCAAGACTGAAGAAATGATCAAGTCTGCTGTTGAAGAGATGAGCAACTCTTTGATGGAAAAGATGCAGGCAACATATGGTGGTCTTGCTGAAGACACTAGCACCGTCCTTAATGTGCTGTAGAGGATTCAGGATGAGCACTTCCACGTGGCGGCAGAGATTAGATCAATTGGAAGAGAACAATTTCATATGGATAGAACCCTCTCTGAACTGATTGCCAATTATGATGCCAAAAAGGGGGAAAGTTATGACAAGCTTGCTCCCCTGCCACCTCTGGAAAAGCAATTAGAGCAATTTCCTGCTGAGATCCACAGAGGGAAGAGGAAAGAGGCTGAAATTCTGATTCATCCTGAGGTTGCCATGGAAGTTATAGAACAAAGGGCAAAGAGGCAGAGGACTCAGGAATCAAGTAAGCAAGGAGAAGCTCATGCCATACTGAACCCTCAGAAGAAACCTACTGTTGCATTTTTTGAATAGCCACTGAAGACCAAACAGTTGGCTAAGCCCGCAAGTAGGAAACCCACTCAGAGGAAGTTGGTTGCTGATTTTGAAGAGGATGTGGAAGAGGTTGCTCAGGAAGTTATTGAAAAGGATGAAGAGTCAGAAATTGATGATCTTTTCAAAGAAGGTTTTGGTGAATATGATGTATCCACCAAGAGACTGGACTGGGATTGACACAATGCTGGGAAGGCAATTGAAGCTGAGAAAAAGAGGAAAGCTGCCACCTCAGTGTCAGGATCAGAAATGACAAGGAAATAAAGGGAAGAAGCTAAGATAACGCTTGGAGGCTTTTAGAGAATGATTAGAAGGAGAAGAGGCACAAAACTAAGGAAGAGGCAGTGGCCACACATAGACAAATGGATGCCTATTGAGATGAATGACAGATAGGAGACAACCAAGAGAGAATTTGTCTTCAACAATGACATTCTGCTGAACTGGTCTGAACCAAATGCTGATAGAGATGAAGCATCCATTGCCTACCTGCTGCAAAACTACACTGACATCTGCCAAAAATGGTTTGATATATTTGACACCTTGGAATATCAGCCCAAAGCTCCAGGACAGATCAAGTACCCTCCACCAAGATACAGGAATGGGATGATCAACTATGATTTCATTCATGCTGACTTTTTGGATTAGGCTGAGTATCTGGGACTGACAGGAGATGATGCTGAGACTCTGCAAAAGAGAGAAGAATTGAAGATCAGATACTATGACCTTTTCAACCTGAAGCCACCAGCTGATGAAATTGATTCTGATGAAGACTGATGTATCTTGTTTTCCTTTGTTGTGTTTCAGTAGATAAAACCTCTGCAATCATGTACTGATGGTTTTTGACCTTTAATGAAATATCTACTGATTTTCTATTGATCAAAAGATAATATCTCATTATCTACTGATTACTTGATGGTTGCCTTACTTGTTTTTACTTGCTTTATGAATTGAAACCTGAATAGATGTTAGGTTTATTTCTGCTTGCAAGCTTGTAACAAGATGGTTTTGGCATCATCAAAAGGGGGAAATTATTGGGAGATGAATTTAATAAAGATTTTGATTAGATCCCAAAACCCCTGAGTATGACATGTTTCAGGACAATCTTGATAGTATATGATCAGGTTTCAAATTGTTGTTAAGATTCAGGACTATCTACATCATGTATAGTCAGCAGATATAGTTCAGGATAGTTTAGGTTTTAGAATTTATCTGAAGTTCTCAGAAGATCCCTGAAGACTAAAAGATAATGAAGATTGAAATCACACTGAAGGATCAGTAGAGCCTGAAGACTGGAAGATCCTGAAGACCAGAAGATCCTGAAGATCAGAAGACCCTGAAGACTCTTGTGTACTGAACTAAAAGACCCTGAACTTAACCCTTCGAGTTAAATATTGTTGTTCATTCTTAGTACATGCAAAGAGAATGTTATACGTTCTTGGACACTAAGGAAGATATCAACTCAGTGTTGGTTGTCAAAAAGAGCCATTTTTGTTGTCTCTGTTCAAAAGAAGATGTCGACTAATGAGGAGGCGACAACAACGTACTTTACTGACACTGAAAGCGATATTTCCCTGAAAAATGTCAGCATAAATATTTGTCTTGTTCACAAAAATTGGTGATTGGCTGCTTGTCTGGTTATTTCCTAAAACATGCAAGGGCTCGTTCAAACCCTAACAAAGTCGTTCATCAATTACTCAAAGAAGAAACCCGAGATGCTATGTCTCCAATGGATAGTTTTTCAAAGGAAGACTTCGTGAGAGTTGCCTATAAATACCAGAGACCTTGGACACTTCAAGGTCACGGGAAATCAAAGCACCTCACAGAGCTCATTCGTATTCAAGCATTCTTGTGAAGCACTCGAAACCCTTAGAATTTCCCAAGTGTTTCATCATTGAAGAGAGCTCATTTACTAAGCCTAGATTCAAAATTTTATCCAAAGCTTAGTTTGAGATATCCTAGCCTTTTACTTGTGTCTTCATTGAAAAAGGATATCTCACCTTAGTTGGAAACCAACCAAAACACAAACCCTTTGATTAGGTAAGTTTGTGTGTGTAGTAGTTGGAAGTGAGAGTTGTAAAGAGTAAGTAAACAACTGTGTTCTGTCTGAAAACTCTAGAGAAGAAGTTAGTAAGCTGATTGTTCAGTCTAAATGCTTGTGTGTGTATTGAGTTAGTAAGCTGCAGTAGTTCAACCTGAAAACTCGTAGTAGAAAGTTAGTAAGCTGCTGAGTTCAGTCTGAAAGCTTGAGGTAGTCGAAGTAGTGTGTTAAGGAATTTCTCTGAAGATTAGAGAGAGTGGACGTAGGAGCTTGAACCTCTGAACCACTATAACTTGCTGTGTTATTTGCTTTCTGTCTTGCATAAGTACTTGTTGCATATTTCACTGAAAGCATTTATGATATTCAGTTGTAATCAACCCACTGAACTTGCATTAAAATTGATCACAACCTTAACCACTGTTTCATTAAGGAAAGATTTTTAGCAAAGTAAAACGAGTATAAACTTAGGGCCTACACTTTCCGCACTCTAGATAAGCTAGTATAGATATTTGTCAAACTAATAAACTCTCCTGAGTAGTCAGTAAGATTATTATCTACTCCAAGCTTATTTGGACTCTGTAGAAGAATCTCAGGATCAGTTGAGCTAATCTGAAGTCTCTGAAAGCCGCTCAGTGTTATTGTCTCAGTAGACTTTGACTCAGGGCAATTTGTGCTTCTCAGGATTGAAATTCAGGATAACCTGACTCACTGATTTCAGTAAAATTTTAAAAGTTTAAAAATCACTATACACGTGTATCCCCCCATACACGTGTGAGACTCGTTTACACCGGGACCAACAGAATCTGAGTGTGGTCAAAATCAGATTAGATAAAAGGACTGAGTTTATCAACCATATTATATTTGAATATTGTGCAGCAAATGGAATAACTCATGAAACATCAGCTGCAAGGACCCCACAACATAATGGTGTTGCTGAAGAAGAAATAGGACTCTGAAAGAAACTGCAAGAACAATGATAACTGAAGCTGACATTCCTAAAAGATTTTGGGCTGAAGCTATCAACACTGCATGCTATTCTCAGAACAGATCCATGCTAACAAAGAATCAAGGAAAAACACCATATGAATATATGGAATGAAAGGAAGCCTCTTGTCTCTTTCTTTCGTGTGTTTGGTTGTAAGTGTTTCATACACAATAATGGTAAAGATCAGTTGAAAACCTTTGATAGAAAAGCTGATGAAGGAATATTCCTAGGATATTCTGAAGTCAGTAAAGCCTTCAGAGTTTACAACTGTAGGACTCTTGTTGTGGAAGAAATACCTCATATTATTTTTTATGAATCTACTTGTGTTCATAAGAAACAAGAACATGACTCAGGAGAGTTAACCAAGAGAATCACAAGATTAAGCATGAAGAATAAACATGCTAATAAACCATCCACTGAGCCTGAAAAGAAGAAGTCAGTCATATACTATGAATGGAGTGAGTCAGACTCAGATAAAGAAGTTCAGGATGAAGATAATCAGGCAGTGAAACTCAGGCTAACAGTTCTCCATTGAAGGAAAGCCAACACACTAAAGTTGACCAATCTGAACAAACCCCAGTTTAGACTCAGGTATGTAATGCCGATGAAGATGTGGTCACATTTGAGGCAATCTCTAAATCTATCAACCAAGGGGGAACAAATGTCACTGACAATGTTCTGAATTGAATTTTCCTTGAGGAAGATGATTCCCTTTCTCCTTTCCTGTTGTTCCCTGAGTTTAATGATATACCTGAACCTAACATTTCTGATGTTGAGGATACTACTGAAGGGGGAACATCCAGGAGAACATGGTTGGATAGTCATCCCTCAAGTCAGATTGTGGGTGATCTATCAGAAGGTGTTAAGACAAGAAGGTTCCATGGGGAAAGTGCTCTATTCTGCTGCTTCCTATCTGAGAAAGAACCTACTGAGATTGAAGAAGCTCTTCAAGATTCTTTTTGGATTACTGCTATGCAAGAGGAGCTGAATCAATTTACAAGAAATGAAGTTTGGGAGCTAGTAGATAGACCTAAAAGGCACAATGTGATTGGAACTAAATGGGCATCATAGTAAGAAAAACAAGGCAAGACTAGTTGCACAAGGTTATTCCCAAGAAGAAGGCTTGGACTATGATGAAACCTTTGCACCTGTTGCAAGACTAGAAGCCATCATATTGTTTCTTGCATATGCAACTCACATGAAATTCACAGTCTACCAGATGGATGTGAAAAGTGCATTTCTGAATGGTGTGCTTATGGAAGAGGTTTATGTGGAACAACCTCCTGGCTTCTGTCAGAATGACCAAGTTTACAGGCTCAGGAAAGCCTTGTATGGTCTGAAGCAAGCACCCAGAGCATGGTATGATACACTTTCTCAATTTTTTACTGATCATGGTTTTACCAAAGGAATTGTTGACAGAACCTTGTTCAGGATAGAAGATGGAAATGATATCTTACTAGTTCAGATCTATGTGGATGACATCATATTTGGTTCTCCTAATCATCAGATGTGTGAGAAGTTTTCTGCTCTGATGAAAGGAAAGTTTGAGATGTCAATGATGGAGGAGATGAATTTCTTTCTAGGACTTCAGGTGAAGCAATCTAAGGAAGGAATATTCATCAATCAAGCAAAGTACACCAGAGATCTGATTGCCAAGTATGGTTTACAACATTGCAATGCAGTTAGAATTCCTATGAATACTGACTACAAGATGCATCCTGATCCTGAAGGCAAGCCAGTTAACCACACTGATTATAGAGGGATCATTGGATCATTGCTATATCTCACAACAAGTAGGCATGATATTACCTTTGCTGTTGGTATATGTGCAAGATACCAAGCTAATCCTAAGGCAAGTCACATGGAAGCTGCTAAGAAGATACTCAGATATCTTAAAGGCACATTGAATAGAGGATTATGGTATCCAGCTGATGATAACCTTGAATTAACTGGTTACTCAGATGCTGACTATGGTGGCTGTAGAATTAACAGAAAGTCCACCTCAGAAACTTGTTAATTTCTTGGAAGCAAATTGATATCCTGGTTTTCTAAGAAACAGACCTTAGTAGCAACCAGTACTATTGAAGCTGAATATGTGGCCGCTGGATGCTGTTGTGCACAGATTCTTTGGCTCAGACAATAATTGAGGGATTATAAGATAATGGCTAATGAAGTGCCCATATTTTGTGATAATAATAGTGAAATTGCTATTTCACAAAATCAGGTACTGCACACCAGATATAAACATGTGGACATCAGACATCACTTCATCAGAAACCATGTAGAGAAGAAGGATATCAGAATGGAGAAGATTCATACTGATAAACAGAGCGCTGATATTTTGACAAAACCTTTGGCTGAGTCAAGATTTCAGGAACTATCAGTTGAATTGGGAATGTTGGATCCAGATGAATAACTTATCTGAAAAATTGAAGGTTTTCAGATGCATGAAGTTTTTCAATCCATATTGAAAAACTCAGGATAAAATAAAGTTTTTCTCAATTGAGTTTTGGAAAACTCAGGAACCTTAATTCAGTAAAACCAAATCATCCACTGAACTCTTTATCAAGGTTATAACTCAGTAAGACTGATAATGTAAAATTGGTCTGAAGCAGTTAAAGACTCACGCACTACATTTATTACCTAACTGATTTCTCAGTAATCATTTGGCATAAATGATAAAACACCTGAGGAAATAAATGGGCGGGACTTTTGAAATTCCATGGAAAGTCAAACAGTTTGCAGAAAAGGTGTTTTGGGCACTGTGCATAGTCACTATTTTGGGATAAAATTATGGCTAAGTCCCTATTTCCGTCCTTTCAACCGACCCATTTTAACCAAATTATAATCGTGGTTGTATCCTAACCGTTGATTAAATTGTATTGATCTTCTTCCATAAGATCAAAATCTTTCACATACAAATACCTCACTCTTTTGTTTAAAGAAGACATTACACTTCATTTCTACAAAGCCCTTGCCTTCAAAAATCCCCTGTTTCCAAAATCTCTGAAAATCAAACAAAAATGGCAGTCTCCATCTACGCCAAACTTGCTGAAACCAACAAGTCATACTATGAGCATGTCATTTCATTTGAAGGAACAACAAACGCTGCTCACGAAGAAGAGGCTCTTCATATGCTGGCCAAACTAACCCTGTTGGTAGGAAATCAACCAGAAGGAGAATATGAAAAAGAGGTAATTGAGTTTGTTGCTAATATGCATCTAGATGATGAAAATTGCATAGACTCTAAGATCACTGTGACTAATTTAAAAGGGCACAAAACAGTTGATTTTGTTCATGAACTGTATATTATTCCGAACAATTTGAATGCCGTGTATGAGTTGAATAACAAAGGGGAAGATCCCACTCTGTATATGGCGGGTAGAGACCAAGAATATTTGGATAGGATTGCTGAACATCCGATTAAATTTGAGGCTACTCTAAACAAGAAGCATTTGAAATTGAAATACTGAGTGCATCTTGATATTGTTAGCAAATGTCTGTTGAGTGGATCAGGAAGTTTAAAGAAAATAAGCAAGCCCAAATTGCGATTGATGGTTGCAATCGAAGATTCTCCAAAAAAAGACTTCAACTGGCTGCACTATTTAATCAAGATTGTGAGTGATCAAGCCAAACACATCAAGAGGGAAGACGAAGCCTTGGTAATGAAAGGGAGAATTCTACATGCAATAAAGATTGCTTTCATCCTGGAAACTTGCATTGAGGAAGAGGACTCATTTGCCAAATCAAATGTGTTTCCAAGGTCCAGAGTCATGGTTAGACAGCTATCTCAGAAAGCCTTAAGGAAAAAGAGAGAAAAATCCTCTGAGACTCAGGAGGAGACTGCGGAAGAAGAAACTGAGGAAGACATTCCAGCACCTGAACTTGTTCAGACCAGGAGAACAAGGCGAGAAACTCAAAAGGAACCGAGTATAGAGAGGAAAAACTCTCAAGGTTTGAAAAAGAGACTGGAGAGAAACTGAGGAAGAAAGCATTGGCTCCACAGCAAAAGAGGAGAAGGCTGAAAGCAATTGGTGAGAAAGAAGCTGAAGAAACTGAGCAAGAGGAAACTCAGACTGAAGCTCAGGTTGGTCTGAAGTCACCCCTGCAAGTGTTAGCTCAGGTGGTGAAGAATACTGGAGAAAAAGAGGATGACGAAGAAAATGTCTTTTCTGAGGTAATGGAGACCTCAATTGGAACAGATAAAATTTCTCAAGAAATCTTTAAGGGTTCCCAACAATCCATTAAAGATAGCCAAACTCAGATCCCACCTTCTCAAACCTCAGAGCCAAAAGAACCCCAGGAAGCTCTGAATCTTGATGAAATGTTAAATGAATCTTTTCTTGATCCACTTGCCTTACAAATAGTTCAACTTGAACCAATCTTCCCTGAGTAATTGAGCCCTCCACCACTGAAGAAAGGAGAAGCAGAAGAAACTGAGTGGAGAAGAAATTTGTTACTCGATGATAAGAACTTTCAACATACCTCGATCTTGAGGATTGGGGACCCTTTGTCTACATCCCCGAACCAAACACTTCCTAATATGCTGAACATTGCCTCATTCAGAGGAGAAGAATGGTGGAATGAGGAGACAACTATCCTGACTGAGTTCTCAGGATTCAGGAAAACCAAGCTCAGGATAAAGAATTTAGAATTTGATGAGCTTGTGAAGAAGAAGATATCAGAAAAGAAGGGTGTAGAGACAGGTGAGCCGAGCTTGGGAAAGAAGGATGGTGATGAAGCTGAGAAAGAAAAGTCAGTTAAAAATGAAAAGAGTGCTGAAACGAATACGAATGATGAGTCACAACCCATCATTGTTGATGAATCTCAGAATCCTCAGACTGAAGTTAGAACCCTTCAGGTACCTTTTGACACTACTGTTAATTATGCCAAAGTTACTGAAGTACCTATCTTTAAGTTTGTTGATTTTGGTATGCATACTGAGGCTCAATTGGAGCATACATCACAAATCCCAGAGATTGACTTAACTCCAATTCTAGATGAGCTGAAGAAGGTTGAGCCACTTGTGGCTAAAATGACTCAGATGGAGATTGTCTTAAATGATCAATTCCAAAAGATGGAAACTCTGAGTTCTTCTACAGATGTGCATTCAGTTCAGACTGGAATTGTTGAAAAGATTTTGGATTCAAAAGTTGATGATGCTGGAAAGGAAATGTCTGAGAAAATGGACAAGAAGTATGAAGAGATAATTGCCTATCTAGAAGCCAAACTGACTGAAAAGAATGAAGAGATGATCAAATCAGCTGTTGAGGGAATGAGTACTCTACTCATGACCAAGATGACAGACATGATGCATGAGGTCTTTTTAAAGCAGTTTGCCCCACTTGCTGAAGAAGTCTCCATGGCCAAGAACTATCTGAGAAGATTGGAGGATGAACATGATCATCTGGCTGGAGAAGTAAGGACTATGGGCAAAGAACCGTTTCACATGGATGCTGCACTCTCTCAGATTCTCCCAAGGTATGATGTCAAAAAGGGGGAAAGGACATCTAACTCTACAAAAGGTGAGTTGGATAAATTGTTAGCGAAAACCTTGGAGAAGAAAGCTCAGGAAGAGAAAGAAGCACAGAAGATCCTGATGGCTCTGAATCAGATTGAAGCAACTGAGAAATTAAAATTCAAAGAGCCAGAAGAAACTGAGTTCATTCAGATAGATGAACAAGCCACTCATGAAGCTGTTGCTGAGAAGATACTTGAAAGAAGAGGCACTGAAACAAGTCTGACTGGTGAGGCTCATGCCAGAACTGAACCAAAGTTGCCTGAGAAGAGGAAAGCTGTAACATTCAGGGAGCTTGAGAAGAAGAAGAAGATTGTTGCCAGACCTGTTCAGAGAAAATTAATCAATGAGTTCTATGAATCACAGGAGTCTGAAACACAGAATGATCCAGAAGCTGAGAAGGAGGAGCTCTTCAAAGAATGATTTGGAGAATATGAAGCTAGTGCTCAGCTGGGTGACTTTGATTGGCATAATACTCTCAAAGCTCTGAACATAGAAAAAGAAAAGAAGATTGCTGCATCTGTGTCAGGAGCTCAACTGACCAAGAAAAAGAAGGAAGAGGAACAGAAGAGGAGAGGATGCTTCAGAAAGTTTATAAGCGGAAGAAGGGGAACTACTAAGGTACAAAAATGACCACACATTGACAAATGGATGCCAATCCAGATCAATGATGCTTGGGAGGAGATCAAGAGAACATTCTTGTTCTATCATGATGTGCTAAGGGAGTGGAGAGGAAGTAGTCCTGACAGGAATGAAGCCTTCTTGGAATATCTCCCGACTTTCTACCCTAAGTATCTGCAGAAGTGGGTAAATCTTGCAGATGAGCATAATGTTAAAATCGTAGCACCTAGGCCATACATGTATCCTGCCCCTAGATTCAGCACAGATTTTGTAAATGAAGCTGCTATTTCAAAAGAAGTTGCTGAATATGCTGCTCAGATGGGATTAACTGGAAGCTATCCTGAGATCATCAAGCAGAGAGATGAGCTGAAGAGAAGATACTATGGGATGTTCAATCTTGAAGTCCCTGAGGATGAGATAGAGGAAGACTTAAGACGGAGCTCAGTTTGTTTGGAGCTCAGTAGGTCTATTTATTTATGTTGATCTAAAACGTTTCATTGTAATCAACCAAGTGTCCAAATCTTAGTTAGAGATATTCTTAACTTTCATCTTGTGTTCTAAATTGTAAAAGGATATTTCACCTTAGTTGGAAACCAACCAAACCCAAACCCTATTGTTTAGGAAGTTTGTGTGTGTGATTGTTGGAAAGTGAGAGTTGTAAAGAGTTAGTAAGCTGCAGTTGAGTTCAGTCTGAAAGCTCTAGAGAAGAAGTTAGTAAGCTGTGTTGACAGTCTGAAAGCTTGTGTGTGTTGAGTTAGTAAGCTGCAGGAAGTTCAGTCTGAAAACTCATAGAAGTAAGTTAGTAAGCTGCTGGAGTTCAGTCTGAAAGCTTAAGGTAGTAGTAGTAGTGAGTTAAGAAATTTCTATGAGAGTCAGAGAGAGTGGACGTAGGAGCTTGAGTCTCTGAACCACTATAAGTCACTGTGTTATTTGCTTTCTGCTGTGCATTGTGTGTGTTGCATTTTTTACTGAAAGCATACTGAGTTTTCTGATATTCAGTTGGAACATATCCCCTGAATCTGCATTAAATTGATCACAACCTTAATCACTACTTTGCTCAAAACTAAGATATTTTCAGCAATATAAAACGAGTATAAACTTAGTGCCTACATTCCGCACTCCTGATAAACTAGTATAGATAGTTGTCAAACTGAACAAACTCAGCTGAGTATTCAGTAAGATAGTTATCTACTCCAAGCTTCTTAGGACCCTATTTTAAAAACACTCAGATCAGTTGGGCTAATTTGAAGCTTCTGAAAGCCGCTCAGGGGAATTGTTTCAGTAGACATTGACTTAGAGCATATTGTGCTTCTCAGGGCTGTTTCTCAGGATAACCTGACTCACTGATCATAGTTTGTGAAAAGTTTGAAAAATCACTATACACTTGTATTCTCTTTATACACGTGTGAGACTAGTTTACCCCGGGACCAACATAAGTATTGATGCACATACACGTAATCTAACTATGTGTCATTATGCTCGGGTACTCATTGAATTGGACCTTCGTAAGGAGAAGGAGCATCATATTATGTATGAAAGTTCCGACCATTGCTCGATTGCCTTAGTGGGATACGAACAACATCCAGAAATTTTCATACATTGTCAGATAACTGGTCATTCGTTTGACAATTGTCATTCTCATAAAGGGAACCCTTCTGACGGTAAGACTGAAGACAAACCTCCTTCCAGGAAAGAGGTGGGCCGAGACCCAAAGCAAAAGACATGGACTAGGAAAGAGTCCACGAGACCAGCTACTTCTAATATCCCTAGGTTAGCACAGTTAGGGATACATAAATGAGGGATGTAGGGGACGATGACTCTCTTCCTGATGAGATTGGTGCTGCTATTGGGAAGTTGGAGGACAGAGACCCCACTGGGGGAAGCCCTGGCTCGACCGAATAGGTAACCGAGATAGATATGTCCATTCAGGTTATGGAAAAAGAAGTGATAGAAGACTACAGAGCACGTTGACACAGACTGACTGTTGCCAAAGAAAATAGCTTCACCAACTCGACTCGTTTTGGGTACTCTTGAACCTATTACTACCAACTCCTTCAACGAATTGGTCGATGGTATTCCAGCTTCGGACTCGGATTCTACGGCCTCTCCTAGTCCTGCCTCTACTAGATGGTCATATATGCTAGATGAAGATAAAGAGAAAGATTTGCCGGTAGGGAACTCTGTACAGAACATAGAGAAGACACTTATTCTGGTAGAACAGAGCATGAATTCTCAGATGGTGCTAACTCCGATTGAACAACGATACTTAGAGGCCTCTGGAGGTAAGATGTCTTCAAAGGATCCTATGGGCAACCTGATTAATGCAAAACTAAAAAGGGCCCGAAGGGAAGAAACCAAGAGAAGAGAGGAATACAATACACAAATAAGAGCGAAGAAGATTCAAGATGCCCTACAAGCCTCTTTATATGAGACTACAGCGGCTAGTCGTCATTAGCTTGCTTGTTTCTTGATTTACGATATACTTTTTGATTATATGATCACTTTTGGACCAGCATTTCTACTTTTCATGTAGGGTCATTTTCGGGCCCACCCCTTTTCTTTTCCTTTAATATATTATCTTATTCGCCACCCTACTTGTGATATATTACTAACGATGAGTATTAATTAAAAACATTAGCAATAATGAAATTTAAGGTATAAATTTTGGAGTTACAGAACTTAGAACTATTAAGAAATAAACCTTTAAATAAAATGTGCTAGGTGTAGTACTAAAGGAGGTGGTAATGTTATATGTGGTGCAGTTGTAAATGTTTTGTCGTTTGTTGGTGTTCGCGATTATATTTATTATATCAACCAATAAAATACAATAATTTTGAATCTTCGTATCTAAGTGACCAATTAGATCGACGGGTTAAGGACTGATGGGGCTATCGGGTCAGAGCCTTATGTGCTAATTGAGTCTTATGTACTCACCGTCTTTAGACCTTCGGTTTGAAGGTTGACGGATCCATTGGGTAAATACATTTATGAAATGATTGACGAGTTCGGTTTGTAATACTCCCTCCTGCCCATTCTTATTTACCCATTTGCTTTCGGCAAGAATATTAATGTGAGAGTTGTTTATTAGTATTTAAAGTGATAAAATGACTTTTGGTTGAGGGTATTGTAGTTTTTTTTTTTACTTTATTATTAAAGTAGGTGACTTTTTGTGGGTAAAAGTAATGAAATGAGATGTAATTTTGGTTGGGAGGGGATAATTGAAAAAGATATAATTGCTTTATTGTCTTTTATGGAAAGGGGTAAATAAGTATGAGACGGACCGTTTAGGAAAAAAGGTAAACAAGTATGGGGCTGAGGGAGTAATACATTTTGTGTACTACCAAACGACTATACACCCTACGAATTATCCACTGAGATTTTTATCTCACACCCTGTTGTGTTCGATATAATAAATCAGGATTAATCGAACATCAAAGAGCGACACATGTAATGTTTGAATATAATAATCATGCCCGGTGGGCGAAGTTACTTTTTGTTCGCCAACCGATCGTAATTGCTCGTGACCTACGAACAAACTAAAGAAGATGTTCGAACTCAAATCTCCTGAAAAACCGACATCTTAAAGGCGACGAACAGAAAGTCCAACCGAACAAAAGATTAATTCTGACGATTAAAAGAGCGTCCTACAGACGACGTTTATACAAAGATCAATCTAGAAGATGAAGTCGAACGTGGCAACACCACCGGAGTTCTTGCATGGTCCAAAGAATCCAAAGACATGCTTTTACCAATCCAAATTTCATGCTTGACAAAGTATGATAAATGGAATAAAAAAAGGAAAAAAGGGTTGGTTGATAGAAAATAATCCCGGAGAAAGAACAAAAAAATTTCGAGAGGTGAGGAATAGAAAAATTAGAGTGTTCATCCACATATGAAAAACCCCGAATCGATTCATCTTCATAAGATGTATCAAGAATCGACGATGTAAGGCTCTCAAGATTACATCCCGCTTGGTAGAGTAGTCTTTTTATTGATTAACCGGGTCAACAAATCCATCTTATTTACCGATTTATTTTACACGTATATGTTTTGTTTTGAGTCGTAATTAAATTAGCCACATAATATTCATCAACGAAAAACGACTCGCGACAATTTAGAAGGAGGGTATTGCAGAAAAATCAACTCATAAGAACCCTTAGTTGGCCGAGGAAAAAAAAAGAAATATAATGCCTCAATCTAGGAACACCCAAACGGAGAGGTCGGAACAAAAGACCATATGATTGAATACGACCTTCATAAAGATTGAAAATTATTAATCTTGAGGATATAGCCAATGATCCGCGGCCACTACAAAAGCAATCACTTTCTTCTCATGAACCTGAAAAAAGGGAAAAAAAGAATCGCGCGGTTAGAGGCTCAAAAGGAGGAAGAGCAACACTCACATACACCGACAAAGAAGCAAGCTAAAAAGAAAAGCAAAGCGGACCGGTAAAAAAAGCCGATGATAGATGAGAATAGCCCCAAGGGTCTAGACCATCGGCGTTTGGACGTTTGAGGCTCCGCCAAAGACCGAATCGGCAATAATAGGCGACGAGGATCCGGTGAAAGAGACATCCGAGAAATTAAAATCTTCAAAAGCAAACAACCTAACAAATATGGGAACAAAGTTGTCTATCCATCACCGATTGGGTAGTCAAGGACAAACTTGGAGAGGGGATCGCCCCATCACGAAAGCATGATCCACGAGATCCTCATGATGGGAAAGCCCCAATCTAAGTCTATCGATCCATGAAATTTGCGTAAATGCAAAAAGCCATCGTGGAATTACAAGCCTATCGCCGCTGACTAAGAGCTACCCTCGAACGAAATGAGATTTGTTCGCCATTATCTCCAACGATCATGGCGGCGAAGTCCAAGAGAAAGTCGCAAAGACCCGACCAGAACGCCGAAGTCGGATCCTCATGTCCATCTCAAAGAAATTTTCGGACTTTATGATCGCGATGGGGGCTTGAGAAGACAAGAAAGATCATTCCCCATGACTTTGGGAGATCGAGCACATAGGTGGTTTACCACTTTAGAAACATCCATCACATCTTTCGCACAACCGGGACGACAATTTTTGTTGCCTGCTGCGCCCAAAACAAAGGTTGGCGATTTTTCCCAATTAAAAGGTGAGTCGTCGGTCATACATAGAAAGATTTGATAAATGTTTATATGATGGAGCCCCAAATTGAAGAGGATGCTAAGATCCTCATGGTGGTCGGAGGTCCGACTTTAAATCAGACATGTGGAAGGCCATGCATCAAGATTGGCGAACTCATACTCGAGTTTTTAGAGAAGCGAGCAACTAAAATTATAGCCATGCAAGATTTGCTCGACAATCACAATTGAGACAGAGCCTACCGCTAGAAAGCCAAAAAAAAAAAACAATGAATGAAGGGGGTACAGATCCTCAACCTCCTTCAAACCTTTTGAACAAAGAGTCAAGCAAATGCCCCTTAAAAGTCTTTTTTTGGGCGTTTAGTAAAACTATCTTTAATCAAATCAAAGATCGGGACATGTTGGACAAAGCCAAGAAGAATTGTAATGGATAAGCGTCGACGACTTAACGCTTCCAAATATTGTAATTATCACAGTACATCGGCACAATCTGAGAAAATTGCCGCGATTTACTCGCCAACTTTGGAAGCTATATGAAGAAAATCGTCTTTCCCGGTTCTTAAAAATGACATGAACGAAAGGATAGAAGACCGAAGCGGAAAGCGGAAGGTCGAACAAACATTTGACAAATGATCCCAAGAATTACATGAAGAGAGGAAACGCCCAAAAGAGGGCCTCCTACTATTGGAAGAGGTCGAGAAAGTCAAGAAATCCAAATGATTAAATCCGAATATGGACTGTGGGTGGATGTTACCAGCGCCAACGTTATCTAACAGACGTAAAAAAGATGGAGATCGTGCCATGCGAGAACATCCATCGGTAAAGGTGGCGAACACATCATCCGGTTCCCCACCTACACACCAAATCATTTTTCGGAGGACGATCTCGACGGGATTATAACTCCCCATAACGACTCCTTAACCATCGATTGCTTTCGTCTCCTTGGATTGAAGGTACATCGCCTCTTCCAGTTGAATTGGGGCTTATGCAAACATTTTGTTCGTTAATACCCTTAGCGGATGGAAAAACAAGTTGGGGATTTGAGCAGTTATATTGAACCATGTAATCATACTATAATGGGTTTTGTTTCCAGAACCCGACCCTATGGTATGATTAGGTTAGGAGTCGAGCTAGAGTCAACTTTGAATTCGGACATTGAGCGAACTAGAATGTTAGATTTTGTAATAATCGATGCTCAAATCCATTTATAACGGGTTTCTAGGTCGCCCCGCTTATTCAGAATTCAAAGCGCCTGTTCCACGTATTATTATTGTGTTAAATTTCGACCACAAGATGGAACGGGAAGTGTAAAAGAGATCAAAAGAAGGCTCGAGATTGTTTTTGTGTCATGTGTCGGAAAAACAAAATATGGTTAACATGATGGAACAAACGGGGGGAGATTGGAGTAAAAAGTCTAAATGTCTCCCGACGAACACGAAGTTCGAGAGCATAACCATTCGAGCAAATGGAAGCGAACATAAACTTCTAAAGACGACTAATTCCCGATCTCCTAGAACAAATGAATATTGATCAAACGAGCAAAAGCGGACCTAGAGCCTCGCGATAGGTTTTGAACCCATGGAGGTTGATGAAGGATCCATTCAAGACCCTCGGTGGAAGCAAAAAAAAAAGCGACTCTGTTGAGCAATTGGAACCAAGAATCGACCCAAGCGGACTGAGATGAGTTAGAAGAACGAAGCGTAAATAATTACTTACCTTCAAACAAATTTAGATGTGTTCGCATGGTCAGGGGGACATGGTTGGAATAGATCGAGCATGCCCGCCACTCCCTCAACCTTGATCCAATACAAGCTCCAGTTGTCCGTAAACGTAGAAAATTTAGTCCGGAAAAATATCGCCGATAATCGATCCGAGAGGTAAAATGCCCAAGATGGCTTGCGAACCCCGTGCTGATTTCGCAAGTCAAATGGATCTTGGAGATTGTGTATCGATTTCACCGATTTGAATAAGGCATGTCAAAAAGATAATTTTAGATAACATTGATTATTTGGTTGATAATACAACGGGCCATGAACTCACGTTTATGGATGCGTTGGTTATCACCAAATACCAATGCATCCGGACGATCAAAAGAATCAAAGATTGTGCAAATGAAAAGAACATGTCTTTGTTGGCAACGCATGCCATTCGGATTAAAGAAGGAGCAACGTATCAACGTTTGGTGAACAAAATGTTCGGCGAACACATGAACAATCGAGGTATATATTGATGATATTGTGGTAAAAAATTAATATAAGGAAGACCACATCACCCACCTCGCACAAACGATTGATATATTGAGGAAGTATAATATGAAGTTAAATCCCAAGAAATGCGGTTTTGGGGTTCATTTGGAAATTCCTCGGACACATGGTTAGTCAACGGGGATTGATGCAAACCCATCAAAGATTCAAGCAATGCTCGATATGCAAGAAATGTGAAAGAGGTCCAAAAGTTAACCGGACGATTAGCTTCCGTGGAGCGGTTTATATCACGAAATGGGGACAAATGTAAACCTTTCTTTGATGCATTGAAGGGAAATTTGATGGACCGAGCATTGCGAATGCGTTTGAATCATTAAAGCAATACCTTGCGGATACTCATTTTGTCTAAGCCTATCGAGCGAACAACTCTATTTGTATCTCATTGAACATCCGAACATTCTACTAGGAAGTTTAGGAAACAACGCATTTACCCATTTATTATATTAGCCAAGTCTTTAAAAAAAGCCGAAACTCCGGTATCCTCCGTTGGAAAAATTAAGCGTCGCCCCACCGTAATGAGTGTGCGAAAATTGCGACCATATTTTTTCGACCACTCAGTTGAGGTATTGACTACGTTTCCATTCGCGTCAAGTCCTCCTCCCAAACCTTCAGCCGATTGCTCAAATGGGCGGTGGAGTTAGGACGATTCGGCATTACTTTTGCTCCAAAATGAAGGGTTTATGGCGATTTCATGGTTGAGTTGACATATCCAAGAAATTGTCGATCAACCATGGCACATGTATGTTGATGGATCATCAACAAGTTCAAAGCCGGGAAGCGGTAGTTCTCATCGATAACTAGGCAAACGTTTACAACAGCCATTCGATTTGATTTTCCAGCTACAAATAATGAGGCTGAATATGAAGCTTTGATCGCTGGACTACAAATGGCAATGACAATGGGAATTCAAAGGCTGATGATCTATAGCGATTCTCAGGTAATCGTTTATCAAGTAACAGGCGAGTATGAGGCCCGAGGCGAACAAATGGCACAATATCAACAACTAGCAAAAGAGTTGCTCGAGCATTTTGACCAAGTTTTCATTGAACAATTACCACGATTGGGTAAACGCGCTGGCAATCTAAGAAGGAGTGACTAACACAATGCACATTGTGATAAATCACTACTAAGTTCGATTGCGATCGCAGATAACACACTTAACAAGAAACTTGGATGACTCCAATAATGAGTTATTTACAAAAGGGACTTCTCCCTGAAAATAAAGCACAAGCTACTCGCCTCAGATTACAGTCTGCTCGATATACTATTATAGACGAGCATTTGTACAAAAGAAGCTTCTCTCTTCCACTTTTGAAGTGTATTACTCCTGAAGAGGGACATGATTGATGGAATATGCGGAAATCATACAGTGGGCTGGGCCCCGCACATAAAATAATCGAGCAAAGGTTATTATTGGCCAACCCTTAGAAAAGGATTCGCTTGCATATGCTCGTGCATGTTATCGGTGCAGTACACGCTCCACTCATTCATAGCCCACCAAGAGTTAGTATCGGTTTATAGTCCATGGCCATTTTTAAATGGGGATCGATTTAATCGTCCATTTTCCCTCACGTCGGGGAGTTAGATATGCGGGTTGATTATTATACTAAATGGGCGGGCCGAGGCAATTGTTAAAATCACCGAACAAAGGATGTGGAACTTTGTTTGGAAAAACATTATATCTGTCGATTTGGGCTTCCCCAATCATTGGTCACGGATAACGGCAAACAATTCGATGGAAGTGAATTTAGACAAAATTGTGCTTGTTGGGGGATTAAAAAGCACTACTCAACTCCTATTATCCCCAATCCAAATGGTCAAGTCGGTAGTTAATAAAATTATCAAGCATACCCTCAAGGCTAGACTTGATAATTCCAAGGAGGATGGGGAAGAAGAATTCGAAATATTGTGGGCTTACCGAACCGAACATCAACGCAGAGACCCCTTTTGCTTTAACATTTGGTAATTTATTATGAGAAATCAAAGTTCCAAGTCATCGAACAATGACTTTTGGAGAGCATATTAATGACCCGACCAGGCTCGAATTCGGAATTTGTTGGAAGAAAGAAGACGGAGGTGATTTCAAGAATGCTATGTACAAAAAAGAGATCGAGAAAAGTTTTATAATTCCAAAGTCCGAAAGTTTAATGTGGGCGAAATTTGGTTTTAAAGCGATCGATCATAGTGGTGTTTTCGATCGAGCATGGGAAGGTCCTTTCGAGTCACGAGCGTTTATCAAGCGGGGCATATGACTTGGAGGACTGAATGGAGTCCCATTGTCTTATTTCGTGGAAGCAGCGTCAAAAAAAAAAAAAAAATATTATCAATGAGTATAGTCTTACCGAACAAAGTTGAAACAATTAAAGCGAGCCGAGCACAATTAGCCATTGATCCAAATAGTAGGGACGATCTTAAAAGAAGAATATATTATTTTCGATGCATATCTTCAAGGAAAAATTTGGACAACACTATTGATGGGGCGGGGAGCTACTGTCGAAGCGAGTTGTCGATAGAAGATGCGATGTCGGAACAAGTTGACAAGTGGTGTGACCATGCGAGGTGAGTTAATTCTTTGAGCAAAGTAAAAAAAGCCGAAGCGGATGTCAAAAAGGAAAGCAAAAAATAAGAGAGCTAGCACAACACTAGCTTGGGGACAGTTCTATAAATAGGGGCATACTTATGGTTAAGAAAAGCGAAAAAAAAAAAAGGGAAAAAAGATGAAGAAGAAAAAAAAAAAAAAAACTGCGATCCTCGGTAGGAAGAAAGAGGCGTAGAAGAATCCACTTGATTGATTCGATGAATCGAGCATCGTGTCAGGATCTGAGCTTTTTACCTCACATTCATTGCAAGCCAAAGTTGAAGCTCGTTCCGGACTCAAGATGCTCGGAAGAGTCATAGTTGCCACTCCACGTTACTCACCGCTTATGCGATAATAAGCCATGAAGTCCCCTATGCATCCCCAAAATTCGAAGGGGAGGGATGTCAGTAGTGTCACCCAAAATAAGACGCCGATCTTGGCCTTCGGGCATCTCTTTGGAAAACGAGAATGGTGCGATGAAAATTTTATTCAAGACCTATTTTAGGCGAAAGGTGAATCGCGCCACATGCTCATCATGACCGCCATATAACCGCAACTTGTCCGGGGAGGGACCGCTGAGCATGTTACAAAAAAAAGGATAGGAACTGATGTGCCACATCCTTGTCAACATCAATTCCGCGGACAAGGTAATTGGTGTCTACTCAAGGCAGATTTAAATTCAAAAATAGATAACAATAGTTGTGTAATAGATAAGGTTATGAACGATGTAATAGAATACAAAGTGTTGCAAAAGAAAAAGAAAGATATTTGTACTTTTGTTAGCTAAAGAGATTCTAGATGAACTATTTGAGGTCGCACCTAAGACGGACGACCGAACAAAGACGAAACGAGCCCAGTCTATGTTCACCGACGAACGAATTAAATGATACGATTCGATTCCCCGCAAACAAAAAAGCTTCATAAGCCTACTAGTACTTACAGGAACAGAAGACGGATAGGTAACGAAACGTGGTCGCACTAAATAAAAGGCTCCGAAAGTAATGGAAGTGATCGCACCTAAATAAGACGATCGCGCACCAAGAAAGGGGGTTCATAAAGTAACCCATCCGGTCGCACCTAAATAAGACGATCAACCGATGCGTCGATAAGACAATCAAAACCGAAAGAAGTCGAGAGCGAGCATAAGCAAAACCCAATGTTTGAATTCTAAGAAAAAGAGGCAAAACCGGAAAACAACAAAAAGTTTAGCATAAAGCAACAAAGAAAATATCGTGCAACACAAGTATCAACATTCATCCTCAACAAAGCGGTTAGAGGAAACAATTCAATATGAAATTCATTTGTTCAATTGACAAAATATTGGACAAAAGAAGAAGTATCAACAAGAAACGACTAAAGATATATTGGAATTAAAAAGTGAAGAAGACAAAATTACACAAGTCTTGTAAAAAAAAAAGACATCAAGGCATAAAGTCAAAACTAGGGGTAGATGGAACACATTATGTTCGGTCCCCTCAACAGATTCGGGATGTCCCGTATCGGATGCTTTCACGCTGGGGCGCTTGATTTGCTTTCGATTCTGGGAGGTTCTTGCTAAATCTGGTGGATTGATCCAGATCCGGTATGAAGATTTTGATCGGCAACCTCATTCTAATAAGATGGTTCTCCTCTTCATCGGGAATTGGATCGTCCAATTTTGATCCCCGGGAATGAAGACCATTCAAAGACATTGGGAACGGAGGGTTATGGAAAGTCGGATATGGGGGGGCAACATTTGTTGAGTGTGTGGCGAATGCAAAACAAAAGCGCAAATATCGGAGAAGTTAGACATGGAGTCAATGTGTTCGTCGTCAAAGTTTTCAAGGCCTAAGCGAGTGTTAGTCTCTTGAGAACGATGAGTATTGGCCAAGTTAGTTCCTCTCACTTTCCATTTTTTAGATTCATTTCTTCTTGACAATTGATCACCTTCCTCCCGAGAGATTCAAGCCTCTTTTCGTGTAATAGAGATCCTCTTGAGCTAAAGCATTCTCTGAAATTTTAAAAGGTTTATATTAGGATTTCAATTCATCTGGATGGGCAATTTCGATTAATAATCAAAAAAACTTGGATAAAAAGGGCGACCTTGTTCTTGATGTTTTCTAAGAAGTAGGAATTTTGGAGTCTGGCAAGCTTTTGAACAAGAAGCTGGAATTCAAGATGCGACAATTAAGAAATGTTGACTAAGTTTTTTAAATGGTCGATTGAGTCCAAGACGGCCAACTTCCATTTCGATTTGCGAAATGGGACCAAAAATTCTGATATTATCGGTCTTGTTTTTGCTCGGTTGGTTGGCCCTTGTTTACCTGTTATGATCTCCACCCTTGGTCTTTTCGGTGGTGGGTTTGTTAACCCCATGCTCGACCCGAGCGGGAGCCTACGTGCTCGACTTGATTCTCGAGGACCCGGATGAGGTCGTTTGGCCCCTTGCCTCCCCCTCTTTTGATTATAAAAAAACTTTGGCCTTTTCTTAGCCATCTCGGTGTGTGTTGGGGACGTACTCGATAGTCACAATTTGAAAAAACTATTTTCATAGTACAAAAAACAAAGGGTAGGAAGGATCAAACAACAAAAGATGGTGAGGAGGCACGAACAAACCACCTTTCTTTCTTTTAGAACTATTAATAATCACGGATTAGTTTCTTTGAAATAGCCGTCGTTTAAAATATGTCGCGGCTTGAATCCACGAAATAAAAAGTGAGTTAAAATGGGTTCAAATTGAAGAATAAATTACAAAATCAATGTTATATGTTATCAAACGAGCATTTGGCTAAGTTCGAGCTTTCAATCGCCCCTTAAATACGAAACGAACGAGAATTTCTCTGTCGATTTTTCCTCGATAATTTTGCACTTGGCGTTAGCTTGCATAAACAACCAAACCTTTAAAGCAAGTTTGGAAGGATAATACCTTGGTTTCATTTTTGCGAACAACGTCAAAAAACTCATGACCATATGCCATCCGATTCGGTTTGAGTTGTGTAATGGAGATATTCCATTCCACGAGCAAAGCGGGTAATTGCCGGATGGAGGAAATACCAGCCTCCATGGTATCCAAATTCGGCAACACAACCAACCCTCGGGGGTTTTTAGGGGTTTCATAAATTCTATGCGGTGGCGAGCATATCTACATCAATTATGCATTTTCGCCATTTTGCTCATTGGTACTCGTTCTCTACACTAATCTGAGGTTGTTAGTAGCCAAAATTATAACGAGCATTATAATTTTATATGTTGGATGTGAGAACACCAAAGTAAACCAATTTTAGGAGTTTTGCCCACCATCTACACCTATGTTGATTGACTAAATTTGGATTCTTTAAAATTTCCCCTTTACAATGATATTATTTCTATCTACATCAATATTATCCGTAACCCTGAACCTAATTTGAATATACAAAGAGTTATAATCGAGAATCGTTAAACGAATCATTGGGACAAACCCCTATTAGATCGTTTGGGCTCTCTATCAGTCGGAAGAAAAAACGGTAAAAGGTTTGCGAGCCTTATTCGAGGCATTTGCCTAATGTATTTCTTATTCTACTCGAAGGGGAACTATAATGGTCGGATTAGAGGCCATGATTATTAGAAGAAGGTTTCGAATGAATCCATTGGGAAAATGAATCATTTATGAAAATCGAATCGGGAAGGCGATAAGAGAGTAAAGGAGGAAAAAATTTTTTGGAGAAATAAGATTTAATTAGACCCTGGGGTACTAATTGAAGTTTTATTGTGAATTCTAAATTTACCCATTTTTTAGGGCCCAAGAATATTAATGTGAGAGTTGTTTATTAGTATTTAAAAGTGAACATCAAAAAATGACTTTTTGTTTGAGGGTAATTGTAGTTTTTTTTTACTTTATTATTAAAGTAGGTAAACTTTTTATGGGAACTCAAAAAGTAATGAAACGAAAGATGAACAAAAATTTTGGTTGGGAGGGATAATACAAAAAAAGATGAATAATTGCGGAGTTTATTGTCCAAAGAATGGGAAATGCTTGACAAAGTATGGGAAGTAAAAAAGGAAAAAAAAAGGGTTAAGAAAATAATGAGAGCTCTACAAAAAAACCGAGAGGTGAGGAATAGAAAAAAAAAGTGTGAAAAAACGGAAAGATATCGATTCATCTTCATAAGATGTATCAAGAACTGAGGGTCGATTACTAATACATTTTGTGTCTTTTACTGGGTCAACAAATCCATCTTATTTACCGTTTATTTTACGTAATGTTTTGTTTATCCAGTCGTAATTAAATTAGCCACATAATTTTTATCTCACACCCTACTTAATATTTCAGGTTATGAAGAGGAAGCTCGGGAGCTGCAGTGACCCTTCGACTCCCGTTAAAACCTTTTATAATATAGTATCTAAATAAATGTTAGTTCTGTAAAACACTTGAGTTTAGATTTTTGCTATATTGCAAGTATGAAATGTAATAAGCTTCTCAACTCTTAATGTACTTAAAGTACTTTATATATGAAATCTTAATGTTTCCGCTTACTCATTTTCTTTAAATTAATTTACTACTCACAATTAGCCTCCTTCCTATGTTCTAAAATAAGAAAATCTTATGATTTATTTTTGTTGTCAAAGTGGTGACTCGAGCTCGGCACATCCAAACTTCAAATAACCCGTCATATCGGGAGCGAGGCACTACAATACTCTTATAAAATATTGCATGTGTAATATTCATTATTAAAGGAAAATATTTGAAATTCGCGGGTTGTGGGTGAGTCAGGAGACAGAAATCCGCTTGAGTAACACGTTTCAAAAATGCACTTGAGTTGCACGGTGCATCTGGTGCATACAAAACTTTGTCATTTTTTAAATATAAATAAAAAGTTACATGTTACAAATTACAAGTTTCGATTTTGCAAAGCATGGAACCGAAATCAAACCATTATATATGGTTTCGATTTTAGTTCCGATTTAGGCTGGTTCCAATTTGTCAGTTCATATTCGGCATCGTCACATCGGCGGTTCGTAACCATTTGGGTAAATTTAGAAGATACTAGGGATGATAATGAGGTGGGTCAAATCCGAACCTGCACTGAATCCACCCGCCCCGATTTGACTCGGTCAAACGGGCTAGGACTAGTCGTTGTTCTTATAGAACCTACTCCGCGAACTTGCCCTAGGATCCACCTCATTAAAATATTAATATTTATGTATATATGTATTTATATAAATTTATATTCAAATTAATGAATTTAAATTTGTTTGTATCCTCACATTTTGTAATGACATTAATTTTGCAACATGCACTAATAAGTAGGAAATTGTGCATGTATAGAGTGCAGTTTATTGTATTCAATTGTGTTAGAATGCATGTTTTTCTATTTATATGTACTTTGATGATGAAATTCTACACTTGAGTTATTTCTTGTGTTATTGGATGATTTTAGGCCTTTTTGGAGCATTGGACATAGGTTTTAAGGGTCCAAGTACTTGTAAAAGAATATATATAAATTGTTTTGAGTTGTTGCAGCTCACATTGGGTAAAGTGTGGGCCCAAATTCAGAAATTTAAAGGCCATCGGGTTTAAATCTTTTCTAGACCATTATTCAAGTTATGAAAAGGGAAAAGAGCATGAAATTCAATAGTTTCAGCCCCATATATCAGATTTAGATGCCGGAGAAGAGTATAACAGGAAGAGAGGGCATATTTGAAGAGAGTGTAGACTTGAAGCACGAGATGGGAGATTTCCATGAAAAAGAGCTTGAAGATGCATACAATCATGGTTAGCTAGTACTTTTATTCTAATTTTAAGGATTTCTGAACTCATGTTTTAATTTTTGTTAGTTGAATTCGGTAATGTTTGTGATACCTTTGTTAAGATTATTTAGTTCATCTATTCCATGAAAAAGAGCTTGAAGATGCATACAATCATGGTTAGCTAGTACTTTTATTCTAATTTTAAGGATTTCTGAACTCATGTTTTAATTTTTGTTAGTTGAATTCGGTAATGTTTGTGATACCTTTGCTAAGATTATTTAGTTCATCTATTTTATTAGCTTTCATGTTTGATTATTTAATTTAAATTGATCATCTAGGTTATTTTATTCTTGTATGTTTATTAGTCCATATTTTGTAATCCATAATTGTCACATCCTGATTATTTTATTCTTGTATGTCTATTATGCATAAATTTTATATGAATTTGCAGCGAAAGTAAATATTAAAAAATGAAACATTATTAAACCTTATACTGAATCACTAAAAATTTATTTGTCTCAAACAAGATTCAAACAAGATTTAATGTAATAACAGGGATGCGACTCTTATTTAAACAAAATTACTTAAAATCTTAAAAGTTTTTGAATGTCAAATAACATGAATAAAAAATTTAATCAACCACTTGAGGCAATCCACCGTCCCTCCACCGCACTCCTTCTTAATTTGAAAATTGTTAATGAGATTGGGGTGAGCAAAGATTTAATGTAATAACAGGGATGCGACTCTTATTTAAACAAAATTACTTAAAATCTTAAAAGCTTTTGAATGTCAAATAACATGAATAAAAAATTTAATCAACCACTTGAGGCAATCCACCGTCCCTCCACCGCACTCCTTCTTAATTTGAAAATTGTTAATGAGATTGGGGTGAGCAAAACAATTAGCTCAATGGGAACTCGTTTGTCAATGTTTAACACCAATCATGTAAATAATCACTGAATATGACAACACACTGTAAATTAAATTTAGCAAGGACCAACTTGTGATCCGAGCTACTATAGAAACTGTTGAACATGTTATAAACATGTATTCTATTGCCTGTTTCTGTAGCTATGGAATGTCGCATTTAGACAATAATAATTCACATTCAAAGAATTTAATAAAGACAAACGTAAACTTGAATAGAAATCCCCACCTTAAATTGATGTCATGGATGCAAAAGATGCAACGAAATAAATTTAATCCTTGTTGCGAAAAATTCATGAATTGTGAAAAATATGAAATAATATTTTTCGTACGTGTTTTAATTTCAAAAGAAGAGACCTTTATTTATAGAGTGAAAAATATAATTTTGTTAGTAAAAATCGGGATTTGAATTTATCTCATGAAAATTTTGAGATGCGATTCTTTTAGATAAAAATAAAGTTTGAAAACATATCTGTTATAAACACTAATTTAATGAAAAAAAAATAAAGTTAGAGGAGGAGGTGACGCGCGGCCAAATTTTGTGAGCAAGATTTGGATATATATATATATATATTATATAGTTCTGAATGGTTTGGATATATACATATCTTTTAAAGAATTCCTGTTACACAAAATAAAGAAATAAAGATACTTTAATTAAAGAAATTAATAAAATTCATGCACAAAGAATGAGATTTGCCGAGATCGTAAACAAAAATTTGGAGGGCGGTTAGTGCAAAGTTGTTTTATTAAAATAAAGAGGATTTATGGATTTTAACATAAAAATAAGAATAAAATAAGAACAAAGTTTGAACCTTTACTTAAAAATAATTTATGACATTATAATTTTGATTTTAAGAAAAACGTATTCAGTAATGAAAAAAAAATAGATTTCTTTTGGAGAAAAATTAAATTCAAAAATATTTTTGTAAATATTGCAAGATAGATTTAAATTTTAAAATTACTAGAAAAATATCTTATGGAAGTTTTCAAAACAAATATAATTCACTTGAAATTTTAGGGGTATTACAATAATTTTTATGAATTTATGGCAATTAGTAGCAACTAGTAATATTTTGTTAGGCTGATATAAATTAAATTCTTTCGAATCGAGCTTGCACATTCGGGAATTTATTTGTCTTTTATCCTAGTGTTTAATGTTTTTACAAAATTATATTTTGATCGTATCTAGAATGTTTGGCTAAAAAGACTCGTTGAAGAGCTTGTTTCAATTCAATATAATTAACGGATAAAACAGATAAATAGAGCTTGTTATTTATTGAGGACATTAATCTCTGAGCAAGGTAGAGTCATACATTATATTTAATTAACATAGTTAAAACCGATGCATGATTGACTTTTTATTGATTGATTTTATTTGTGACCTTTTATTACTTTGATTTTTATTTCAATAGTTGTTATAAAACCAATTTAAACTCCCCCAATTTGTTTGTTAAGCATCTCATTAATTCATACGACCCTTATTTGTTTATTAAGTATCTCATTAATTCACACGAGAAACATAACTAAATTTCTATGTTTCCTGTGGATCAATCCCTTTCTTGCCACTACTATGAATTAGTAGGGTGGACAAGGGTATTAATATTTGGCGCACCTCGATAGTGCGGTCACAAACCCGCACATAGTAAATGTTGTTTTTCACCATTTATTCACCTTTCGAGCATTTCATGGGAGATTAGCTTGGAAATTTAACTCTTCATCTCTACATGAGATTAACAATTATTTTCCCTTTCCTTCTTTTTATTTTGCCATTTAATTTTGTAATAGAAGACATGTTGATATTTCTATCGATATCGATATTTTCAACCTTTTTTTTACGGCAAGATATCGGAATATCATAATATCAAAATATCAATTTTTTTTTCAGTATACCCGTATATATTGAAATAGTGAAATACCAATTTTTTGATTTGTCATACCATTACCGTACCTAGACTTTTCGATACAGTATCATATCGTACCGAAAATTTCAGTATACAATTTTTTTAATAAATTCGATATTTTTCGGTATGATACACAAAAGGTAGTAGATTGGAACTACGATACAATCGGTTATGAGTTTTACAAAATTTAACTTATTTAATGTCCACGTTTATGCAATACTATATATGTAATGACATCATGCACTCCCTACCCTCCATATGTTATATCGATCAATGTTTACTGTTTTGACATTTTATGATTTGTGTACTATTTATGTTTGTTTATAAGAATTTAGTGGAGAGCCTTAGTTTGCATATGTCTTGATTACAGTTTATTGGTGATTATTGATTTTATGAAATTGATCTTCAGATAATATCATCAATGACAAGTGATGAAGGCAGTTCAACTCATTAGTATGGTAGTGCTAATATTGGAGGTTGGAAGGTTAAAGACATAATTGAAAAGCTCACAAAGGGTTGTATAGGTGGTGAAAAATTGATGATAGAGCGACGGGCACAAGGACTAATGAAAATGTTGATCGTGGGATTGACACAATGACTAATGAAAATGTTGATGATCGTGGAAAGTTGAATAATATTTTAGATGGACATGAGGGATGTTGAAAAGTTTGAAGGAATAGAGATCTTAAGGACCAAAAGCTTGCTGAAGGATGTAGTAGTAAGGACACAACAGTTGATGTTGTAGGTAATAGTAGTATGAAACAAAATTTTAAAGAAATAGTTGAAAAGGAAACACAGACTGAAATAAAAAAAGATCATAAAAAGGACAACAAGATTGAGGACCTAAAAACCCATGCTCGAGAAGTAAGAACAAAGAAAAAATAAGTGAAAAGGAAAGACAAACTGAAACAGCAGATCTTAAGGAGGGCAGCAAGATTGTGAACATAGGGTCTGATGCTGAATGTAGTAAGATCAAAGAAAACGTAATTCAAACAAAGACGGATGTACAAATTATTAAGAATATTAACATAAGAGATCACGAGACACAAAGAATGGAGAATGTATTAAGGTCAAAGGCCCTTTTGAGCGAGTCTCTAATTCTTGAGATTGAAAACAGTTTATGAGTACATTTAACAATCTAGCTCCAACAACACAGCCTAGCAATGAAGTTCAACTAATATCATCAAGGAAGATAATGATATCATGAAAACTCGAACCGGCTTATATACAATGCTAAACAACTATGCCATCGTAGTAACGATGATATGGTGTCTTATTACACAAATCTCATTTACATATTTTTCAGCTCACTCCTTCTGCTCACATAGAAAAATAGTCATTGTTGTGCTGTCAATTATCTCTATCTTTCAACTTAATGGCTGCTTTGCATTGGGAAAAGAGTACACCGAGAAGTGAATTCAACACTCGAATTTGAGGTATCTTGAGATGAGGATGATGAAATATTATATGGTTTGACACTACTTAGTAATGGTATTTTGATTTCTATCCGTGCTTGCGTGCATGGCTATCACCATGGTGGCGATATGTTCGTATACATGCGACAAGGAATCTGAAGTGATATTGTACTCTTTAACCCTTTGTCCATCATACATTCATATTTGATTTTAGCTAGAGTATGCAACATGATAATATCTCTTTAACTCTTTATTGATCATGCATTAATGTTTTGTTTCAGCTTGTTATTGTACTTTGTGAGAGAATATGTTGGATTATATCTCTTTAACCTATGTCTTTATGAAACTTTTTAAAAGATGATATGCATTGATATCTTTCTCTAGACAGTAATTTACTAATTTGTCATTAAATATGTTATGTTTAGTATTTAAGCACGCATATATACTTTGATAGGAATTACTTTTTATCAAGGTCCAAATTTAGGTTGATTTTCAACTTAAATCAAAATTTTTAAACGTCCATTTTACGAATGTCTTAATTTTAAGGCTCCTTTTTCATTTTATTTTTCTCAATTGGAGGTTTGATTTAAGTTTCTTTTTAAAATCTCAATTCAACACCTCAGAAAAGATCAAAAGTATAAATTAAAGTCATACAACATAATAAATATAAAAAAATAGAGACGTAGATTAAAAATAAAAATATTAAAGAGTGCAATCCTCTTGTAATATATTTGTTATATATTTAATATTCGACACACTTGCATGAGACCGTCTCATGGTGAGACTGAACATATGTAGGACATTGACGCTTTAACACTTTGGGAAGGATGGACGTAATTTGTGCTAGGTTGTACCCTGTCTCATGCATGAGACCGTCGCATATTAGTTTTTGTCATTTAATATTTATAATAATTTAAATTTATTGAATTTTTAAGTAAGTCTATTTTAACTCATTTTTGTTAATTATTACTAAATTAAAAGATAAAAAAAGACAAACACATGTCGAAATCATTTTAAAAAAAGTCTGAACAACATTTAACTTAGTAAACACGAATCACAATCATGACCTTTAAAGGTCAATAAAATGATTACATCATGCATGATATTTATATTAACTAATTAATCCAAAACACAAAACGAACATTTTTACTTTAATTCACTCATAAGATAATTAGAGTATCAAGTTGTTCTTTTGCTTTAGCAAGAAAGGCTTACCAACATTCATATTATATGTACAATTTTATGATTTACATGTTTTATAGAAAAAATATAATATTATACTAATTTTGAACCTTTATTAATTTCTCTCAACTCTTATTAGACTTATTTTTTAGTAATATTCTACAGCGATTAAGTTTTATAAGATAATGATAGTTATTTGAAAAGATGATTCCATTGAATGAGTAAAATCTCGTATATATAGAGATACAATCATAAGAAATATGAAAATGATATACATAATCAATTTACAATAAATCAATATATTCTAAGACTATTCTAGAAGGTGTATTGGCTCCTTAATATGCCCCTACAAAATTGACGTGTCATCAACATTTTGGATCTTAACAATAAGAATCGTGCTAGTGGTAGTGGTTTGGTTAAGATGTCCATGAGGTGATCAAGGGTATTGACATAAGCAATCGAGAACATCCACATGGAAGATAAATACCAAACAAAGTGCAAGACTAAGACAATCTCTTTCATACGATAATGCATAATATGAAGTAAAGCAAAACGGGTTACACCAAGATTATCAAATAAAAGATGAGGTGGTGCCAAAATAGATATCCCTAGCTCTTTGAAAAGACATCCATCAGATCTCAGCAATAGCAGACGCAAATGCGATATTCAGCTTCTATTGAAGAACACACAACACCTTTCTATTTAAGGGACCTCCAAGAAATGGGATTTTTGGGCCAAGATAAATAACATATGCGGAAGTGGACTTTCCATCATTCAATGCTCCTCTAAGATCTGAATTGGAATAAGCGGTGAGAGTGAATGAAGTAGGCCAACGTAGCAAAAGATTATTGAAGAGAGCCCTTTAAGTAACGAAGAAGATGTTTAACAACAAGCCAGCCATCAAACGTTGGAGAAAACATGGATTGTGCAAAACGATTCACCACAAAGACGATATCTGGTAGTGTGATCGTTCCATATTGCAAACCCCCAATTGCACTTCTGTATTCTGAGGGGTCAACTGAACCTGACACACTTAGTGAAGCAGAAGGCGACATGGGCGTGGAAACCGACTTGCAATTGCCTATGTGAAAGCGACAAAATAAATCAACCATATATTTCTATTGTGAGAGAAGTAACCAATCTCGACACTTGACCATCTTAACACCCAAGAAATAAGTGAGTGTTCCCAAATCCTTCCCAACAAACTATCCTTGTAGATAAGATATAAGTCGTTCGAGAAGAGATGTGCTAGAACCTGTCAAGATCATATCATCGACATGAACAAGTACTAGTGAAAACTAATTAGTCCAACAATATATAAATAGTGATGTATCAACTAAGGATTGAGTGAACCCAAAGGCAAAAAGTGTTGTAGTCAGTATCTGGTACCAGGCTAATGTAGCCTACCGTAAACCATCGAGGGATTTATGAAGATGACACACACGACCGGGCATATATTTATCAACAAAGCCAGAGGGATGTACCATATAGATCGGTGTGGAAAGATGGCCATGTAATAAGACATTACTAGTGCCAAGTTAACGAAGTTCCCACTGATTGTAGAGTGCCAAAGTTAGAACTGTTCGAATGGTAACTGGTTTAACCACCAGACTAAAAGTTTCTTGATAATCTACACCAGGCCATTGATGAAAGCCCTTTGCTACTAAACGTGCTTTGAACCAATCGATTGAGCCATCCATGATCCTCTTGATAGTAAATACCCATTTACATTCAATGACGTTCAAACCCTAGAGTGGTACTACAAGCTCCCACGTTCCATGCTTCGACAAAGCCGTGTATTCTTTTGACATTACATGTCTCCAACGGATCTTTTAAGGCCTTAGTAATACAAGTAGGCGCAATCTCAGTATCAATTGCATGCTTTGTAGAGTTGTAGAGTTTTAGCTTAAATATATTGTTTTGGCTTCATCATCATCACATGTGTTTGGTAGGTGTTGGAGTGGGTTCATGCATTTGATAAACATGAATTGAGGGGGACTGATTTGAGTCCATTGTAGGCGTGATAGACTGGCAGATCGAGGCTGACTGTCTAGTGGATGGTAATGCCAAGGATGTGGTCTGGTCAGACGTTAATTGGGTCGGTTCCATGGACAATTGTGTATGAATAGGAGAAGTTGGAGTTTGTAAGTCACTAAGCTGCAAGTGTAAAGTAGCAGAAGATTTCTTTGAAAATTGTGACTTCTCAAACTTAGGAAATGCTCTTTTTGTGAAATGAACATCACGAGATATATATAAATGGACAGTTGAAGCATCAAAACATTTATAATCACTTTGAGATGTGGAGTAACCTACAAAAATACAAGGTTTAGAGTTGTTGTAGCCAGAATTATCTCTACGTATCAACAATCACTCACAGAGTAGAACAACGAATCAAAGCGAGTAAAGACACTAAATTTGGTGACCCGGTTCGCCAAAATATGGCTACGTCCGGGGGCAATACCAAGCCAGAAAATTCAGTATAATATCTGCCTAAATGCTAAGAGTTTTGATCCCTTACAATGAATTACACAACTGGTACTTATAGACTACAAAGCTAGGTTAAACGCCCTCATAGGACTAACTCCTCGGCCCTCTAGGGTTACAAGCCGCCGGGGCACAATTTCCTTCATACGGGGCTATGATCTTCGCTCTCTGATATTCTTGCCCTGCTTACGCCCGTGATCTCCGCACCCTTGTTCTCTCGGATCTTTTCCATACACGTGACTCCGAATTGGCCGATCTCGATGGCCCACTTCATGCATCATTCTGCTGTATCTAGTCAGTGTAGTGCATTCCTTAATGGGAGCGAGGTCAACACTTCCACTTGGTGATCGAAAAAATATGGCCGCAGCTTTCTAACGCTCATCACGAGGCGTATGCGAGCTTTTCGAGGGGCATATATCTCTGTTCCGTTTCGCTAAGCATTTGACTCATGTAGTATATTGGAAAATCACTCTGCCCCTCTGATCTCACTAGGACAGAACTGAGGGCTGTTTCTGAGGCGGCTAGGTACAAGAAGAGTTTCTCTCCCGGGATGGGTTTGGATAGTATCTTGGGGTCGGCGAGGTACTCTTTGATGCTATCTAATTCCGCTCGGGCTTCTTCCATCCATCGGAAGTCGCCCTTGGCTTTTTTCAGTGTTTCGAAGAAAGGCTTGCACCTATCTCCTATTCGGGAAATGAACTTGCTGAGGGCGGCCAAGCTCCCCGCTAGTCTTCCATTTCCCATATCACTTTGATCTTGGATGGATTGGCTTCTATCCCTCGTTTACTGACCAGGTGGCCGAGGAATTTGCCAGACCCCACCGCGAAGTTTCATTTCTTCGGGTTGAGCTTCATATTGAGTTTTTTAAGGATGGCAATGGTTTGGGCGAGATGGGCGAGGTGGTCCTCCCTCCTCAAGATTTTGACAACTATGTCATCTACGTAGACTTCCATGGTCTTCCCGATCTCATCCTAAAACATGTGGTTTACCAAGCGTTGGTAAGTGGCGCCCGCATTTTTGAGGCCGAACGACATCATCTTCCAACAATACATGTTCTTTTTGGTAAGGAAGGAGGTGTGTTGTTGATCGTCCTTGTGCATGGCTATCTAATGGTAACTGGCGAATGCATCCATGAAGGACATCATTTTGTGGCTGGCCGTGCTATCGATCAGGTGATCAATATGTGGCATTGGGAAGGAATCTTTGGGACATGCTTTGTTTAGGTCGGTGAAGTCGATGCACAATCTCCATGACCCATTTTTTTTCTTTACCAAGACGGCATTTGACACCCATTGGGGCTGGTTGGCCTGTTCAATGAGGTTATTAGAGAAACTTTTTTACTTCTTCAGCCAACGCTGCGTATTTTTCTGGTCTGAATTTTCTTCGCTTCTGGGCGATTTGCTTTCTGTCGGGGTTGATCTTTAGCTGGTGGCAGGCGACCTCGGGGTCGATGCCCACCATATCTTTATGCGACTAGGCGAATACATCCAGGTTGTTATGAGGAAGTCGATCAACTGCCCCCGCAGTTCCGGGGAGATCTTGGTGCCGATTATTACTTCTAAATCTTGGCGGGTTGAGTCTATCGCGACTTTCTAAAGTTCTTCGTCTGGTGTAGCTCGTTGTTGATTCCATCTCGGGTCATCGATTGCCTCCTGGATGATGAATTCACTTGGTTCAGAGCCCAACCTAGGCTCCAGATCGTCGTTGGATTGGGACCTTACTAAATTGGGGTCGATTTGAGTGCTGATTTGGCTGTTATCGTCGATTTGCATTTGGTCGTTGTATTCGATTGCGTAAATCATGTTGTATGCATTTGGAACATAATTTAAATAAGACTGGTATAAATCGAACATCCTCTTGCATCAAGTTGATCGTCCTTTACGGTGGCGACCACCCCATCTGAAGTGGGGAATTTTACACAGAAATAGTAAGTTGAGGATGCAGCCTCGAATTCATGTTCGAACGGCCTGCCGAGGAAACCGTTAAAGGTCAACGACAGGTCGATTACAAGGAATTCACAAAGCTTTGTTTCCCTAATGGCATTTTCTAAGGAGGAGACCAGTTCTACCGCCAGGCAGATAATCCCGTGGGGCTTTACCGTTGCGTCGCCAAAGCCTCTAACCAGATGCTCGCTCGGCTCGAGATAGCTATGATAGTCGCCGAGCCCGTCGAAAGTCTTCTTGAACAGTATGTTGCAGAATGCCCCGCTGTCGACTAGTAGTCATTTGACCGTCACCCCCATGATTTTGGCAGAGATGACTAGAGGGTGGGCATTCGGGTAGATGATCCCTGACTTATCTTGTTCCCCGAATTGGCGGAGATGACTAGAGGGTCGACATTCGGGTAGATGATCCCTGCCTTATCTTGTGCTGTTGTGCTCACCGGTAGGTCTAACCGGACTGCGTTGGCCATTGTTGTAACCTAGAATTTTCTTCTAGGGCAATGAATATGTAATTGATCAAACCTTTAGATAACGACGAACAATGATAAATAACACGCAAATTTGGTTACCCAGTTCGTCTTTTGAATAAGACTACGTCTAGGGGAGTGCAAGCCAGGAATATATTATTATCTTTATGTGCCTAAAATTCTAAGATTGCTCTCCCCTTACAATGAATAGTACACAAGGTATATATAGACAAAGAACTAGGTTACATATCTTCACGGGCTTCTTTCATGGGCTTGCTGAGGCTCCAGCCGCCGGGGCTAGGGTTTCCTTAGTTAATCCGTGATTTCGTGCGTTCGAATACATTTACCTTGCTTATGCCCCGTGATATCTGCGCCATTAACTGCCCGTATCTTTCCCATGTTTATCTCTTCGCCGACCTTGGATTGAAGTCGCCCCGCGACTTTCATACTTTTCCAAGTCGCTTTGCGGACTCCTCAGACCAAGTGAGGTAGCTCCAAATGATAGATACATAATGGAGAGTCACCTCACTAGGCCGGATTATTTCATGCCACAATAATTGCCCCTCAAGTTGGGGTCGCGTGCTCGCGTCGGGACCTTGACTTGATCTGTTATTTTATTGACCTGTGGCAAGTCGACCTTGGGAATCATTCCCAAAGTGAATGATCATCCTCGGGGAGGCGAATCGTTGCCTCGGTTCCTTGAATCGGCGTGAGACCTAACAGATCCGACATGATGACATCGCCAATAGGTAACATCATGTTCCGCGAGTCTCTCCAATCGACGGCCACGGTGTCTACTACGCGCGACCTGTGCGACTTTGCTACCTTTGGGGGGTATTAATTATACTCATATTACATTTTGACCCCCCCTCTTCTTCTATAAAAAGGGCGAGGGTTTTAGGCATAAACCCTTTACGCAGCTGAACCCTTCCCGAATCCAAGCTTTAGAGTTTCTGGCAAACTTTCAATTTTCCGATCGAAGGTGAATTAGGTAATACATTCACCCTCTCTCAAATTTTCTTATGGCCTCCAATCCACCATCCACTCCCACGCCACCCCACTTCCTGGTTTCGTCGTCTTCGGACGAAGATGACGTGGCTATAGCCCACCTCCGTTGCCGCCAAGGCCCTCGCTCCACTGCCCCCAATGTGGGGGGATCTTCGATCCCCGACGTTCCGATTGACAATAGGGACGGCGGGGGAAATTACGAAGGCGATGATGAACAGTTCTTGGCCGAATTAGGGGAGATCACACATCTTCCTCCACTAAACATTAGCCCTCCCCGTCCTGTTGCACCAGAGATGGGGACGTCCACAGGCCCTTCCAACCCGGCCCGTACCTATGGGGCTTATGAGCGGGTCTTTGATTATCATACGTACGAGGCCTGAGCTCCGTACAAGCGACTAGAGCGGGGCTACAAGAGGTCGGCCAGGTCAGACTTTGCGGCATCCAACCAGAGATACAGGTCAACCTTGTATGACTGGTAAGTGCGTTCTCTTCGCCGTCTGTACAAAGTGCCCCGGGACGTGCATTTCTATGGGGCGACCTTCGATGAAAGTGCCGACCAGCCATCGCCTGGCATGATCACTGTTAATGAGCACACTATGGAGGTGGGGATTCGCTTCCCGTTACATCCGACGATCTCCAATCTCCTGGGGGCCTGGAATCAGAGCCTTACGCAGATCACCCCGAATGGATGGAACTATATCCTTGCTACTATGACCGTTTTGGGGTAGGCCGGGCTGAGTCGGCTGCCCACTCTTGGTGAGATCGCGTACATGATGACGCCGATTGCCCAAGCATGCGGCTACAATACCTTGCGACTTTGGAAGGGCCGGGAGCTGGTGAGCGGTATCCCAAATAAGGTCGCCGACTGGCATCGCAAATGGTAGTTTGTCAGGGGAGCGTGGGAGTCTGTGGATCCTTCGAGCACCTTGCCCATACGTGTCCCGATGGATTATGCTCATCGAGTTGAACATGGTAAGTTTTAAATCTTTCGGCTTTGAGGTTGTACTGATCTAATTCCCATTTTATCTTGCAGTGTTCACGCCCGCTATTGCCGACTTGTACTGGGACTTCTTGGAGGCTTACAACATAGTTCGTGACATACCTCCGAGCTGGCGCGATGTGAATGCCCTGAACACCGAGCTTGACCGACTCAAGGCCGGCTTGTATACTTACCCTCGCCACCTTAAAATTCCCTGTAAGTCCTCTTGTTGACGACTTTAATTTTTTACAACTCGCGTGACCGGATTTCTTCCTTTGTATGTAGTTCCCGACATCTCGGTCTACCGACACCAAACCACCTGCCTCTGTGATGGCCACTCGCAAGAAGTCAGTGCTCGGGTAGATGCGACACATACCGACCTCCACCGCTCCTCCTCCAAGTTCGACCCCTTTCGGTCTCTCCGCCATTGACAAGGGGAAAAGGAAGGTCAAGGGGCCAACTCCATCAGAATCCGAGCCTACTCTGCAGAAGATGATGGAGGAGATCAACACATACCGGTCGGAGATCAACTGGGGACTGGGGAGGTCACCTCTTCTCCCTACGTCGCATCCTACTTCCGCTCCCGAAGGAGGTCACCTTCCAGAGGACGACTCCTGGCTAGGCTGGGACGTGGACCGGGTGAATAAGTAAGTCCAATCTCGTACTTTCTTGCTTTCCTTTATATTTATCGATCACTGATGATTTGCATCCTTTCGCAGCTCGAAGCTCACGCCGGATAAATTTTCCCCGGAAGTGCTGAGTTTCTTGAGGTCGCCCCAGCTCGTTCCGGCCAGGATCCTTGAAGACTAGCCAGCCTATCTCTCCAGGGGCCTACAAAACTTGCCTCGGGGATGGACGCAGATGGATCATGCCAATGCCCGTCGCCAGACGGGCAATTTGTACTCGGCTCTCATCCATTCCCAGAAAGCGGTCTTCTACTTGGAGAAGTCCAGCGCTCAGTTGGAGTCGGAGCTCGGGGAGCTGAGGAAGGCTCAAGCGCGGGTTACCTACCAGGCCAAGGCGATCCTTTCCGCGGCCAATGTTCAGAAGAAGTTGGAGACATCGAACGCTGAGCTCACTCTGAAGGTCTCTGATCTGGAGAGTCGGTTGGCTGGCGATGAGAAGGAGCTCTCGGTAGAGAGGGCGAGGGCAGCTCGGATTGAGGGCGAGCTGGTGGAGGCCCAGAAAGAGTTGGTCACCAAGGAGGAGCATTTCAAAAGAACTGAAGACCTAAATGCCAACTTCGCCTATGTGATGGCGTTTGTCGGGACCATCAGGATCTGTCATGCTGCAAATCCCTTGGGCAACCTCAGCGGGCTCGTCACCGAGCTGTCCGAATACATTCGCGACAACCCTCCTGCCCCCAATGTCTTGTTGGAGATTAAGGACATAGAAGACATGGGCGTCGACCTCTCCTTCTTCGCCAACCCGAGCCGGATTGTGCGCCCCATTCCTGATATCGATGAGGCTCAGGTGGGCTCTGCTGAGTCGATCTTGAGACTCCATTTGGGACGATCCGACATTCTCCGGAGGTCGCCGGAGGAGAGGCTGCAGGGGGGAGGCCGCTGATGGCCCGAGCACCAGCCTGGCTGAGACTTGAAGAAGTTTTTCTTATTTTGCTTGCATATGTAAATTTTCCTTTGTTTTTGACAATCTTCCCATGTACCGGCCCTCGGGCCTTACTTTATCAATAAAAATTCTTCTTTTTCATTCCTTCATTGTGTCGACTTGATTTTCTTATGCAACCTTTAATTCTGCTTGATCCTCGTTGTCTTATTTTTTATGATAATTGTTGTTCGGATATTGCTTTTAGTCGTCTTACAAGGTCGGGGGAAGTCACACCTCGCCGGGTTATGACTTCGCCTCCAGTATGTCGAAAGTCACAACTCGGGTGATTCACATTTTTTATATGCGATCCCCTTGGTTTTGACACAGGAATTTGGAAAAGAGAGGATCACTATTATTGATTGATACACTTTGTTTACAAGGATGCGAACCTACTAGTAATATTTCCTCAGGTGGGTCGCATTCCATGGGTACTGGGCCTTGGTACCGTTTGATTTTTCGAGCTCGTAGGCTCCATTTGGTAGAATCTTTGAGACTTTGAATGGGCCTTCCTAGTTTGGACCGAGGGCTCCCTTTGACTCTCCGAGTACCTTTTTCAATACCAAGTCCCCTTCTTTAGAACATCGGAGTCGCACTTTAGAATTATAGTACCTCTCTAACCTTTGCTTGTATCTTGCATTTCTCATGTTGGCCTCCAAACGCCTCTCTTCGAGTAGGTCTAGACTTCTGGCCAAGGCCTCATCATTGCGATCGAAGGTGACTTGACTTGTGCAGAGATTGGGAAAATTGACCTCTACGGGTACGACCGCCTCGGTTCTGAAAGCCAATGAGTAGGGGGTTTATCCTATTGAATTTCTACAGGTCATCCTATATGCCCATAACACATCCGGGAGCTCGCTAGCCCATTTTCCTTTCCCTCCCTCAATCTTGGCCTTGAGTGTATGCTTGATGATCTTGTTCACCACTTCGACCTAACCGTTCGACTATGGATGATATGGTGTTGAGAAGAGCTTTGTGATCTTCCATTTCTTGAAAAAGACATCAATTTTGAGGCTGTCAAATTGTTTGCCATTGTCAGACATGATCGCCTGTGGTAGACCAAATCTACAGATGATGTTCCGCCATATGAATTTGATGACGTGATCTTGATCTATGGTCGCCAATGCCTCAGCCTCGGACCATTTTGTGAAGTATCTACCGCTACCAGGGCGTATTTGACCGAGCCTGGAGCTGTTGGGAGTGGCCCAATGATGTCTATCCCCCACTTTGCAAATGGCCAAGGACTGAGGATGCTTGATAGCTCTTCTGGAGCAGCTTTGATGGAAGGGGCAAAGATTTGACATCTATGGCACTTGCGGGAGAAGATGATGGCATCGACCCTTAGTGTAGGCCAAAAATACCATTGCCTTGTGGTCTTATGGGCTAGCGATCCTTCCCCGGCTTGGTTTTCGCATTCCCCATCGTGTATTTCGCGCAGGACAACCTGCCCTTGTTCTGGTGTGATACATCGAAGTAGGGGTGTGCTGAAGCCTTGCTTGTACAACTCGTCGTGGATCATTGTGTATCATGCGGCTCGTAATTGCAATTGCCGAGCTTAGACTTGATCAGTTAGTAGGAGACCACTTATCAAGTATTCAATAATGGGTGTCATCCAGCTCGATGTCGGGGTTTCTAAGGTCACGACTCTCGCGTGTGCGGTAGATGGGTGGGATAGTGTCGTGATGGTGACATCCTTCATTTCTGGTGGTCCTTTGGAAGTCGCTAGTCACGCTAAAGCGTCGGCGCGCGAATTCTGTTCTCTCGGGATTAGTTTGACATGGACTTGTTCAAACTTCTGACATAATATTTTTACAATCTCTTGGTAGGCTGCCATCCTGTCGTCCTGTGCCTCGTATTCCCCCGAGACCTGGTGGGCCACGAGCTTGGAATCTGTGTGAACTTGCAGCCTTTTGACACGCATGGCTATCAACATCTCAAAGCCGCTGATGAGTGCTTCATATTCGGCCTCATTATTTGTCGCAGGGAAGTCGAAAGTGATGGCGTTCTGGAAAGAGATGCCCTCCGGACTTGTCAGGACCAAACCGGCCCCCGATTTATGGGAGGTCGCTAACCCGTCCACAAATAGCTCCCACGGAGGGCTGCTTGAACACCCGGCCTCTGAGGAGAAGGTAAGCTCGATGATGAAATCGGCTAGTGCCTGAGCTTTAATGGTAGGCTGGGGTGCGTATGTTATCCCGTACTGTCCGACCTCAATGGCCCATTTGAGGCATCGACCCGTTGTATCTGGTCGGTGAAGCACATTCCTCAGGGGTGTGGAGGTGAGGACTTCGACTTGATGATCGAAAAAGTATGGCCTCAGTTTTCTCACGCTCATGACCAGCGCGTATGCCAATTTCTCTAGCATCAGATACCGCTGCTCGGTTTAATTCAATGTTTGACTGACAAAGTAGATTGGAAATTCATTCCTATCTTCTACTCGGACGAGTACTACGCTCAGAGCTGTTTCAGAGGTCGCGAGGTATAGGAAAAGTTTTTCCCCTGGAACTGGTTTTGATAGAATTCTTATATCTGCCAGGTAAGTTTTGATTTTATCAAGAGCCTCCTGGCTTTCAGGTGTCCATTCGAACTTTAATTTTTTCCGGATCGTGTCGAACAGTGGTTTGCATTTATCCCCCATTCGGGAGATGAACCTGTTCAAAGCGGCCAGACAACCTGTGAGTTTCTGTACCTCTTTCACATTTTGAGGTGCTCCCATGTCTAATATGGCCTTGACTTTTGCAGGGTTGGCCTCTATTCCTCGCTTGCTGACCAGATGTCCCAAGAACTTTCCAGATTCGACCCCAAAATTACATTTCTTGGGGTTAAGTTGCATGTTGAATTTTCTTAGGATGTCAAAAGTTTGTGCCAGGTGCATCAGGTTCTATTCTGAAAGACATTCTTTTCCAACAGTAGATATTCTATTCTGTCAAGAATAACGTATGTCGCCTGTCTGGCTCGTGCACAGATATCTAATGATAGCCTGCAAAGGCATCCATGAACGACATTATCTCGTGGCCCGCCGTGTTGTCTATTAGGTGGTCGATGTGGGGCATGGGGAAGAAATCATTTGGACAAGCACTGTTGAGGTCGGTGAAGTCAATGCATAGTCGCCAAGTTCCGTTTTGACTTTTTCACCAATACGGCTTTAGCCACCCATTGGGGTTGATCGGCCTGTGTGATCAGGTCGTTGTCTAGCAATTTCTTTACCTATTTGGCTAACGCCGCATACTTCTCTGGGCCGAACTTTTGCCTTTTCTGGGCTATTGGCTTCCAAGCTGGGTCTATCAGCAATTTGTGACATGTGACTTTAGGGTCAATCCCCACCATGTCTTTGTGCGACCACCCGAAGATGTCTAAGTTCTTTTTGAGAAAGTCAATGACTTCCCCCTTCAGGCCGTCCGGTATCTTGGAGCCTATGATTACTTCTAGATCCGGCTGGGCTGGGTTTATCTTGACTTTCTCGAGGTCTTCCCCCGGGACGGCCCTTGGGGTACCTTGTCTGGGGTCGTCGATCTCTGCTTCGAGCATGAATTCTTCTGGTTCGGGCTCTATTCTTGGATCGAGGTCGTCATGACTCCTTTTCTTGTTTGTCTTGTTACTCAAATTTTCGCATTGTTTTTCACTATCTATTACAAGTATTTGTTTGCTAGATATCAGTGCGGAATTGAAAAGAGATGAGGAATAAATAAAACATCCTCTTGCATCAACTTGGTCACCTTTGACGGTGCCGACCAGCTCACTCTTGGTGGGAAACTTCACACAAAAATAAAAGGTTGAGGACGCAGCCTCGAATTCATGCTCAAAAGGCCACCGAGAAAACCGTTATACGAGTTCGGGAGGTCGACAACTAGAAAATATAAAAACCTAGTGGCCCTAACCTCTTCATTCAAAGTAGAAACTAATTCAACAGCTAGGCGGATCATCCCCGTCGGCTTCACAGTTGCATCTCCGAAGCCCTTCACGACGTGGTCGCATGGGGTGATGTAGGCATCATAGTCCCCGAGCTGGTCTAGAGTCTTCTTAAAGAGGATGTTGTAGAAAGCCCCTCCATATACTAGCAACCGACATACGGTAGTGCCCATGATATTGGCCTTAATCACCAAAGGATCGACGTTTATATAGATTATGCCGGCCTTATCCTTTTCGCCAAATTCGATCGTGTTGATCTCCTCCCCTACAGTGAAAACCGGTATCACCATCTTTCTGGCATTCTCTATCTCCCTTATCTCCGCCTTCATTCGCCTTTTGGATGAGCCGGTTGTGGAGAGTCCCCCAACCATCCTGAGCGGGGAGAGGGTGTGTATGACGTGACCTCCGGCGCCCTCAGGCATGGGTGGCACTGGTAGTTCTCCCTGGCCGGGGTTTCCTGGAGCGGGTTTCACCTGTTGGGGTCAGTTTGCCTATTGGTGACCTCTCTGGGCATGATCTTGATTCCTCTGAGGTCGCTTGACAAACTCATCCAACAACCCGTCCTCGTACAGCCTCCAAATCTGGGGAAGTAGATCTTTGCATTCGCTCGTGTAATGGCCTGTCTGCTCATGGAAATGGCAGAACTTGATGGGTTTCAACTTGCCCTTATTCTTGATAGGTCGCGGCGGGAGGAGTAATTCTCGCTCTCTGATCTAGTTGTAGACATGTACAGGTGTCATGCCTAGCGCCTCTATCAACTTTACCGAGATATTTTCATCGAAAGGTTTGAAGCTGCCGGGTGCCTTGTAGTGACCCCCGGTTTTCTTGGAGCTTTTCCTTGAGTCTGTGACCTCTTTATCATCGGAGAGTCTAAACTCCAGAAGTTCTATGCATTGATAAGGTCGCTAGCTCGCCTTCGGAAGTCGGTATAGCTGACTGGATATTTGGTGGTCATGCGTCGCCATAGTTTGGTTCCCTTTTTTAGGCTGGAAACTGCCCCGAGTACCTTGGCCTCATCTCCGATGGGGTCCCCTTCGAGGATGAGTTTGTCGATCCTTTCAATGTAGGATCGATCTGACTCTGTGTCCCCTTGTTGGGTATTCATTAGTCGCTGCCTGGTCGCAGGTCGGGGTGCCAAGGCCGTTAAATGGGTTAAAAACAATCTGGCGAGCTGTTCGAAAGTGTCCACCGAGAAAGGTGGCAGTGAGGTGAAACATTGATGAGCCTGGTCATTTAGGGTCAGAGAAAACAACCAACATTTTGTGGCTTCAGATGCGCCCATGGAGGCCATGTAGGAGTTATACTCCGCTACGTGAACCCTTGGGTCCAAGTTTCCACTGTAGCGATCCAGAGCCGCTATATTGATTTTCCTTTGGGTAGGTGCCAGAGTAACCATAGTTCCGAGCGGGGAATCTGGGATGGTGAGGTTATGGTCTGCCCCCGCCGGCCCATTCTAATTCTCTGCTCGTTCGAGAAGCCGATGGACCATCCTAGCTATCGCATCGATCTTCACATCACGATGATCCCTGGATAGGATGGTCGCTCGTGGGTCGCCATGGTGGATTATCGAGCCCCTCGGTAGTTCGTCGTGATGCATGTTCAAAGCTAAAGCGAGGTCTCATTCCACCTGGTCGGCAAGTCGGGGCTGAGACTGAGCCTCATCCTCGATGATCATCGGGGCTTTCTGGGCCCCCTGATTTCCAAGTTGATAGAACACATTGCCCGATTCCGCCGGTTTTTCCATGAGTCAGTGGTTCCAAATGATGGCGTGCTTCGCTGGGTCATACGCAAGTTGGCCCGTGGAATGGGCTTTTTCGACAAGAACAGTCTTGCCCTTAGAGGTTCCGGCATCGTGCACCGTCTTCTTGATCGGCGGCTATTCGCCTTCATCATCGAAGGTGATGCGTTTCTTGTTGAGGACGACCATCACGGCCTTTACATCCTCCGGTGTCCGAACATGGTTCCACCAATCGGGGGTGGCCTTTGGGATGGCGGGGTTAAAGAAGTGTTAGAAATTGTTCACGTCGATGTGTGTGGTTCAATGCAAATCAAAGCTAGAGGTGGCTGCAAGTATTTCGTTACTTTTATCGATGATTACTCACGCTATGGATACATTTTCCTAATGAAGCATAAATCTGAGACCTTTGATAAATTCAAAGAATTTAAGGCTCAAGCAGAGAATCATAAGGGAGAAAGTATCAAGTTTCTACGATCTGATCGTGGAGGTGAATACCTCAGCGATGAATTTCTTAACTACCTATCGGAAGTGGGGATTGCATCCCAGTTGACTGCACCCGGTACCCCTCAACAAAATGGGGTTGCAGAACGAAGGAATATAACGCTTTTAGAAATGGTAAGGTCGATGATGAGTTATGCGGATTTACCAAAATCGTTCTGGGGTTACGCATTAGAAACAACGGCTTATATTTTGAACCTAGTTCCATCCAAATCGGTACCTAAAACCCCGAGAGAATCGTGGACGGGGCGCAAGCCCAGTTTTGGACACATCAGGATCTGGGGGTGTCCGGCATACGTGCTAGACAAGGAAGCCGGTAAATTGGATGCACGTTCGGAATTAAGGATGTTCACAGGGTACCCCGAAGGAACTAAAGGATGCATGTTCTATGGTCCCGAAGATCAAAAGGTGGTAATCAGTACTCACTTTAGATTTTTGGAAGAAGACTATATGAACAATCGAAAGCCTAGAAGTGAAATTACCTTAGAAGAACTTAGGGGGCCAACTCAGTTGCCAACTGTACAAAATGATATACCAAACGTCACGCCTACACAATCGAAACCTCGTCATAGTGGGAGGGTTATCAGACAACCCGAGAGATTATTGGGGATCGGAGAGTCTTCGGACTTGATCTCCGCAGAAGAATCAGATCCATGGTCCTACAACGAGGCGATCCAAGACAAAGATGCTCAATCTTGGCAAACAGCAATGAAAGCCGAGATGGGTTCAATGGGTCACAACAAGGTGTGGGAGCTAGTCGAACAACTTGATAGGGTAAAATCCATCGGATGCAAGTGGGTATACAAGAGAAAAAGGGGACCAGACAGAAGGGTTGAAACTTTCAAAGTAAGACTTGTGGCGAAAGGGTACACTCAGAAAGAAGGGATTGATTATGAGGAAACCTTTTCCCTCATAGCCATGCTCAAGTCCATCCGCATTCTCTTGTCGATTGCTGCGCATCTAGATTTTGAGATCTGGCAGATGGACGTCAAGACAGCTTTCCTTAATGGAAATCTTGACGAAGTAATCTATATACAACAACCCGAAGGCTTCATTGAAAAATGCCAAGAACATCTGGTTTACAAGCTCAGGAAGTCCATTTATGGATTGAAGCAAGCATCCCGAGCTTGGAATCAGTGTTTTGATCAAGTTATAAAATCCTACGGATTCGATCAAAATGAATTTGAAAGTTGTGTCTATAAAAAGCGTGACGGAACTGCATTGGTATTTTTGGTACTATACGTGGACGACATTCTGCTCATCGGAAATGATGTAAAGGTGTTATCAGATGTAAGGGCATGGCTGTCAAAACAGTTCGATATGAAGGACTTAGGAGAAGCCGGTCACATCCTAGGGATCAAGATCACTCGAGATCTCAGGAAAAGAATGATCGGGCTTTCGCAAGCCTCATACATAGATACTATTTTGAAGCGCTTCAGCATGCAGGATTCCAAGAAAGACTTTGTGCCCTACAGACACGGAATCCATCTATCCAAAGAGATGTGTCCCAAGACACAGAAAGAGATAGATGACATGAAGGGTATCCCTTATGCTTCGGTTGTGGGAAGCCTCATGTATGCAATGCTGTGTATGAGACCGGATATCTGCTTTGCCATAGACATGGTGGCAAGATATCAAAGCAAACCTGGGAAAGAACATTGGACTGCAGTAAAGAACATTCTGAAGTACCTGAAAAGGACATGAAACAGAATGTTAGTTTACAAGTCAGACAGTCTGATCCTCATCGGTTACACGGACTCGAATTTCCAATCAGACGTTGACTCCAGAAAGTCTACCTCGGGTAGTATGTTTTGCATGGGGGGAGGAGCCATGACATGGAGAAGCGTAAAGCAGAAATGCATCGCTGATTCTACCATGGATGCCGAGTACGTCGCTGCTTGTGAAGCAGCGAAGGAAGCGATTTGACTCAAGAACTTCCTGGTGGACTTGGACGTGGTCCCAAATTTTCCCGGCAAAATCACGGTCTACTGTGATAACGTCGGAGCAGTTGCAAATTTAAGGGAACCGAGAGCCCACAAAGCCAACAAACACATTGAAAGAAAATACCATCTCATACGAGAAATCGTTAAGAGAAGAGACATTGAGGTGGCTAAGATTGCATCAGAAGACAACCTAGCAGATCCCTTCACAAAGGGTCTGCCTCAGAGTACATTCAAGAGACATATGGAAGGAATGGGTGTCAAGGACGTTGTCAATCTGCTTTGAGTATAAGTGGGAGAAATATTATTAGGTTCATGTAGGGTGACACTAGATGTCACATAGAACATAAGACATGCTGTAGTATACATAAAGCAGACTTTGAGTATAAGTGGGAGATTGTTGGGGTTATACTGAAAAGTATGCTTTTACTTTGTATAACCAAACTGAAGTTTCTTATTTATTTACTGAAATAAATTATTTAATCACTGTTGCATTAAATATGAATGAATGTTATACATGTTTATTGCAAACCCGTTCAATAAGACAATACGTATTACGTTGTAGTTAATTTGGTGATACCCGATCACTGAAGATCAAATTAACAGCCCTCGTAATTAAGTACAAATTCACAACCCAGATGGAAATGAACGAACCATCATGAACGGTTGAAGTGTGAGACCCAGATTGGCCTGTCTTGACCAAAGGATCACACTAGCGCATTTAGGTGCGCTGAATGAGGACCCACAGGAGGACAAACTCTTCGGTACTGAATATACAAGAATTAGACCTCATTGGTGTGTTGTTTCTTAATCTCCGTCGCTTAAATAGGATCGTGTGAAATTAATAACTATTGCTTTGACTTATGATGTGAAGAGAGTCAATGCGATTCGATACCTTATATCTTGGGCAATATTATTAATTACATGACGATTGCTGACATTTAATATGGAGAATCGCGTGCAAGTACGTCTTGCTTGATTTGTCCCCTTGGTGGGCTCATATCCTTTATCATGCCAAATCTTGCAAGTGGAATTTATTTCCGGCATGGATAATAATGTTGAGCTGTCTTTACTCCAAGGACAAAGATATTAATTAATATAAAGCTTGTTCAGTGGCTTAATTAATTAATGGACTAAGATAATCTTAAACGTGGGAAATAATGATTGGGAGCCGTGTTATATGTGAAATCGTAATATGGGTTAAGATGGATAGTTCAATATTAATTTTATAGTGGAGTAAATTAATATTAATGGACTTGAATAATATTTGGCCCAAAATATTATAGCTTCATAGTCCATTGGAAGTCCAATCTTAATTCTCCTAAAGGCCCCCCAAATAGCCCAAAATAAAGTCCAATTAATGAGAGAGAGAAGAAAATATTTTGCTATATTTCCATGTTAATATTTTCAAAAATTATGTAGAAAAAAGGAAGAAAAGATTGTCTTGATTTTCTTGTAGATATTTTTTGGAAAGTGATAATTATTGTAGGAATACATAATTATCCCATAAATTCAAGAAGTCAAATCTTGACTTCTTTATTCTTGTTAATTTCGAAAATAATAGGTAGAAGAGGGAAAGAAATATTTACGAAATATTTAATTAAGGAGAAAAGAATATAGAAGATATATTCAAGATTTCTTGGAGACCAAGAAAAGATTTTCTTCCTTATATTTTGACCTAAATTTCGACTACCTCCTCCCTATAAATAGGAGATGAATTTTTCATCTCCAAGATAACACAAAAATTTGATTTTTTCAAAAAAATATCAGCATCAACAAAATATCAATTGATTTTTGAAACGTCGTCAGATTGTGTTTTTTCGAAAAACTTCAATTATGAGTGTGTAATTCCATGTGTTGGAATTATTAGAAATCCACAAAGGTGGTAGCAAAATATTTAATTTCTCTCCCATTAAAATCGTTCGTTGAAATCTTCCCACCGGATAGCGTTTGTGGACTTTGGGGATATATTTGGGAAGGCTCTTGGGTTGATTCATCCGTTTGATTCTTCAAGAGGTTAGTAATTCCGTAACTCCTAATTCCGCATGTTTAGGATTTACGTGAATTATGTGTACGCATGTTGTTTATTATTATGTTGAATTGATTTAGGATTAATTCATGTTAGTAATTAACTGTTTAATTTAAATATGTATTTAAATAATCACCTCGAATAGATCCGGGCACCCCGATTTTCCCAACAATTTCTTCTTTCAGCAACACCATTCTGTTGTGGAGTCCTTGCAGCTGATGTTTCATGTGTTATTCCATTTGCTGCACAATAATCAGATATAATATGGTTGATAAATTCAGTGCCTTAATCTGATCTGATTTTGACCACACTCAAATTCTTTTCATTACTAAGTCTTTTCAGTAATTCAGGCAGTTTTGTCTGAGTCTCTTTCTTACTGAGTAAGAATATTGTTGGGGAATGAGTTGCACAGATCTATTCGGGGTGAATATTTAAATACAAATTTAATTAATTAATTATTGCTAGCATGAATTAATCCTATATTAATTCAAATAATAATTGCAACAACATATCATGCATATAAAAAGCCACGTAAAACCTACGCATGCGGAATCTACGGGTTTACGTGAACGTACCTCTCGGGATGGCAATGACTTCGGTCGGACGGACTAACCAAAAGGACTTCCCAAATATTCCCTTAGCCCTTGCTCAATTATCCGGTGGAAGGACACTCGTCGAACAATTAACAAAAGGAAAAAATAAACTTTGTTGCACCACCTTTGTGGATTTGCTAATATTTTCAGCACATGGAATTGTAATTGGGAATGAACTAATCATCCCCTATTTATAGGAGAGGGAGTGGTCGAATTTCTAGTGAAATATCAATGTGGGAAAAGACTTTTCTTGGTCACCAAGAAATCTTGAATATATCTTCTATATTCTTTTTCCCATAATTAAAATATTCCACAAAAATCCCACCTCCTCTAAATATGGATTTTTTGAAAATTTTAATGTGCAAGATTCCAAGATTTGGATCTTCTTGAACTTATGATATATTCTTGTATTTTAAGAAATACATATCTTCCATAATATCTTTTCAAGAAAATCAAGAAAATCTTTCTTGCCCATTATATTTCCTATTTTTCGAAAATTACTATATAGATAAGCTAGTGGGAGATTTCTTGAATTTAATGAGATAATCTTGTATTCCAAGAATACATATCTCCATTCCATAACAAAATTCAAAGAAAATCTTTCTCCCAACATATCTATAAATTTTGAAAATTTTGGTTGGAAAATTAAGCAACAATATTTATTTTATTTTAATCACATTTTCAGTTATTGGACTATTTGTTGGGCTACTCAGGGGGCCTTTAGGAGAATTAAGATTGGACCTTCTAATGGATCTTGAATATCTAATATTGAGCCACAATATAATTCAAGCCCATAAATATTAATTAATCCCACTACATAATTAATATTGCCACTATCCATCTTAACCCATATTACAAATCAATATGGCTCCGGTCATTATTTCCGTGTTTAAGATTATCCAAACTCATTAATTAATTCAAGCATTTGAAATAGCTTTCCGTTAATTAATATCTTTTGTCCTTGGTCGAGGAACCGGTTCAACATTATTATCCATACGGAAACTAATTCCACTTGCAAGATTTGGTATGATAAAACTTATGAACCTCCCCAGGGGGCAAATCAAGCAAGCGTGCTTGCAACACGATTCTTCGTATTAAATCTTAGCAATCACATGTGACCAATAATATTGCCCAAGATAAAAAGTATTGAATCTCTCCGATTCGCTACCCATGATAAGTCAAAGCAATAGTTACCAATCCCACGTGATCCTATTTAAGGGACTAAGATTAAGAAACAACGAACTCATCGAGGTCTAATTCTTCCTTGTTGATTCAAGAATTTATCCTCCTCAGAGGTCCTATTCAACAGATCGGTCATGCACTAGTGTAATCTCTTGGTCAAGACAAACCAATCTCGAGCCTTACACCTCAACCTTTCGCGATGGATTGTTCATTTCCATCTAGGTCGTGAATGGTGTTTTTTAGTTACAAGCGATCGTTAATTTAATCTTACGTGATCCGTATCACTAAATTAACTACAATGTAACACGTCATTTAATTATTGAACAATTATGCAAAGAAATATATGTAACATTCAATCATATTTAAAGCATCAGTGATAAACAATTTATTTCAGTAAATAAGTCTCGAAATCCAGTTTCGATTATACAAAGTAAAAAGCATACTTTTCAGTATAATCCCAACAATCTCCCACTTATACTCAAAGTCGCTTTTTAAGTATACTACAACATGTCTCGAGTAGTCCGTGACATCTAATGTCACCTACACGAACCTAATAATTTTCCCTCCCACTTATACTCAAAGCAGATCGGCAAACGGTCTTGACACCCATTCCACTCACATGTCTCTCGAATGTATTGAGAGGCGACGCTTTGTGAATGGATCTCGCTAGGTCGTCCTCGAGACGCTATCTTTGCCACATCTATATCTCCTCTCTTAACGATTTCTCGTATAAGATGTCTTTCCTTTAATGTGTTTGTTTGACTCGTGGACTCTTGGTTCTCTTGAATTTGTAACTGCCCCTAGCAGATATTGCTAGACAAATTCAGAACACCATCCAAGTCCACTAAGAAGATCTAGAGCCCAATCGGTTCTTTCACTGCTTCACAAGCAACTACTTACCCGAGTCCCATGGTTGAGTCAGTGATGCATTTCTGCATCACACTCGTCCATTTGATGGCTACACTTCCCAAATGGAAACACACTAACTGAGGCAGATAATTTATGGAATCTAAATCTGATTGGAAATCAGAGTCCGTGTAGCCGATGAGGATTGGAGTACCTGACTGATAAATCAACATTCTATCCCGAGTTCTTTTCAGACACTTCAGAATGTTTTTAACTGTCGTCCAATGCGCTTTCCCTGGGTTACTTTGATATCTTGCTACCATACCTACGGCAAAACAGATATCCGGTCTCGTACACAACATTGCATACATAAGGTTTCTGACAGCCGAAGCACAAGGAATACCTTTCATGTCATCTATCTCCTTTTGCGTCTTAGGGGACATTTTCTTGGATAGATGGATTCCAAATCTGAAAGGTACGAATCCTTTCTTGGAATCATGCATGCTGAAGCGTTTCAAGACAGTGTCTATGTATGAAACTTGCGATAACCAGATCATCCTTTTCTTGCGATCTCGAGTGATCTTGATCCCAAGGATGTGTCCGGTTTTCCCTAAGTCTTTCATATCAAACTATTTTGAAAGCCATGCCCTTACGTCTGATAACACCTTCACATCGTTCCCGATGATCACAATGTTATCTACGTATAGTACTAAGAATACCAATACAGTTCCGATACGCTTCTTATACACACAACTTTAAAACTTGTTTTGATCAAACCCATAAGACTTTATTACATGATCAAAACTTTGGTTCCAAGCTCTGGATGCCTGTTTGAGTCCGTAAATGGACCTCTTGAGCTTACAAACTTGGTGTTCTTGGCCTGTTTCAATGAAGCCTTGGGGTTATTGCATATGGATCTCTTCATCAAGACTTCCGTTAAGGAAAGCTGTCTTGACATCCATTTGCCAGATTTCAAAGTTGAAAATGCGCAGCAATCGATAAGAGAATACGGATGGACTTAAGCATGGCTACGGGCAAAAAAGTTTCCTCATAATCGATCCCTTTCTTTCTGAGTATAACCTTTCGCCATTAGTCTTGCTTTAAAAGTTTCAACCTTCACGTCCAGTCCTCTTTTCCTCTTATATGCCCACTTGCATCTAATGGGTTTGACCCCATTACGTGGTTCGACTAGCTCCCACACTCTATTATGAAACATAGAACCCATTTCGGCTTTCATTGCTATTTGCTAAGAATCTGCATCCTTATCTTGGAGTGCCTCGTCATATGTCCATGGGTCTGATTCCGAGAATCAAGTCCGAGGACTCTCCTATTCCCATGAATCTCTCGGGCTGTCTAACACCCCTCCCACTATGACGAGGCTCCGTTGTGAAAGCGTATCGTTTGGTATATCATCTAGTACAGTTGGCACTGAGGTTTGCCCTCTAAGCTCATTTAAGGTAATCTCACCTCTGGGTTTTCTTTGGTTCATATAGTCTTCTTCCAAAAATCTAAAGTGGGTGCGGATGACCACCTTTTGATCTTCGGGACTATAGAACATACACCCTTTTGTTCCCTCGGGTATCCTACAAACAACCTTAATTCTGATCGAGGATCCAATTTACCGGCTTCCTTGTCCAACACGTAGGCCGGACACCCCCAAATTCTCATGTGTCTCATACTAGGCTTGCGCCCGGTCCACAAATCTTTGGGATTTTGGGAACCGATTTGGATAACACCAAGTTCAGAATGTAAGTCGCTGTTTCCAAGGTATGACCCCAGAACGACTCGGGAAGATCAGCATAACTCATCATTGATCTAACCATTTCCAAAAGAATTATGTTTCTTCGCTCTGCAACCCCGTTTTGTTGAGGGGTTCCGGGTGCAGTGAGCTGGGATACAATCCCTTCATCAGATAAGTAGTTCAAAAACTCATTGCTGAGGTATTCGCCTCCACGATCAGATCATAGAGACTTGATACGTTTTTCCTTGTGATTCTCTGTTTGAGCCTTAAATTCTTAGAATTTCTCAAAGGTCTCAGATTCATGCTCCATAAGGAAAATGTACCTTGAGTAATCATCAATAAAATTGCTCATAACCTCCTCTTGCTTTGGTTGACATTGAACTACACACATCTTTGTAAACGATCTCTAACACTTCTTTAACCCTATTCCCCTTGGCTCCAAATGCCCTCTTGGTCATATTACTCTCCAAACATGATTCGCAGGTTGGAATCGGTTCAACTTGGAGAAGCCCTAGTGAACCGTCTCTCACCAACCTTTGGATCCTCTTTGGATTTATATGACCCAATCTTAGATGCCAAAGAAGTGTCTCGTTCACGTCTGATGAACGTTTTTCTTTTCTCGGAAACAATTGATGTGTTATAGGATACATTTCGTGAGTGGTGTGCACAGTTAATTGTATAGAGATCATTCAACAACGTTCCATGACAGATAAATTTATCAAAAAAAATGGTAACAACTTTATTAAAAAGTAACCGAATATCCATCATAAAAGTTTAGAAACTGAAAACGAATTCTTTCTAAAATTCGGAACGTAAAGAATATCTCAAAATTAAAACACTGTCTTCAAAAGACAGGTGCACTTCTCCCACTGCTTCAGCTGCCACTCTCGTAGCATCGCCCAGTGTGATGAGGACCTCACTCCCACTAAGTTGCCGGGTCCGCTTGAACCCCTGTAATGTGAAACAAACATGATTAGTGGATCCCGTATCCACCACCCACAAAATGGGAGGCATACGCCGCTAAACAAGTTTCAAACAACTAGTGCGTGAGTATTACCTTTCTTTCCTTTCCTTTTGGGATCGGAACAGGCTGACCTCGATTGTCCTACTCTCCCGCTTTCCAAAGTTTTCCTCATACTTGATCCCATGCTTCTATTTGATGTTGAGTCTTCTTGGTTTAACCTTCTTCTCTTTTCATCATCCTTATCACCACTTGATCTAGGATGAAGAGAAGATTTCCGTTTCCCCAAGTTCTTTTCCTCGCGCTCCACTTCCTTTTCAACCAAAGTCAAAGCATTTATAAGATCCTCCACTTTAAAATCTTGATCTTCCATTAGATACTCATCTTTGGTAAGGATTGGATAATGAAATCAACCTTAGTATTGAAGTCATATTTTTCGCCGAGGATCTCAAGTTCCTCAAATAGCACCATAACCCTAAAGACGTGTTGTGCTGCGGTCGTCCCTTTTTCCAATTTTAACTGAGCAATTTCTTGCTTCACACTTTGGACTGCCATATGGGTATGATGTCCGAACATCGCTTCGAGATTCTTTAAGATGTCTGCAGCTGACTCATATTCTTGATGAAGGCGCCTCAACGCATCTGACATATGTGCCAGAATTGTTTCCTTCATCAAACCGTTTGCCAGCTCCCATTCACCATAAATCATCTCATCCCATATTCCGGCATCCTTAGTTGGTTTTTCGGGTTTTGGTGAATCAAGTACCCATTCGGAAGATGATGCGGTTAGGACAGATTTTATTTTGTGTTTCCAACCAAAATAGTTTTCACCAAAAAATAAAAGGTCTTTAGGTATATTCGATAGTGGATTAGAAGGTTGTGACATGATGAACTGAAATAAACAATAATATGCATAAGCACAAATATATCACAAGGTTTGATCACATGCATCATATTAAAATCTCAAAAATATGAACATGTATCAGCCAACATCTCAAAACAGTTTAAATAAGCCACGTTGGGTGGGTCATTATTTAAACACATTCAAGGTGTTACAAACAAGAACGATTTACAAACCTTTAATATCAAAATTAATAGTTGGCTCCCACTTGACCAATATAAAATTCGACAGGACTTCGGAGAAGTATATGCATATCAATTTTATACCTAAGTAATAACCATGATTAAATCTGGGATTACTATTTCGCTTTGATCGAGCCTCGTTGGGAGGGTCATCGCCGCCACTAGTAATAACCCACAATCATCCGTTTGGAATTCATTCATGTGAAACCTATCTTTTTGATCGTTCGTTGGGGAAATTTCTCTAAAAGAATTCACAAATAAATAAATCATGGAGGTCAAAATTAATTCAATTTTATTATCCGGAATAAAATTTTCAATTAATTATTTAAACATACTTAGTAATTTTTAAAGTTGAGATTTTTCCATTTGGCAACCCTCATGCAAACACATTTAAACAAATTAAATAAAGCATAAGATAGCGCAAATTAAATCAAGCAAAAGCAGAAAAAAAAATAAACATATTGGGCACAAATTATCCAATTGTCATGGTTTGATTTTTTTGGCTTGCTCTAGAAAAACACGTCTCGAATTTCTCCCCCTCGTTCGTCTCGAAAAAAAAACCGTCTCGAACCGCCACGCCAGCGGCTTCGCGGACCGGGATCTTGCGCCCAAGATCCGGCGAGCCACTTTGCAGGATAGCCTCGGTAGCTCGGCACCGCTCTGCAGGCCACGCCCGCCAGTGCCTCGCACGCCTCGGTAGGTGTCGGTAGATCTCGGCAGGCGACGCGCTCATCCGCGTGCATCCCGCGTCGCTTTCGCTCGCTTTCGCCGCCTTGCCTGACGACCGGCGGCGCCACGTATCCAAGACAAGCATAGCCACGGCAGACCAAGCGACCGCGTCTGCTCGCCGGCCCGTTCGCTTTCGCCGGCGGCGCGCCCTTCCCGTCTTGGCTTCCGGTTGCCCGACCTCGCCCTGCGCCCATGCGTGCCGGTAGCGCCTCCCTACTCCTACGGGTTCGGATTTCGTCCTTTAATTTTTCGTCTCTTCGTTTTCGATCCGGTTATAATTTATTTACAAAAAATAAATAAACCTAGATCTATACTAGTCTATTACATTGATCAAATCAAACAAATCCTAGTCTACTAGTGGATTTTCTCACGAGGCAAAAACAAATCGAAGCTAATCGAATTAAAAAACCACGGTTTATATGCATGCAAAATAAAACATTAAAATCCATGACAATTGGATACCGCAAAAGCAGATCTAACAGGTTCTACTATCCAATTTCAAATTTAATGTCCATTTAATTAAATTACAATTTAAAAAATTGAGCAAAACGGTGGCTCGATGCGCTTGTTGGGGAATGAGTTGCACAGATCTATTCGGGGTGAATATTTAAATATAAATTTAATTCATTAATTATTACTAGCATGAATTAATCCTATATTAATTCAAATAATAATTGCAACAACATATCATGCATATAAAAAGCCACATAAAACCTACGCATGCGGAATCTACGGGTTTACGTGAACGTACCTCTCGGGATGGCAATGACTTCAGTCGGACGGACTAACCAAAAGGACTTCCCAAGTATTCCCTTAGCCCTTGCTCAACTATCCCGTGGAAGGACACTCGTCGAACAATTAACAAAAGGAAAAAATAAACTTTGTTGCACCACCTTTGTGGATTTGCTAATATTTCCAGCACATGGAATTGTACTTGGGAATGAACTAATCATCCCCTATTTATAGGAGAGGGAGTGGTCGAATTTCTAGTGAAATATCAATGTGGGAAAAGACTTTTCTTGGTCACCAAGAAATCTTGAATATATCTTCTATATTCTTTTTCCCATAATTAAAATATTCCACAAAAATCTCACCTCCTCTAAATATGGATTTTTCAAAAATTTTAATGTGCAAGATTCCAAGATTTGGATCTTCTTGAACTTATGAGATATTCTTGTATTTTAAGAAATACATATCTTCCATAATATTTTTTCAAGAAAATCAAGAAAATCTTTCTTGCCCATTATATTTCCTATTTTTCGAAAATTACTATATAGATAAGCTAGTGGGAGATTTCTTGAATTTAATGAGATAATCTTGTATTCCAAGAATACATATGTTCATTCCATAACAAAATTCAAAGAAAATCTTTCTCCCAACATATCTATAAATTTCGAAAATTTTGGTTGGAAAATTAAGCAACAATATTTATTTTATATTAATCACCTTTTCAGTTATTGGACTATTTGTTGGGCTACTCAGGGGGCCTTTAGGAGAATTAAGATTGGACCTTCTAATGGATCTTGAATATCTAATATTGAGCCACAATATAATTCAAGCCCATAAATATTAATTAATCCCACTACATAATTAATATTGCACTATCCATCTTAACCCATATTACAGTCAATATGGCTCCCGGTCATTATTTCCCGTGTTTAAGATTATCTAGCCCATTAATTAATTCAAGCCACTAAAATAGCTTTCCGTTAATTAATATCTTTTGTCCTTGGTCGAGGAACGGTTCAACATTATTATCCATACCGGAAACTAATTCCACTTGCAAGATTTGGTATGATAAAACTTATGAACCTCCCAAGGGGGCAAATCAAGCAAGCGTACTTGCTCACGATTCTTCGTATTAAATCTTAGCAATAATATTGCCCAAGATAAAAAGTATTGAATCTCTCTGATTCGCTACCCATGATAAGTCAAAGCAATAGTTACCAATCCCACGTGATCCTATTTAAGGGACGAAGATTAAGAAACAACGAACCACTGAGGTCTAATTCTTCCTTGTTCAGTTCTGAAGAATTTTATTCTCCTGTAGGTCATATTCAGCGCATCAGTCATTCACTAGTGTAATCTCTTGGTCAAGACAAACCAATCTGAGCCTTACACCTCAACCTTTCGCGATGGATTGTTCATTTCCATCTAGGTCGTGAATGGCGTACTTTTAGTTACAAGGGACTGTTAATTTAATCTTCTGTGATCTGGTATCACTAAATTAACTACAATGTAACGCGTACGAATTATTGAACAGTTATGCAGTAAATATATGTAACATTCAATCATATTTAAAGCATCAGTGATAAACAACTTATTTCAGTAAATAAGTCTGGAAATTCAGTTTCGATTATACAAAGTAAAAAGCATACTTTTCAGTATAATCCTAACAAATATGACCCATGTGTATCTAGAGTAGTCATCAACTACTACCAATGTATATTTCCTGCCATTTGTGCTCACAGGTGTTACTGGACCAAATAGATCCATATGTAGCAATTGAAGTATTCTATCAGTAGAAACTTCTACTTTTCTTTTTGAATGATGCTCTTATCTTTTTGTCTTTCTGACAAGCATCACAAACATGATCCTTACTGAACACTTCATTAGGTAACCCCCTCACAAGTGCTAATCTTGCAAGTTTATTCAGGGTTTTGAAGTTCAAGTGATTCAGTCTTTTGTGCCATAACCAACTGGTTTCAGTAGCTCTCTTAGCCATTAAACATGTATCCATAGGAGTCAGTCTCCAATCAGCAAGATACACATTTCCTTTTCTAGTACCAGTTAGTAGTACTTGTTGTGAAATATTATCTTTCACATAGCACAAGTTCTTTAAGAATTCAACACTGAATCCTTTATCATAGAATTGGCTGATGGAAAGCAAGTTATGCTTTAAACCAGACACATATGATACACCATGGATATGAACAGTATCAATTTCAAGTGTTTCATATCCTTCTGTCTGTCCTTTGGAGTTGTCTCCAAAAGTTATTTGAGGGCCTTTCTGTTCAACATAGTTAGTGAGCAAGTGTTTATATCCTGTAATGTATTTTGAGCATCCACTGTCCAAGTACCATGCAACATGTGCTATTTCAGTTCCACTCATCAGGGTTATGTTGTCTTCCTTCAGTTCAGTGCCCTTTTCCTTTACTTGAAACAAAATCAGGCCTTAGGTACCCATTTGGTGTAGGGTCCTACCAGGTTAGCTTTACCTTTTGGAACCCAAATCTGCCTCACAACTCTAATTACTTTAGAGTGGCTGATTTGTCTTCCATAAACATCTACATACACATTCACCACCTTAGATGCCTTGGCAGTACCCTGTGTATGAGTCCCAGCCTTAGCATGAACATGAGCCTTAGAGTTCTTCTTGGGTTCAGGCCTCTTGTTCCAGTGCTTTGGCTTTGGTGCAGCTGATCTATGTCTCTGCTAACTTGGGTTCAGGAAACCTTTACCCTTAGGCAAGTGGGGTTTAGGTTGCCTGTACTGAAATCAGGGTCTTTCAGTATCTTGAGGATTTGGTCTCTTCAGTTGAGAATATCTCTGCTGAGTGTTTCTTTTCTGAAGATTCCTCTGATGGTTCAGGCAGATTTCTTCAGGTTGGTATTCTTAGCCCGAGGCTTCAAAGTACTGGCTTGAGGATTTCCTACTGAGTGTTCAGGTTTTCTAACCTTGCCTTGAGGTTTGGGCTTTCTTTCCTGAACCTTCAGTTTCTCTGAAACCATAGGTCCTTTACCCTTGTCTAAAACACGGGGTTGTTCTTCAATGTGAAGATCAGTACGAACCTTCGGTTTAACAAAGACAGTCTTAGTGCCACTTGTAGAAGTAGCATTCAGAAGATCATGAGAGGTTCCCCCTGGATTATATCCCAATCCAACCTTTATAGTTGCAGGTCTTTGATAACTCTGAATTTCATCTATTGTATGAGATGCAGAATTCAATAGAGTTAACTTTCTCTGCAAACTATCCTCACCTTTCTTTAGAGCTTCATGTTTCTCAAAGAGGTCATTGAACTCAGTCCTGATAAGTTGATTTTCCTCAGTGGATTTCTCTAATTTTCCTTTCAGGGCCTCTACCACTTTTCTTTTTTTTTTGAGAGTTGTACTTTCAGATCATCCAGTTCATCAGTAACTCCCATCAATTGAGAAGTGATCTCAGCAGCATTAGATTTTTTCCATTTTAGATTCTCAACAGTCAGTCCTTCTTTGCTCTTGAGTTTCAATGAACAGTTCTTGTAACACATAATAGTCCTTCATCAGATTCTCAAAAGAATCCATCAGGTCAAAATTGCTGGTCACAGATGAACTTGATAACTCAGGTGGGTTAAGATGGATAGTGCAATATTAATGAGCTGAATAATATCATGGCTCAATATTGTAATTTAGAGCCCATTGGGAGGTCCAATATTAATTCTCCTAAAGGCCCCTCAAGTAGCCTAATATAAGTCCATTAACGAAAAGGTGATTAAAATAAAAGAAGAAATGTTGTTGCTAATTTTTCCTAATTTTTTGAAAAATATAAGACAAGAAAGAAAGAGATTTTCTTGGAAAGATTTTATGGAAGATAAATATTCTTGGAATACAAGATTATCTCATAAATTCAAGAATCTTTGACTTTGACTTTTCTTATGAGAGTTTTTTGAAAATTTCATTAAAATAAGAAGGAAGATTTAAATGGAAAATTATTTATGGAAAAGAGAATATATTAGATGTTGGTCCCAGGGTAAACGAGTCTCACACGTGTATGGGGGGGGAATACACGTGTATGGTGATTTTTAAACTTTTCAAAAAACACTATAATCAGTGAGTCAGGATGTCCTGAAGATTAGTCCTGAGAAGCACAAAATGCCCTGAGTCAAAGTCTACTGAGACAATAACACTGAGCGTCTTTCAGAGACTTCAAATTAGCTCAACTGATTCTGAGTTTTAAATCAGAGTCCAAATAAGCTTGGAGTAGATAATGATCTTACTGACTACTCATGAGAGTTGATCAGTTTGATAACTATCTATACTAGCTTATCTAGAGTGCGAAATGTGTAGGCCCTAAGTTTATACTCATTTTACTTTGCTGAAAATCTTGTTTTCTCAGTGAAATAGTGGTTATGACTGTGATCAACTTAATGCAGCTTCAGTGGATTGGTTCCAACTGAATATCAGAAAACTGAGTATGCTTTCAGTGAAAATATGCAACAGGATAAAATGCAAAACAGAAAGCAAACAACACAACAAGTTATAGTGGTTCAGAGACTCAAGCTCCTACGTCCACTCTCTCTGATCCTCAGAGAAATTCCTTAACTCACTACTACTACTACCTTAAGCTTTCAGACTGAACTCAGCAACTTACTAACTTTCCACTATGAGTTTTCAGGCTGAACTACACTACAGCTTACTAACTCAACACACACAAGCTTTCAGACTGAACACAAGCAGCTTACTAACTTCTTCTCTAGAGCTTTCAAGCTGAACAAAAGCAGCTTACTCACTCTTTACAACTCTCACTCTCCAACAACTACACACACAAACTACCTAATAAAAGGGTTTGGATTTTGGTTGGTTTCCAACTAAGGTGAGATATCCTTTTACAATAAACACAAGGTAAAAGGCTAGGATATCTCTAACTAAGCTTTGGATATACTTTGAATCTAGGCTTAGTAAATGAGCTCTCTTCAGTGATGAAACACTTGGGAAAATCTAGGGGTTTCGAGTGCTTCACAATGTAAAATGAATACGAATGAGCTCTGGAGTTGCTTTGATTTCCCGTAACCTTGGTTGTGAGCAAGGCCTTGGTATTTATAGGCAACTCTCTAAGAGCCCACTCTTGAAAACTATTAGTTACAGCTTCAAGGGTTTTCTTTTTTGGTTATTGATGAACGACTATATTTAGGGTTTGAACACACCTTTGCATGGTTTAGGTAATATGCAGCCACACAGCCAATCACCAACTTCTGTAAACTGGAAGATATCAACCCTGACATTTCTTCAGAGATATATCGCTTTCAGTGTCAGTAAAGTACGTTGTTGTCGCCTCCTCATTGGTCGAAGTCTTCTTTTGAACAGAGACAAACAAAATGGCTCTTTTTAGGTCAACCACACTGAACTGATATGTTCATTAATGTCCACGAATGTATAACATTCTCTTTTTTTGTACTAAGAATGAACAAAATACTATTCAACTAAAAATGGCTTGTTCAGGGTCTTTTGGATCAGTACAAAACACTCCTCAGGATCTTTGGTCTTCAGGATCTTTAGTCTTCAGGATCTTCGGTCTTCGGGATTCTTCTGAGTTCCTCAGGAACAACTGAGTCTTTCAGGAAAATTCTAAACAAACCTATTTATCCCTGATCTATATCTGCTGATTATACAGAGTGCAGATAATCCTGAGTCTTAGTACCTATTGAAACCCGATCCTATACTACCAAGATGTGCTGATACATGTCATACTTAGGGGTTTTGGGATTTAATCAAAATCTTTATTAAATTCATCTCCCAACATTAGATATATTCAAGATTACTTATTGGAAAAGAATTAAAGATCTTCCCATATCTAATTTTTGAGCCCAAAAATTTGGCTCCTTATGTTATAAATAGGGGATGAATTTTCCATCCCCAACACAATTCCAGTCTTGGAAGAATTAGAAATTCACAAAGGTGGTGCAACATATATTTTCTTTATTGTTCGTGAGAATCTCCCACTAGATCAACGGGCAAGGGCTTTGGGAATACTTGAGAAGACATTTGGGTTGGTTTATTGAAGTTTGTTCCAACTTCTCATGGTTGTCTCTCCGAGGGTATGATTCGTGTAAACTCCTAGATTCCGTATGTGTAGGATTTTACGTGACTTATTTGTACGCATGTATGTTGTTGGTTATTTACTATTTGAATTAATAAGTTAATTCATGATAGTTGTAAATTGTTAATTTAAATTACACCTCGAATAGATCCAGGCAAAACGTTCCCCAACAATCTGTTCGTGTCAGATATAAGCAACACAGTTGAGATGCTGAGTACGTTTCGCCACTGTGGTATCAGAGCTTTGTGGCATGCTTTGTGTGAATTCAATGTTTTATTTATCTTTGTATGAATTATTAATGACTGAATGCGTCTTTGTGGTTTGAGATTGCCCTTTGTGAGGTGGAGGGATCTCGTCTTTGTGGTTTAAATGATTTGCTTTGTGAAATCATATTTTATGCTTAGATTGTGTGTCTTATGCATGTCTTCGTGGTTCTTTGTGTCTTTGTGTCATGGTCATGTTCTATGTGTCTTTGTGATTGTTTTTCTTTGTGGTTTTCTATGTGGTTTTGTAGTGTTGAATTTTTGTGGCTTTGTGATGTTGCATCTCTGTGTCATTCTTTGTGGCTTTGTGATATTGCATCTTTATGGCTTTGTGAATTTATTCTCTGTGCTTTGTGTGAATGCTTCAAGTAAGGTGGTGCTTTTGATTTGAGATTGAGCTTTTACGTACGTGAACTGATTTTTTTTTTTTCTGTGCAGGTACGAGAACTAACTTTGTGTGTTTTATGTTCAGGTACGTGGAAGCGGGTTGGATGATGATTAACTCCTAAGATTTCCAATAAATGGTGAGGTGTTTCGGCATTGGACCAAAAATGTGGAGATGTTTCCATTGGATTAATTACATTGAAAGCCCATTAATATTCTCCACTCTCTTCTTCTACCCGACGGAGTCATAATTGATTGTCGAAGATCTTCTATTCACTTACTGTGTATAATCCCTAAAATCTTGGATGAGATGGAGACATAATTGATGACAATATTCAAACGTTGCTCTCTTTATATTAGTGGTCAGATGGTTATTCAAGTGTAAAGTGAAGAGTGATCCCAAGTGAGAGAACCGAGTTCGAGAGTGGAGGGGAGAGGGAAGAAGAGCATTTTTGTGTGCCTACACCATTACTGGAATAGGAGCCATGAGCCCATCGTAAAACCCTTTATCTGATGGTGGCGGGTGGCGGTGAAACCCAAGTCAAAGAAATTAAGCTACACTTTTCAAAAAGCAATACGTCAATGGACTATATAGAAGGCGACACAAACTCTGCTTTTTTTTCATTGCTGCATTAATAATCGTAACAAGATTAATGAAATTGATGGCCTGTTTATCTACAATGAATGGTAAGACAATGCCCAAAAGATAAAGTCAGAGATTTTCTGTCATTTCAAAAACCGCTTCTGAAGAGCCTGTGAGCAGATTCTCGATTAAGAAGTTGGTGACAAAAAAAATTCGAAAATAGTCATAATCTTATGTTCACTGCTCCTTTTTCTGATCTGAAGAGGGAGTTAGAAATGCGATTTAAGCATAATTTTTGGAAATGATTTGTTTGACTGATTCTCATGAATTTCAAGCAAATCAAGAAATTTATCTTTAATGAAGGAAAATAATAATTTCCTCTTGTATGGAAATATCCTTGAGGCTTCTATGGGCCAAGATAAAGAAAATAAAATGGTAATAAGCTTAAACATAGTGAAAAATCCTTCTCGGATAAAAGGAAAAGGATTGGGCCCGGTCATTCGCACGCCCTTAATTAGGAGTTACACAATTTAATTAATTCATCCACCCATATTTTTAGATATTAGTAGATACACACCCCATAAACTACAAGTATTTCCCTTATTCAATATAATTGTCTTCTTCTCATTTTATTTCAAACCTAGGAAAAAAATACATCCCCCATCCCTATCGCTCCAAAAGACGACAACTAGGCATTTTATTTTGCGGTGGTGATTGGCACGTCGAGAACGACGATTATGGAGCCATCATGTGTAAAGGCTTTTGTCGAAAAGTGATGTGTGTTTAAAAAAATTGGGCAGAGTGATTTTCGAACCTGATGTTTTAAAATTCCACCGAATTTGTGACAAAATTTTGTCGAAATTATTAGAGATTTTCAAAAGGATTTTTTTTTAATTTGTCATTTTTCACAGAATTCTATATATTCGGCGTATTGTTTTCGAATATAATGATATATTTAGGCATATTGCTTCCGAGAACGGTAACATATTTCAACAAATCAGGTCCGAAATATGCATTTAACTTAATTTGCTTATTGTAATTCCAAAAGAATTCATAACATATTTTCATATGGATATTATGAAATATTTAAATAAATTTTGCTGCAACTTTACAATATTGTTGCTTAAATTTTTATTAAATATTAATTCCGTGATAATTAATTTACTAAAATAAATAAATAAATAGATAATAATAATAAAATAAAATAAAATATAATAAGAAATAAGGGATTAACACTTCGCTTTCTTATCGAATTTTTTGTGCATGCATTATTTCAATTGAGTAGCGTCTCGTGAATAAATAATATTAATAACTAACTTAATTAAAAATTGAGGCGTTACAGAGTGGTATCAGAGCGGGTCTGAGATTCTGCAGACTTGCTTATATACATGTGTAAAAAAAAAAAGGGGAATTTTGAGTAACCTACACTCATGCATATAAGGTAAAATTCTAATATGCACATATTACCAATAATACAATATACTAAGCTTATACTTAGTTTTATTTTATCCAACTAATTTCTCTAAATTATACTATTATAACTAAATGTATCACACATAACCTAGTGCACATGAATAATATGACAATAAAATAGTATAACTAAGGCCGCATCTGCGATCATCCATCTGCGTCGAACTCAGGTAAGTAATTCATGAAAAAATTAGTTTAATAAACACTTTAAAACAATTACATCATGTAGCTAGTAAGACCACATTAAGTTATAATTAGACTTATGTTTTGTAAAAAGAAATTGGATACTTTAGATGGACAGGTATGAACAATATATAACCTGTTGGGAAATTTGTAATTTTGATGGAAGTTCCAAAACAGTTGTAATAGGACCAGTCGAACCTGTTTGTCGACTGATGCTTTGATAGGTAACCAGCTGAACTTGTTAGACAGCTGATGAATTAGACTAGGTCACATATTGAGGAGGAACTCAAAATGTATAAGTTAGGTCAAGATCAGAAGTGAAGATCATAAGTGAAGATCAGAAGTGAAGATCAGAAACGAAGCTCAGAAGCGAAGATCAGAAGAGAAGATCAGAAGCGAGGATCAGAAGAGAAGATCATAAGAGAAGATCATAAGTGAGGATCAGAAGAGAAGATTAGTAGACGTAGCAGATCAGAAGACCTACATTATGGAGACATCAGCAGAGTCGATAGGTTGAAGCTAAGACAATCATATCAGAAGAATCAAGGTGACTGATCAGTAGAGTATTGATCAGATCAAGCTTAGTCAGAAAAGTGATAAGCATATCTACTTATCCAAGGCATACGATGTAAATCAGACCAGAAGAATGTCAACATAGTTGACTTTACAAGACGCCGAATAAGTGTACTTTTTAGCCTCTAAGGGTCGACACGTATGTACGAATCTAACGATGCAGGATATGGAATATCAGGGCAAATGGCTAGAAAGGACGAAATTGCACGAAGACGGTATGGCCTTCCTGAGCACGTCAAATCACGCCTGCAAGCTACCAAAAATAGCCTGAAATTCAAATTTCTCTCCAACGACTCTTTGATTTCAAGGTCTATAAATATGGGATCAACCTTCATAGTAAGGTTACGAAAATTATCATCAAGCTAAAGCTATCCGCAATTTCCGCATGAAGAACACAAAATCAAGAATATTTTCTAAGTGTTCATCCCATAGTTCTTAGCACAGAAATCTTATCCTTTAGCTTTAGGCTACCCATATACTAGGATAGACTTCCAGTTGGAACACAACAAATCTTATACCCAAACCAAAAGTTAGGTTAACTTTGTTTAGCAATATTTCAGACTAGGGTTTCAAGTACTGATTTTTGGGATTGGTTGAGTGAGAACTCTTGAAACATCTGTTGTACTGTGTTGGACTAACACATTAATCTAAGTCCAGTTGGTTAAGTTGGTGCCCCTGCTGATAGGGAAGAGTGGACATAGGACGAGTTGTTCGAACCACGATAAAACCTTGTGTGCCTTTACTTGTTTTATCTATTTTACACTATCTGCACACACTTATTTAACTATTGCGTGCATATTCTAAGTCTGGATCAGATTTGCACCAAGCAACTGATCTGATCAGATTAACATTTTGTCATCTGATATAAAATAGATTACTTAGAATCTGATGAGAAAACTGGTTTTTCACACGGGTTAAACTTATCTTCCGCACATCAGTTATACTGATAGACACCGAACTGATCTGCCCTCAGGCGATCAGTAAGTTGGATATCAGTCCAAACTGATTCACACGCACTCTGATCAGGCAACTTACTATTCACACCTGATCCCACGAAAAAGTTTCAGAAGTCTATTCACCCCTCCCCTCTAGACTTATGCCTCACTAAAACTCGTTTGGGACCTACAAGTGGTATCAGAGCAGTGGTTCTACGGACCACTGGCTTTGAGTATCATCAGTTCTTGAGAAAGAACCATTGTGGTCACTTGAATAGATCTTGAAAAACCTATTTTTAAAATTCATCTGTTTTCAAAACTCACATTCAACATGGATAATACTTCGGGTATGTATCATGATCTGCCTAAGTTCTCTATTGATGAGTATGCTTACTGGACCATACTCATGAGCAACCATCTGGGTGTGATAAGCAGCAAAATGATGGAAGTTCTTGAACAAGGACCCATCATCATTTACTACAACAACCCAACTGAAGGAGGTGATCCAGAATATCTAACTGGAGCCAGATCAGAAAGAGTCCCTCACTGATGGATGCTGAGGAAAGGAAATTGTCCAATCTGAATACTATAGCCAGACATATCATCATGAAGACGATGGACAAGATAACACGTGAGAAGATCAAGTATCTCAAGACTGCCAAGCAAATGTGGGATACTCTTGCTGAAATGTGCGAAGGAAACAATTTAATTAAGGACAACATATTGCAAGCTGAACTGGTAAAGTTTGAAAAACTCAAGATGCTGCCAAATGAAACCATAAATCAACTCGATGGACGAATCACCATGTCAGTAAAAAAGCTTCGTGAACTGGGACGCGAAAGTTTGACAAAGACATCAACTACAAGATCTTGAGGTCACTGACCAAGAAATGGGACATGAAAGTAACCGTGATAAAGGATTGCCAAGATATTGCGAAGATAAAGCCAAGCAACCTGTTTCTCAGTTTAAAGGCTCATGAATTCGACCTAATTAAAAGAGGTCAAGAAGAAGAAGACGAGTCACCTGCTGAAGCTACACCTGCCACAACAAAAGTTGTTGCATTGAAAGCAGCTAGCAGCAGTTTGGAGTCTACTGAACCAATTGGAAAAATCATGAGTCAGGCTGAACAGATTGCTTTGCTGACCAGAAAGCTTGAACGATCCAATGTTCAACTGGAAAAATATCGGAAATTTTATAGATACTATCAGAACAGCAGAGGAAGAGATATGAGATCTACTGACAGATCACAAGAAAAGAATCGTTCTGATGACAGAGAGATGATCACAGAGATGACCGCAGAGAAGATAAGAAGAGAGATGATCGTTCTGATGATAAAAGAGACAACAGATCAGATAGAAGGAATTCTGATTACAGGCAAACTGGGAAGTCACCTGACAGATCCTACAGAAGAAATGATTCATCTGGCAGAAGAAATTTCGCAGAACCTGGAGCATGTTTCAACTGTCAGAAACTAGGTCATTACAGTGTTGATTATCCTGACCTGACTCTAAAAGAAAGATAAGATAAGCGGAACAGAAGAGAGAAAAGATACAGAGACAGGAAAGCCATGGTTGCTGATACATCTGGGATAGATGACTCTTATCTGCCTTCAGATGATTCTGGTTACTCATCTATAGAAGACTTCTGCCTGATGATCACTACTGATGATGTCGACGACTTCGACGATCTGATGTTCTCATCTAATGATGACATCTGTCTCATAGCCAAGAATGCTGATCAAACTGAGGTAACTTCTAAACCTTCTGTGTTTTCTGTTTCCACACCTGTTGTGCTGAGCACACCAGCTGGAGAGATTGACCTGCAGCTCTATAATGAGCAATTGCTTGATGATCTCTCTAATGCAGTACACACTTATGCAATAGTGGAAGCTGAGAACGATAAGCTGAGGGCAGAGAACATTCAGCTTGACAAGGATAATGCTATAAGTAAAGCTGCTGAACTGAAATCAGTTGAGACTGTTCAAAAGTTGACTGCAGAACTGGAGTTTCTGAAAGTCAGCTCTTCTGATCAGGGTAAACTGGTTAAGGAACAACAAGCTGATGATCTCAAAATCCTCCAAGCTAAGTTTGATGAACTCTTCCAACTGCATGAGAGTCTAAAACAAAGTGAGGACAGTTTGTGAAAAAGAAAGTAGAGAGTTTTGGAAAATCTTTTAAAAATGTTGATGAAATAACAAGCTACTTTTGGATGCCAACATAAGAAGGGTATTGGGTTTGATAACCCTTGTTGGGAGATGAATTTAATAAAGAAATTTAGATTAGATCCCAAAAACCCTGAGTATGACATGTTTAGGATAATCTTGATAGACTGAGTCAGGATTCAGTATAGATTATTCAGGAAGTGATCTGCACCATGTATAGCCAGTAGATATAGATAAGGTTAGATTCTGAAGAAATCAAGACTCAAGAAGTAATCAAGAAATCAAGACTCAAGAAGTTGTCAAGAAATCAAGACTCGAAGTAATCAAGAAACAAAAAACTCAAGTAAATCAAGAAATCAAGACTCGAGAAGTAATCAAGAAATCAAGACTTCAAGAAGTTGATTCAAGAAATTCAAGACTAAATCAAGAAAATCAAGTTTCAGAAAAGAAAGGATGTCAAGAATTCAGAAGAAATGATCAAGAAATCAAGACTCAAGATGTCATCGAGACATCAAGACTAAAAGATAGATCAAGACATCAAGATCAAGAAGTCATCAAGAAATCAAGACTCAAGATGTCACCAAGACATCAAGAAATTAAGATCAAGACATCAAGACTCAGTTGGTTCAAGACATCAAGACTCAAGAAGTCATCAAGACAGAAGAAAGAGGATAGAAGACATCAAGACTCAAGAAGTCATCAAGACATCAAGACTCAAGACATCAAGACACCGAGGAGAAGTCACCGAAGACATCAAGAAATCAAGACATCAAGAAGAAGTTATCAAGACATCAAGACTCACAAGATGTCAAGATCAAGACATCAAGACTCAATATGTCAAGAAAACATCAAGACTCAAGATGTCACTAAAGACATCAAGACTCAAGACATCAAGACCCAGTGATTAATGAAGACTCAAGAATATATTGAATACTGCATTTAATCAATGTTGGGAGGCACTAAATAATATCTATCTGAAGACTACAAAACTGAGAAAAACGCAAACATTCAGAAAAATAGATATTGCCCAAAACATTCATATGCAGACAAAAGGAACTAAGTCTAAGTGTTGTTTAAGGTTATCTCATTCAGAGATTGACCAAAAAAAAGAGCCGTTATGTTTGTCTACATTTATCAAGAGAAGAACCAATCGGAGGAAGACAACATTTGTACTTTTATCGACCTTCGAAAAGCTTGACGGGACATTGAATCATGTCAGTAGTACTATGTTCCAGACTGCAAAAATTGGTGATTGGCTACATGACTGCATATTTCCTAAAACATGTAAGGGATTATTCAAACCCTAAATATAGCCGTTCATCAAACACCTTAAGAGGAAACTCATGAAGCTAACTCCTCCAACGGATAGTTTTTCAAGAGTGAACTTGGTGAAGTTGCCTATAAATACTAGTGACCCTTTACATTGAGAGGTTACGGGAAATTTCAAAGCAACTCAAGAGCTCATTCGTATTATTGCAAATTGAAGCACTCGAAAAACCTAGAATTTCCCAAGTGTTTCACATTGGAGAGAGCTCATTCACTAAGCCTAGATTGATAAGAAATATCCAAAGCTTAGTAGAGATATCCTAGCCTTTACATTGTTCTTATTGTAAAGGATATCTCATCCTAGTTGGAAACCAACCCAAAACCCAAACCCTTTGTTAAGGTAGTTTGTGTGTGTTTTTGTTGGTGAGTTGGAGTTTAAAAAAGAGTTAGTAAGCTAGAAAACTCTAGAGAAGAAGATAGTAAGCTACTTGTGGTAGTCTGAACACTTGTGTTTGTTTGAGTTAGTAAGTTGCAGTGAGTCAGCCAGAAAACTCAAGGTAGAAAAGTGAGTAAGCTACGTTGAGTTAGCCGAAAAGCTTTAGGAAGTGGTTAAGGAATTTATCTCGAAGATCGGAGAGAGTGGGCGTAGGAGCTTGAGTCTACGAACCACTATAATTCTTTGTGTTGTTTTGATTTGCATCGCATTACTAGCTCATTTGCATGTTTTTCCTTTGAAAAGCATAGTTCAGCGATATTGAGTTGGAACCAATCCACTGAATTTGCATCAAATTGATCACAGCCTTAAACACTATTTTATTAAAAGGAAGATTTTTAGCAAAGCAAAAACGAGTATAAACTTAGGGCCAACCATTCCGCACACTTGAGTAGCTAGAACAGATAGTTACCAAATCGAACTAACTCTACCGAGGGTTGAAGATAATTATCTCGATCAGCGTCTCGAGGATCTCGATAAAAGCTCGGTTGATTTGTCTGAAGAGCGGTTTCGGGATCATTGTCTCGATGAACTTGACTCAATATGCAAATGCTTCTCAGGGCAAAATCATCAGGATAACCTGACCCATCTGACCTCAGTGAAAGAAAAGTTTTAAAAATCACCGAACACCGTGTATTCCCCCCCATACACGGGTGAGACTCGTTAGCAGCGGGACCAACAAGTGGTATCAAAGCAGTGGTTCATTTTGACCACTTGCTTTGGTAGCCATAGTCTAATTTGCTGATATACTTTGGTGGTCTACTGAATAGATCTGTTTGCTGATATCTTACAAGGCTCAGTCATCATGCCTTCTAAGAAACTTCCCATGTTCCCTGTTGAGAGCTATGACCTATGGATATTGAGAATGCAGGCTCATCTGTATTCAAAACATGAAAGAATGTGGAGAGTGGTTTCTGAAGGACCATTCAAATTTCTTGTTGTGAAGAATCACCGATCTTCGAGAGGAATGATCCCAGAGATGAATTTCCAAAATCCGATGATCAACTTACTCCTGATGAGAGAAAGTTATTCAATCTGGACTACATTGCTAAAGATACCTTGTATAGTACTATTGATGATGGTGTTATGGGGATGATTTCTCACTGTGAAACTGCAAAAAATATGGGACACACTTGCTGTTATGTGTCAAGGCACAAATCATATTAAGGAAAATAAACTTTCTGTTGCTATTGGAATGTTTGGTAGCTTTGAAAAGGAAGACAGTGAATCCATTGACAAACTTGAGGTCAGATTCACTAGCATCATGAATGATCTGAGTGCTCTTGGGAAAAGATACCCACAGAGAGAAGTGGCACTGAAAATTCTTAGAGGATTATCTAAGAAATGGGATATAAATGCCGTGGTAATTGAAAACACCAAAAATATTGATTCCATGCCATATCAACAAGTTTTCTCTGAACTAAAAGCTTATGAGTTTGTGATTGACAAGAAAACTAAGAAATCTGACAGGAAAGATGATTCTTCATCTAGTAAGAATGTGGCTTTCAAAGCCAAAGAGAAATCCTGTAAGTCTAGAGAGTCTGAGAACTCACTTGCCAAAAAATCAGGATGAGCAGGAGGATAAGCTAGTACTGATGGCAAGGAGGTTTGAAAGACTCAATAGCAGATATGAGAAATATAAGAAATATTACGTAAATCACAGTCAAGAGAGACTCGTGGTCGAGGACAGATACACTGAGAAAAGAAAGGGCCAGAAAGCTGAAGGATCCTCATCTAAAAAGGACTCCAAGACCAAGGAGGAAAGTGATCAGGATGATGATGCCAACATATGCTACAACTGTCAAAAGAAAGGTCACTTTCAATATGACTGTCCTGAGCTGAGTGCTAAAGAAAGAAAGGAAAGACAAGTCAAGAGAGACAAGAAGATCTCCAGCAAGAAAGCTATGATTGTTGAGGAAGAAGTACATTCTGAAGAAGGTTCCAGTTCCTCAGATGAGATTTTCTCAGATAGTGACAGTGATGATATCTGTCTTATGGCTGTGGAGGAGGTAAATTCTTCTATCTCTGTTGTTGCTCCTACACAAGCACATGTGTTCTCAAGTTCAACTGTAAATAGTAACTTTGACCTGATGGATTCATTTGAGAATCTTATGAAGGACTATTCTGTGTTACAAGAACTACTCGCTGAAACTCAAGAGCAGAACAAGGATCTGACTGCTGAGAATCTAAAGTGGAAAGACTCTAAAAATGCTGAGATCACTTCTCAATTGATGGGAACTACTGATGAACTGGATGTTCTGAAAGTACAACTCTCAGAAAAAGAGAAGGTGATAGAGATTCTGAATGGAAAATTAGAGAAATCCACTAAAGAGATTGACTTATCGTAATCGAAGTTCAATGACCTCTTTGAGAAGCATGAAACTCTAAAGAAATGTGAGGATAGTGCGTAGAGAAAGTTAGCTCTATTGAATTCTGCATCTAAAGTGATAGATGAAATTCAGAGTTATCAAAGACCTGCAACTATAAAAGCTGGATTGGGATACATTCCAGGGGGAACCTCACAAAGTCTTATGAATGCTGCTTCTAGTAGAACCAAGACTATTTTTGTTAAACAAGTGGCATCTAATCTTCTTACTGAAGAACTGCCCAGAGTTTTAGACAAGGGTAAAGGACCTATGGTTTCAAAAAAACTGAAGGTTCAGGGAAGAAAGCCCAGACCTCAGGAAAAGGCTAGAAAACCTGAACACTCAGTTGGAAATTTTCAGGCCAGTAAAAATACCAACCTAAAGAGATCTGCACTGAACCATCAGAGGAATTTTCAGAAGAGAAACACTCAGCAGAGATATTCTCAACTGAAAAGACCAAGTCCTCGACTTGAAAAGCCAAAGACAGCAACCTAAACCCCACTTGCCTAAGGGTAAAGGTTTCCTTAACCCAAGTCAGCAGAGACATAGATCAGCTGCACCAAAGCCAAAGCAATGGAACAAGAGGCCTGAACCCAAGAAGAACTCTAAGGCTCATGTTCATGCTTGGGGACTCATAATACAGTCTTATCGCCAAGGCATCTAAGGTGGTGAATGTGTATGTAGATGTTTATGGAAGACAAATCAGCCACTCTAAAGTAATTAGAGTTGTGAGGCAGATTTGGGTTCCAAAAGGTAAAGCTAACCTGGTAGGACCCTACACCAAATGGGTACCTAAGGCCTGATTTTGTTTCAAGTAAAGGAAAAGGGCACTGAACTGAAGGAAGACAACATATACGATGAGTGGAAATGAATTGGCTCTGTTTGTATGGTATCACGGACGGTGGATGTTCAAGACATATGACAGGATATAAGCAACTAATTGGACTATGTTGAGCAAAAAGGCCCTCAGATCACATTTGGAGACAATTCCAAAGGACAATGAAGGATATGGAACTCTTGAAGTTGACTGTTCATATCCATGGTGTTTCATAAGTGTGCGGTCTAAAGCATAACTTGCTTTCTATCACCAATTATGTGACAAATGATTCAAATGTTGAGTTCTCAAAGAACTTATGTTATGTAAAAAAAGACAATGCTTCACGAAAAATTTTCTTGTTGGTACTAGAAAAGGAAATGTGTATCTTCTTTGATTGGAGTTCAACTCCTAAAGATACATGTTTGGTTGCAAAAGTTCCACCGATACCGGTTGGTTGTGGCACAAAAGAATGAATCACTTAAACTTCAAAACCCTGAACAAACTTGCAAGATTAGCACTTATGAGGGGTTACCCAATGAAGTGTTCAAGAAAGATCATGTATGTGATGCTTGTCGAGAAAGGAAAACAAATCGAGAGCATCTTTCAAAAGCAAAGTAGATGTTTTATCGATAGAATACTGTGTTACATATGGATCTCTTTGGTCCAAGAACACTGTGAGCACTAATGACGGAAAATACACACTTGTGGTAGTTGATGACTACTCTAGATACATGGGTCATATTCTTACTTTCAAGAAGAAAGAGACTCGAACAAAAACTGCATGAACTCTTTCGAAAAGACTCAAGATCGAAAATAATCCGAGTGTGGTCAAAATCAGATCAGATAAAGGAACTGAGTTTATCAATCATATCATATCTGATTATTGTGAAACAAATGGAATAGCTCATAAAACATCACCGCAAAGGACCCCACAATGTAATGGTGTTTCTTTGAAAGAAGAAATAGGACCGAAAAGAAGTCGCAAGGACAATGATTCTTTCAAGCCGATATTCCTAAGAGATTTTGGGCTGGTTTATCAACAACGCAAGCTACTCTCGAAATCAGTGACCAAGAACCAAGGAAAAACTCCATATGAGTTGTGGAATGAAAGGAAGCCTCTTGTTTCTTTCTTTCGTGTGTTTGGTTGCAAGTGTTTCATACACAATAATGGTAAAGATCAGTTGAAAACTTTTGATAGCAAAGCTGATGAAGGGATATTCTTAGGATATTCTGAAGTCAGTAAAGCCTTCAGAGTTTACAACTGTAGGACTCTTATTGTGGAAGAAACACCTCATGTTGTTTTTGATGAATCTACTTGTGTTCAGAAGAAACAAGAACATGACTCAGGAGAACTGATCAAGAGAATCACCAGACTTAGCCTGAAAAAGAATGATAAAACATCCTCTGTAGGTCCCGAACGGGTTATGTGGAGGGCGTAAGTCTAGAGGGAGGGTGAATAGACTTGAGCAGATCGGTGTGAGAGCTATAGCTTTGATCAAAGTGCGAGTGAATCATTTTGACGAAAAAAACAGAGTTCGGTAAAATTAACCTGAAGCTTAAGTTTTACCCGTGTGAAAAACCAGTTTGTATAAATCGATTCCAAGTTTTATCTTTTTAATCAAATTGATCGGATCGAAGCTTGGTGCTATCGATCTTAACTTAGAATGTATGCGCTTTAAGATTGTGCGATGTGAGAGCGATTAATCAAAGCAAGAAGGCACCAAGATTTATAGTGGTTCGGACAAATCCTACGCCCACTCTTCCCTTTCACAAGGGGCACCAACTTAACATTGGACTTAGTTTAGTGTGTTAGTCCAAACACAAGACACCAACAGATGTTTTAAGAGTTCTCACTCAACCGATTGGAAATCGATTACTAGAAACCCAGATCGAAATCTTGCTAAACAACTTATCCTAACTTGGGGTTTGGGTAAGATTGTTGAGGTTCCAACTATGAAATCTTTCGCTAGCATAAAGCGACCCTAAAAGCTAGATGAAAAGATTTCTTGCTAAGAACTTATGGGATGAACACAATATAAAATAAGCTTGTTGTTGTGTTCTTCATGGAAATCGACTATAGTTTGAGCTTCTTGATTATGTTGTTTGTCCAAGCAAGTGTATCACTCAAGTGTGATCCCATATTTATAGACCTTGAGATCAAAGAGCCGTTGGAGAGCAATTTGAATCTCGGGCTATTTTAGGTAGAACTTTTGGCTTGATGTGGCGTCTTGGCGGCATGGCGTAAAGCGTGAATGTGTATTTTATAGCCGTTTGAGAGAGCAACATCGAATCCATGAGTATCGGCTCTGTTCATACGTGTTTCTTCCTTATTGGATGGAAGACTTGCTTTGCGGTGTTGTTCCTCCAACTAAGGTTGGTATTCTTCTTGTTTAGATCGCAGACGTATGATAAGATGAAACATCGGTTTTTTTCATCTTATGAGATCTGATCGAACCGAATCGATCATGGAGCTGTTGACTTAGCTTCAACCGGGTGACTTACTGATGTAGGTCTTTGTCTTATCTTCCGGAAGTCATCCGATCTTCTAGTATTGAGGTTTGAGCTTCGAGTTATCGACTAGATCGATTCGATCGATCTTCCGTTTGCCTGTGGGATATCACTTTCTTCCGATTCTTCAGATCGACCTATACATATTGAGTTCCCCTCAATATGTGACCTATCTATTACATCGGTTTTTCTATACAATCATTATTGGTCTCCTATTAATGTAAACATCATATGTGTCCGATTTGGTCCTATTACATGTGTTTTGGAACTTTCATCAAAACTATAAATTTCCCAACAATTTTTTTTGATGAAACCAAAAACACCGAGAAACCAAACAATTGATAAGTATAGAACGGTTTAAAGAGCAAGTAATCGAGAAGAAAAAGAGATTTTTGTCTTGGGATCGGAAAAATAAACTTTTCATTAGATATGTTGATTACATGTTACATCGGAAAAGTTTTGAATTTAAAAGCGGTGATCCCTAGACGTCTTTCGATTCTTCACTCCTTGGGCTTGTAGAAACGGCATTTCTCTTTGGTCTTGTGGAAGCGTTGAAAATCGATAGAGTTTCCATTTGACATCGCTTTAACTTGATCGATTATATGCGATTTGCTCAAGATGTCAAAGTAGAATCTCTCAAATGCGGTCATCAAATGAGCCATCCGCCTTCTTCGAGTATATTAACGATCATACTCTTGGCGAGATATCTTTACATTTATAAGCTTGGCCTCATTTTCCGAGATACTTGAAGAAAATGCGGATATTTATTACGTAACCCGGTTGAGGAACTCATCATCGGTGATTCTTCTTGTGGAACAAGATCAAGGACAAAAGCATCCGAAGCCATTCACTTCGATCTTATTCCATTCCTCAAACCTCTTAGCGTGTGCGGCGGTTTTTGGTATGATCTCGTCGACTCTTGGCGCTTGGCCCGAGGTTTCAAAAAAATTTTCCATCAATCCTTTCTTAGCCCTTGATTTGAACCGTTTCAACCCTTCGCTTGTGCCCGTTTTTTACGCCCTTCTTTCTTCTTGATCATACGCTCTTTGGACAATCTTACGGCTAGCTCCTTATCGGCTGTATCGACTAAAGAAACCGGTGACTTTCTGGTGCGAGTAATCTGGTCGATTTTGATGTCCCAAAGCAAGAAATGACCTTTCTTGCAATTGAGCTTTGTCCATGGGCCTTATCTTCGATGTGTGGGTTGGTTTCTCGAGATCCTTCCCTTTTTGGTTTGATCAAAAAAGCGATTGAGTGGGAAGTCGGAGAGCCAAAGTTAAGCGATAATGCACGATTTAGATCATTAGCGAGATAAACACGAAGTTTGAGTTTGTTAGATTCGAAACTCTGTCTTGGCGATTTCCATTGTAGCGAAGAGTGTCCAAATCATTTTGTCAAATTTCTCTTCCGATAACTCGAGCCTTTTTCTCGATGGCGTCGGAAAAGAAGATTGATTTTGATCCATTGTTTTGACTTGTCATCAATCGATTTTGTAAGCTCGGCCGGACATGGTGGTCATGGATTGGGAGAAGCGATCTCGATTGCTTGATTTGTTTGAGACTAATTTGTCTACGATCGGTTAGAAAATCTCTTCTTTTCGGAGATCTTTGAGACAAGATTTGATCTCTGAAGTTGTTGATCGATGGTGATTTGAGATTCAAAATTGGATCCATCACTTGAAGAGTTGTTTGTGCCTCCGGTGGTTGGTCGTGATGCGGCACGGTTCTTTCATCAGGACTCCTGCATTCTCCATTTCGTCTGTTTCGGAGCTTCTTAAAATTTTTTTCTGAAGCAATTCCAACTTCGTGGATCGAGCTTTCCGCATTTATGATATGAGCTCGGTGAAGAGGATCGAAGTCAAAATCTGAACTCATCCGCACCAATCTGTTCAACAAGTAAAATAAGATCGAAAACTTTTTAATGAGATCTCTCGGTGAGGATCTCCATGACTTCTTCTTATAAAGCGGGATGGGCGACCCGGTTGTGGATCGTCTCATCAATCTCTCGTTCAATTCTTAGTCGACCATTTTTCCGGTGAAATCAGGAATTAAGATCTGTTGGATGAGATGTGGGAATGCTTGAGTCGGAAGATGCGATTGGTTCGACTGCGATGGTCAGATGATGGCAGAATCTGGTTCGGAGTTCATGGCGGGTGAACTAGCGGGAGACATGCTCAGTGACCTTTAGTCCGAGCGGTGAATAAATTTCGAGGTTGAGGAGAGATTTTGCTTGTGCTTCTACCTGAACATGGCGAGCCCTCGGGTTGAGAAGCTTGGTCGATTATTATGCGCGCTTTTTCTTCTTCGACTCATCTTCTAGTGCTAGAGTCATGGTAGCTTGCTTTGCTTTCTTTGGCCTCTTCTCCTAGGCCTTCACCAGTTTTCGTTTCTTTTTCTGTGGAGCAACTGGTGTGGATGAAGCGGCTTCTTTGCTCTTTCCTTTCTTCAGTTTTGTTGGAGTGGGCTCCTTGTCATCGTCTGGTGGCCCATATATAACCGAACTTGATGAGAGGAAGGCATTGTAGGACTTGAATCCATTACGATTCCATTCGTGATTGGCGTTTGTCCTTCAATATAAGCTGCAACCTTGTTGAGATTGTTTGATTCTCTTTCAGAAGAAAAGACACGCTGGATTCATTGACTCCAAATTTTTTCGTGTTCTTGGAGCAAGATGGCTTTTGAAGGAAGCCGTGCGATTGATGTGGAGCCCCATCAAATTATTGCCATCTTTGTACATTTTGGTGATGTGAGAGCATCTGGGCTAAATGAGATTCCCATGATCGTTCTTGAAAGAATGTCAAAAAGATCTGTACTTTCTTTTGAGCATTGGCACGATGAATCCGGCTTTTCGATGTTTGTCGCCTCTCTTAAGAGCTCCTCTGATTTCTTCGTCCTCATTCTCCTGAAGTGTGAGGTGAGATTCGCCCTTTTAGTCGTGATGATATACGCATTTGTTAGTCGATTTCTTCTCCGTTGACCGACGACATCGGTTCGTCTCTGGAGATCCACACTCAAATTTCGCAAGAATTGTAGTGCTTCATCTTTGCATCACCGGATTGCAGAAAGCAATATGTTTCGATCCGGCCTTCTTTCGGGGAATTTGTTCCACCTCCATGGATTCAGGATCCTCGGTGGTTCCAAATGAAACGAACTTATCCTCAAAGATCTTCGTTGGAGTGATAGTTGCACATGATCTTTCCTAGTCCATGAGTGGCCATCTGTGGTGAGATAGACTCATTAAATTTGTGCATAATCAATATCAATATCATACCCCGGAAAACAAGAGGCAATGAAGCATAAATTCGAAAAACAACTTTTGAAATCAATGTTTTTATCGGAAAGAAAGATTCATCATTAAGTTTAAAAGAAAGTATTACCGATTCAAATTTTCGAGAGATGATTTTGAACTCTAAGAAATCGTTTTTTTAAACGAGAGAAAATTTGAAGTTTTTAAATTGAAAATAATGCAAGTTTGTGAAATGAAAAAACTCGGTAAGGTTTGATGAATCTTATATAGAGGCGGAGGAACAATAAGACAAGATTTTGAAGATCAAACGTTTTGAAAAGATTATGCGCTCCAGATTTAGCGGTTTTTGAGGGTCAGAAAACGCGACGCATAAAAAAACTTTTTGGATTTAAAAGCACGATCAAATAGCAGTTAATACATGTACCCCACGTCCGCATTAAATGATTTGCAGAGTACACGTCACAAGGATAGTGGGTACAGTAAGGCAAATAATATCAGATACGATCCGATAAATAAGTAAAGAACAAGAGAAAAAAGAGATCAGATCTGGTTGATCGATATTGTAAATCAATATTACTTGTCAATGTTGATTCCACTTGTTGATCTTAATCATTCTGCCTAAGCCTTAAGAAATTTCCCAACTGATCCTTTCAACTGATCTTCTCCAGTTGCATCTGATTTGTTGAAACTTCAAGCTTAGCTGATCTTTCCTGAGTACGCCCTCGATTTCCTTTTGATCCTCCTTGATCGGTTGAAGTTCCCCTTCAACCGATATTTTGACTTTATAGACTGATATATCTGATTTATTGGAGTTTCAAGCTCAGCTGATCTCTCTCATCTGATCATGCTCGTAAGTAATCAGATTTTGGTTGACCTCATCTGATTCTTTTCAGATTAAGCCAATTCTTGGGATAAGTGTTACCGCCAAAACTTAGTCTTGAGTAGTAGCTTCTATTCCCTAAGTAGGCGTGATTTGACATGCGTAAATATCGTCTGAATCTCTCGATATGTCAATCAACCGTAAATTTATCCAATTATCAAGTGTTTGTCCTTTTGATGCAAATTTCTCGGATAGGCTTCTTGAAATGAAAATTGCATTTGCATCCTCGGCAGCCTCTATAAATTGGACCAATGTTTTACACAACATCACCCATTCACCATACTTATCTTCTTTGTAAGAATCATGTATCTTGGTGAACCCTTGTTTCAGGTGAGACTTAAACACTTTTACACCCTTTTATATGGTTTCACCTTCTCAAATCAACCCTTTGCATCCCTTATTCTTTGTTTTTTCTTCATCATCTTCGATTTCACATCCCGAAGCTTTCTACCACCAGTGGGCGGATCTGCTTGTTGTAACCGGAAGAAGACACTTCTCCTAACCGTATGCACCTTGTGTGTCTACGGATGATGGAACCATCGGACTTAGTTCGGTATAAAATATCGACACATGTGCCCATGAGATCGACGACCAACTCTTTGGCACACGTGCTCCATTTAATGTGGAGAGCCCTACTTATTCTTCCTTTTAGGGCTCGGACTTAAGAATCCTATCAAGGCACTGTCGCTCCAGTTTTCTTGATCTTCAGCTTTTGCGACCGCCTTGGGATTCTGTTCTTTAAAGCCTTTCTCACCCCTTGTTAAGTGGGGGAAAATGAGAGTTTAAAATCTCTCTCTTTCCTTCACTTCTGGGGTTAGGATGAAGGTTTAGGGTTATAGGTTTAGGATTTTGGTTAACATTTATGTACTGACCTCCGGGTCTTCTTGTACTTGGCTTCGTAATGTAACCTCACCTTCGGTTTTTATCAATGAAAAGTTCTGTTATTTCATCGTTGTGTAAATTTCTGCTTTCTTATGCGATTGTTAGCTCTTAATCTCTGAATCTTGCTTGTTGAATATCAGCTAAAACGATTCACAAAGAAATACTATAACCAAATTGATTTAATCAGATAATCCTTTAAACTGAGCATTTTCCTTTAATCTGATAAACCTTGAATCTGATCAGTTCCTTTAAACTGATAGACTTTAAATCTGATAAACTAAAATCTGATCAGTTCCTTTGGATCCGTAGCGTGTTCGATCGATTTTTGCTTATCAGTCTCTTGAGATCAGTTAAGATACCAAACTCAACTGATTTCTCTCGATCTGGTTAGTCTCTTAACCAGCTAGTTCTGGAGAACATTCCATCAAACATTTTCGGTGACATTTCTCCAAGATCTAGAAGTCCTAGCTCATTGCATAAATCTCTGAATCTGATCTCAGCTAGTGGCTTGGTTAGAATATCATTATACGTATATCGGTATGAATCTTTTTCCATTCGATATTCTTCTTTTCAACGTGATCTCTTATAAAGTGGTGTGGAAACATCCACATGCTTGCATCTTGTATGTAGAAAGGATTACGAGTGATTGCAATAGCGACTATTATTGGCACGAATATAGGTACGTTTTTAGCTACAATGTTGTAATCCCTCAATAGCCGACGAACGGAAGCGATTGGGAACAACGACTTCCTTTGACCATATATTCGCTTGGATTGTAGATGTCGCGAATGGCCCGATGTCCGCTTCTTTGAAAACCACGAGATCGCTTTTTACTTCCTAATGACATGTTCCCGAGGTTGATTTTTCAGTCGATCTTGCAACCTCCATAATCGAATCGAGAATACCCACTAAGCTCTAGATTATCATCGATGGGTAGAATAAACCAAGGTTTATTGGAATAAGAAATGGCTTAGAAAAGCCGCTTCTAGGTGGTCGATCATTGGATTTGCTTGAAATCTTGCACATACACCTCTTTGCAAAAGTGATATGCGGTTGGCCGGGGGGTATAATAGAGATCCAATGAGAGCCCTATATTACCCGATTTGTTTTTCCTATTGGCCTCATACGGATCCATCTTGAATCCGGTCATCATAGGAATTTTGGCTTCCTTACTATTTTGAACTCCAAACTTAGCCAATAGATTCCTAGTGTACTTTGCTTTAGATTTTCGTACTTTGTTTAACTTGGAGACCTAGAAAGTAATTCATCGACCCATCATGGACATCTCGAATTTCCCTTGCATCGATTTTGTCAATCTTTCACATAGGTTCTTGTTAGGAGATCCAGAAGATGATGTCGCCCACGTAAATCGAACCATCGAATATCTTCTCCATCTTCTATGCGAATAAGGTTACATCCATCGTTCCTTTAGTGAACCCACTTTCAATCAAGAATCGAGAGAGTGTATCATACCAGGCTCATGAACTGTTTGCTTTCTGTGCCATAAAGAGCTTTTCTTAAACGATACACTTGGTTGCCCTTTTCAAAGCACGGAGGTTGTTGACATAAACTTCCTCTGCTAGTACCCCGTTTAAGAAAGCACTCTTACGTCCATCCGATACACAAATTGGGAAGCATAAGCCGTAAACTTGACGAATGGCTTCAAAGCGACCGGTGCAAAGGTCTCATCGTAATCAATTCTTCGACAGAATACCCCTTAGCAACAAGTCTTGCCTTATTTCGGTGATAACATTTTTCTCATCTCTCTTGTTCTTGAAGATCCATTTCGTGCCAATTACGTCTTGATGACGACCGGGTGCGTCTACTAGTTCCCATACTTCATTTCTCTCGTTCTGTTCGGCTCTCCTCCCGCATGGCTAGAATCCGGTTTTGCGTCTTGTAATGCTTCCTCTATTGTAGTTGGTTCCTTCATAACAGATAACAAACAATACATGGCACTTTCTGTCGATGTCTAGTTTTAATTTTATCGAGACGGGTCTCCGATTATCGATCGGTTGGATATGGTTATCCAGTCCTTACATTACGATTTTGCGTCGGTTTTGAGAACATCGTCCGTTTCGATAAAATCTTATTACTAGCGATTGGGAGTGGTGCAGGTTATGGTCCACTTGATAAGAACAAGTCTCGGTGATGTTGGAATCATCCCGATGTCCGTTTCGTGAGAACGAAGTTCCCCGAACCGGATGGTTCGATTCTTCTGTCTCATTTGAATCGGCTTTTTCAAAATTGTTCGTACCTTAGGATCGATTGATCGGTGAATCGACTAGATCCGGAATGTAAATTGATCTGATTTCGATTCTTTTTCCTTGATCGTTAGTCGATCCATTTTCAATATGAGTTACGGTAGATCGGTACTTTTTGTTACGAGCAGATTTCTCTTGATCGTAAGATGCTTCATCAAAGGTTACATGGGGTGTTTCTTCCACAATTAGGGTTCGTTTGTTGTAGACCTGAAAGCTTTGCTAGATGAGGAATACCCTAGAAATATACCCTCATCGGACTTGGCCTCAAAAGTCTTCAACCCGACTTTTCCCATTATTGTGTATGAACACTTGCACAAAAAAACATGGAAGTAAGAAACACGAGGTTTTTCGCCCTTCCATAGTTCATAGGGTGTTTTGTAGTGAGCCTTAGTCAGAGACATCATTTGCGTATGGCATGCAAAGGTTGTTGATTATACATGTAAACGGTTTGGTATCGCATGTTCGCCTAACATTGTTCGGCGAACTTCTTTGAGAGTTCAAATTCGGCTACTCCATTACATTGTGGCGTCCTCGAATTGATGTTTCATGTCAGATACCAAACAAGAATAAAAGAGTTGAAATTTCGTACCTTTATCCGATCCGACCGACACCCTTCTCATTTTGTAATCTTCTTAGTAACTCGGGTATCTTGGTTGTCGTCTCATTCTTCTTATGTAAGAATATAACCCGTAAACTTGGAATAGTCATCCACGATTACGAGTGTATTTCGTCCGTTGAGACCGTTTTTGGTAAGCCGGGTCCAAATAGATCCATATGAAGTACCAAAGATTCTGCTTTGGATCTTTGGTCAGGAAATTCCTTTGAATGAAGCTTTGACTGCTTTTCCTTCCGAAAGACATGTCCGATCCTTTGAGAACACTTCATTGGAAGTCCTTCCACTAGAGACATCCTAATTTATCTTATTAAGAGTTTTAAAGTTCGATGATGGCTCATTCTTTTTTGTGCCGAGCCAATCGCTACTTTTGGAACTCTTAACAAAGCACGCATTTCTTGGACCTGTTCCAATCGGCCGTGTAGATCGTCCCTTTTCTTGAACCAGTTAAGCAAAAAATCGTTGAGTGATTTCGATTCTTGATAGTGCATTGATGATCGAGAACTCAACACCGAATCCGATTGTCGCAGAAATTGTGAAACCGATAATAGGTTGTGCTTCGGACCTTCGACATACGAGACTCCGATTATTTGTACATCATCATTCTCTAAGGTTCGAACCCTTTGGTATAACCAAAGTTATCATCACCCGAAGAGTACACGCGGGCCTTTTCGTTCTATGTAGGAACCGAGGAGAATATGTGCCTTGAGCATCCACTATCGATGTACCGGATAGTTGCTTGCACACCTTTTGTTTGGACCCACGATGAACTGTCAATCGGATCGGGCTTTAGGTACCCCTTTCAGATTGGGTCCGAGGGGTTAGGTTTGGATTTGGGGATCCATACAAAATGAAGCACTTCTATTGTGATCTTCGATCGAAGGTTTGATTTGTCTCCCATACTTCAACATAATCATACTTATCCTTATATGCTTTTCGATTTGTATGATTACTTGTGTGAACCTTGGATGACTTAGAAGACTTATGATTTAAAAATTGTGGTTAGTCAGTGACCCTAAAATATAGGGGTAGTCCATCGCTACCATCAAAAGATTCATATCCTTTTCGCGATAGATGGTTTTCGCAGGTTTACAAGCATGCTTATTAGGCGGTGAAGATTAGACTTCCCTTTTGTAGGTTGTCTTTTCGATTTCGATGTTGATCGTTGAGGTCTCTTCGTAAGAACCGGGTTCTTCCGTTGAATGATGCTTTACCGTTTGGGGTCCAAGTTTAGGCACTTGCCTTTTCTTTGGTCTCTTACCCCTATTAGATACAAGTTTAGCTTTTTGGTGTATCTTTTTCGTAAATTTGCGATTACACCTTTTCGAGATGAATTAGTCGGGGCTTTTGAGGATGTGGAGGGTTTCTCATAGCCAAGTCCCTCCTTATCAATCTTTTTATTCAAAAATAGGCGTTCATGTCTTTAATGTTTTAGATGATTTTGAAAAAACATCTAACGCAGATTATCCTCGAGGAAGACTTTCATGCATTTGAATAGCTCATCGAATTTTGCTTGCAAGATTTTGAAGTCATCGACTTGTTTGTTCGTTAATGCCATCGATCTTTGATGCTGTTTTTTCTGATCGAAGCTTTAACTTCGAGAATTTTAAATTCTCGATTACTTACGGCGGTTCGGTGATCTAAGTTCAGAGGCTTTTTCGAGATCATTTTCTTCAAAAATTTGATTATTTAAGCTTATCATTCTCGGCTTCCACAATAGCATAAGTTTCTCTTGCATTGGAGAGATCTTCAAGCAATTGCTCGAGTTCGGTGTTTGTGTAGAAGCGAGCGAAGCGGGTTTGGAGGTTACCTGGTCCTTCGAGTTCATCAAATGAGAATATCGGATCTTCATGAAGTCCAACCTTCTTGTCGGAAAATCGAGTCCTCGGAGGCGATAGGAATCGTCGATTCTCGGCGTGCTTGCTCGGAAAAAAATTGAAAGAAACGTACTATAGTGGTAGTTGAAGCCTCCTTGATCCATGGTTCCTTTCCTTCGGTGAATCACTCAGAATACTATGACCCTGGTGAGATAGTAGTCAATCGATTGGTTATCTCTTCCTTCCTTCGATCGACTATCTCTTTTCCTTTCATCTCTGTGATCCCTCCGAATGGTTCTTTCGGAGATCTATTGTGCGATCTCCTATACCATCCCTCATTATGTTGATAGTCCTTATAAAATCTTCGATACTTACCAAGTTGTATATCGACTTCTCAAGCTTCCGGTAAGCAAGTCTGTTTCTACCGAAATATATTTCCAATGGGTTCATTGGCCTTTGTTCACCTTCTTTGGTTGCCTTGAAAGCACCGATTTTGAAGTCGAGGTTTCAAAGGGGACCTCGTCTTCATTCCTTTTCAATCGGGTCGAACTCGTGAGCTTTAAGACTCAAGAACAAGCTACTAGGTTTCATTCTTGAAATGTCACGGCAATCTTTGATTCCGTGACCTTCATGTCCCACTTCTTGGTGAGAGACCTTAGGATCTTATAGTTGATATCTTTATCGGACATCTTTGAAGCTTGTTTATAGACATTGTAATTCTTCCATCGAAGTTCGGTTTTAGTTAAGACATCTTGATTTTCGAACTTCACCGGGGTTCGGCTTGAAGGCTATTTGTCTTTTATCTGTTCATTTCCTCGCAGATCTCGGCCGAGTATCCCACATTGCTTTCGCAGATTTGAGATACTTAATCTTTTCTTTGGTGACCTTATCCATTGTCTTCATGATGATATGTCTTCAATGGTGTCGAGTAAACGTGTCCATCGTTTGGGGTTGACAAGACTTCCGTGGGAAAGTCCGGATCTCCTCCGAACGCAGGATTGTCGTAGTAAATGATGATGGGTCCTCTCTCGATGACTTCCATCATTACGCCATTGTCGAGCCTAGATGGTTGGACATATATGGCCCAATCGCATACTCATCAATTGAGAACCCGGCAAGATCATGATTTACCGGACGTGTTATCCAAGTGATTTTGGAAAATGAATGAGTTTTTTTTAAAAACGGTTTTTCAAAGATCGATTCGTTGACCACAAACAAGTCGATTTCGGAAGAACCAACCATTTCGATACCACTTGTAGGTCGAATGATGAAGGGAGGGTGAATAGACTTCGAAAAACTTTTCGCAATCGGTGTGAGCGGATAGCCCGATCAAGGTCGCGAGTGAATCGGTTTGGTCGATAATCAACTAAAAAGCGGATCTAACTATGGATTAAAGAAACTTAAGTTTTCGTGTGAAAAACCGGTTTGTATAAATGATGATTCCAAGTTTTATCTTTTTAATCGATGACGTAAATATCAGTCGATCGGATCGGAAGCTTGGTGCTATATCGATCTTAACTTAGAATGTATGCTTTTAAGATTGTGCGATGTGTTAATCAAAGCAAGAAAGGCACACAAGATTTATAGGACAAAATCCCTACGTCCCTCTTCCCTTTCACAAGGGGCACCAACTTAAAAACAAACCGGACTTAGTTTAGTGTGTTAGTCCAACACAAGACACCAACAGATGTTTTAAGAGTTCTCACTCAACCGATCGAAATCGAAGATTAGAAACCCTAGATCGAAATCTTGCTAAACAACTTATCCTAACTTGGGGTTTTGGGTAAGATTGTTGAGGGTTCCAACTATGAAATCTTTCAAGTTGTATGTTTAAAAAGCTAGATGAAAAGATTTCTTGCTAAGAACTTATGGGATGAACACAATATAAAATAAGCTTGTTGTTGTGTTCTTCTTAGCGGAAATCGACTATAGTTTGAGCTTCTTGATTATGTTGTTTGTCCAAGCATTTCCGTGTATCACTCACGAAGTGTGATCCCATATTTATAGACCTTGAGATCAAAAGAGCCGTTGGAGAGCAATTTGAATCTCGGGCTATTTTAGGTAGACTTGGTGCTTGATGTGACGTCTCGATGAAGCTGCATGGCCGAAAAAGCGTGAATGTGTATTTTATAGCCGTTTGAGAGAGCAACATCGAATCCGTGAGTATCAGCTCTGTTCATACGTGTTTCTTCCTTATGGATGGAAGACTTGCTTTGCGGTGTTGTTCCTCCAACTAAGGTTGGTATTCTTCTTGTTTAGATCGCGAGGCGTATGATAAGATGAAACATCTTTTTCATCTTATGAAGTGACCTAATCGATCCGAATCGAAAATCCACCGATAGAGTCTTACGGCGCCGTTGACTTAGCTTCAACCGGGCGACTCTCGGCGAATGTCTTACGGTCTTATCTTCGGAAGTCATCCGATCTTCTAGTATTCGAGGTTTGAGCTTCATGACTTATTGAGTTATCGACTAGATCGGATTTCGATCTTCGATTCGGGTTTAACGGTTCGGACATCGTTTCTTCGATTCTTAGATCGACCTATACATATTGAGTTCCCCTCAATATGTGACCTATCTATTACATCGTTTTTTCTATACAATCATTATCAATCGGTCTCCTATAGCAATTAATGTAAACATCGATACCAGTGTTGAGACTGGTCCTATTACATGTGTTTTGGAACTTTCATCAAAACTATAAATTTCCCAACACACTACTTTCTATGAGTGAAGTGAATCGGACTCATACAAAGAAGTTCGGGATGGAAAAACTTCGGGATGGTGAGACTCGGGATGGAAATTCTCCAATGAAGGAAATAACACTGAAGTCGACTAATGAACATACACCAATGCACTCGGGTATGTAATGCCGATGAAGATGTGGTCACGGTGAGAAAACTCTCGAATCTATCAACCCGGGGAACAAATGTCTCGACAATGTTCTAAATAGAATTTCCACGAGGAAGATGATTCTCTTTCTCCTTTTCTTGTTTCCTAAATTTAATGAACTACCGAACCTAACATTTCGATGTTGAGGATACTTGAAGGGGAACATCCAGAGAAAATGGTTGGATAGTCATCATAAAAGTCGATTGTGGGTGATCATCGATGGTGTCAAAACAAGAAGGTTCTTTGCTTCCTATCAAAAAAAAAGAACCATCGAGATTATTTTAAGCTCTACAAGATTCATTTTGGATTCTTGCTATGCAAGAAGAGTTGAATCGGTTTTCAAGGAATGAAGTTTGGGAGCTAGTGGATAAACCTAAGAGGCACAATGTGATTGGAACTAAGTGGGTGTTCAAGAATAAAGAGATGAAAACAACAACATTGTGAGAAACAAGGGCAAGACTAGTTGCACAAGGTTATTCCCAAGAAGAAGGCTTGGATTATGATGAAACCTTTGCATCGTTGCAAAGACTAGAAGCCATCGATTGTTTCTTGCATATCTTGCCCACATGAAATTCACGATCCATCGGATGGATGTGAAAAGTCCATTTCGAATGGTGTGCTTAAGGAAGAGGTTTATGTGGAACAACCTCCCGGTTTCGCACAGAATGACCAAGTTTCTGTGCTCGGGAAAGCCTTGTATGGTCTTAAGCAAGCACCCCGAGCATGGTATGATACCCTTTCTCAGTTTCTTACTGACCATGGTTTTATCAAAGGAACTGTTGATAGGACTTTGTTCAGGATAGAAGATGGGAAAGACATCTTACTTGTTGATTTATGTAGATGACATCATATTTGGATCTCCAAATCATCAGCTGTGTGAAAAGTTTTCTACCCCTAATGAAAGGAAAGTTTGAGATGTCAATGATGGGGGAGATAAATTTCTTTCTTGGACTTCGTGTGAAACAAACTAAGGAAGGAATTTTCATCAATCAAGCAAAAATACACCGGAGATCCGATTGCAAAGTATGGTGTATGATTGCAATGCGCTTAGAATTCCTATGAATACTAACTACAAGATGGATCCCGATCTCGAAGGCAAATCAAGAAATCTGCGATTATAGAGGATCATTGGATCATCGCTATATATCTCACGACAAGTAGGCCCGACATAACATTTCTTTGTTGGGATATGTGCAAGATACCGTTAATCCTAAATTTAGTCACATGGAGGCCGCCAAAAAGATTCTGAAATATCTTAAAGGCTTCGTGAATAGAGGATTATGGTATCCGGTGATGATAACCTTGAATTAACGGGTTATTCAGATGCTGATTATGGAGGATGTAGAATTGACAGGAAGTCTACCACATGAACTTGTCAATTTCTTGGAAGTAAACTGATATCATGGTTTTCAAAGAAACAAACCTCAAAGACCAACCAATCTTGAAATTTGAATACATGGTCTGGGAGGGAAGTCAGTTGTGCACAAATTCTTTGGCTCAGACAACAATTGAGGGATTATAAGATTATAACAAATGAAGTACCTATATTTTGTGATAATAATAGTGCAATTGCTATTACAGAAAATCCGGTATTGCACACCAGATGTAAGCATGTTGATATCAGACATCACTTCATCAGAGATCATGTTGAGAAGAAAGACATCAGAATGGAGAAAATTCATACTGATAAACAGAGAGCTGATATCTTGACTAAACCTTTGGCTGAATCAAGATTTCAGGAACTATCAGTTGAATTAGGTATGTTGGATCCAGGTGAATAAAGCAAATCTGAAAAATTGAAGGTTTTCAGATGCATGAAGTTTTCTCGATTTTCTTAAAAAAACTCGGGATATAATTGAGAATCTTGAAACACTGAGTCTTGGGAAACTCAGTTATCCTGAAGATCAGTACTCATTATTATACTAACTCTTTATCAAGATCAAGATAAATTATTATCTTGACCTTTTATCAAGATCGATTACTCAAGATTATTATCGACATTTTATCAAGGTCAAAACTCAGTAAGACTGATGGAGAAAATTAGTCTGAAGAAGTATTGACTCATGCAACACATTTATTGTCTATCTGAATCTCAGTAATCATTGGCAATAAATAACAAAACACCTGAAGGAATATTTGGGCGGAACCTTTGAAATACACGAGGAAAGTCAATGGTCTCCAGGAACAGTAATTAAATGCACTGTTCATTAATCACCAATAGGGATAAATTGCGGCTTAATATTTGTGAAATCGTCCTTTCATATACCCGATTTACTCGGTTTTTAATCTCGACCATCGATTTCTTCATCTATGCGATTTTCGATAAATCAAAATCCTATATCTATTGAAGAATTTCCTTCAAAGCCCGATTCCAAAAAAAACCTTCATCTTCAAAACACTCTGCTTCAAAAAAACTCTCGATTGCCCAGAAATTTCTCACCTATCTCAAAACCCTTCCAAAAAAAAATTCTCCAAAAATGACGTTTTCTGTATACGACAAGCTTGCCATTTCCAATAAACCTTGGTACGAATATGTCGTCTCTCTCGAAAGCTCGTCCAATGCAACTCATGAAGAGGATGCGTTGCATATGATTCATTTGGCAAAGCTTACTTGTCTGGTCGCGAATCAACCAGAGACCGAATATGCGAAAGAGGTAGTTGAGTTTATCTCTAATTTGAAGTTAGATGATGAAGATTGTATAGAATCGCAAATTACAGTCTCGCATTTAGAGCATAGTTCAAAATATGTGGATTTTGTTAGGGAATTATATATTATTCCTAAGAATCTTAATGCCATATATGAGTTAAGCGATAGAGGTGAAGACCCTACGGTATATATGATGGGTAGGGAGCAAGAATATCTGTATAAAATTACAGAGCATCTAGTAAAGTTTGAAGCTACTCTGAATAAAAGGCATTTGAAGACTAAATATCGAGTATTGCTGGACATTGTAAGTAAATGCATCATGAGTAGATTTTACAGCTTTGAACAGATAAGCATGCCTAAGTTGAGGCTAATGGCGGCGATTGAAGATTCACCTACCACTACATTCAACTGGTTACACTATTTAATCAAGGTGGTGAGTGATTAAGCCAAACAAGTTCAGAAGGTGAATGGCTCTGTTGTTGTCAAGGGAAAAATCCTACATGCAACCAAGATTGTATTTATCTTGGAAATGTGCAGAGAAGAGGAGGACATCTTTGCCAATTCCTCATCCTTTCCAAAGTAAAAAATAATGTTCAAACCACAAACAAAGAAGACTTTGAAAGGAAAGAAAGAGAAAAGCTCTGAGTCTCAAGAGGAGACTGCTGAAGAAGAAGTTGTTGAAGCCAAACAAGCCAGGGGGAAAGCCCTGATGTAAGTGAAAAGAGAAAAAGGAGAGAATCTGAAAAAGAAAGCACCGGCTCCTCAGAAACGCAGAAAGCTTCAATCTATTACTGAGGAGGAGGTTAGTGACACTGAAGAAACTCAACCTGAAGGCCAGCAAGGGCTGAAATCTCCTCTGCAGGTTCTGGCTCAGGTTGTGACAATTGCGCAGGATCAAGAAACTGAGGAACAAGTTTTCTCTGAGGTACTCGGAACTTCTCTGAGCTCAGATAAAATTTCTCAGGAAATCTTCAAGGGACCTCCGATTCCTACTGAAGAGAGACCTGTTCAGACTTCAGATCAGTCTGAACCTCAGGAATTGCTGAATTTGGATGCGCTCCTGAGTGAACCATTTCTTGATCCATCGGCACCCGAACTCTTACAATCCGATCCTACTGTCCCTGAGAGCCCAAAGTTGAAGAAGGGAGAGGCAGAAGAAACTGAATGGCGCAGCAAGGGGGAACAATTCATTCTTGATAGGTACCCTGAGCTGAGCGCATATCCTGACCTTCAGGATCTTTTCTTCAGACTCAGAACCACGGTCTATATCCTGAATCAGACTCTTCCGGAGATGCTGAATATAACCTCCTTCAGAGGAGAAGATTGGTGGAATGCTGAAACTGCTGTTTTGACAGAGTTCTCTGGATTCAGGAAGACCAAGCTCAGAATGAAAATTGCTGATTTTGATGAGCTAGTCAAGAGAAAGGTGGCTGAGAGAAGGAAAGCGGATATTGATGCCTCCAGTTCTATGAATCCAGAAGGAGAGGAGGATCAAGATAAAGAAGATGACAAATCAGATGATGCTGAAAAATAATCTCAGATGGTGAAGGACACTGATGCTGGACATACTGATATCACACATCCTCAGACTGAAGTTAGCACTCTTCAGGTATCTTTTGACACTATTAAACATTATGCCAAAGCTACTGAAGTTCCTATCTTTAAATCTGTTATATATGATATGCAGACTGAGGCTTAGTTGGAGCACCCAACTCAGGTAGAAAAAGTTGTACAAACTCCAGAAATTGACTTCAGTCCTGGAAAATCTCAAAAAGCTGGAAAATCTGAGTTCATCTTCAGACATGCTGCAACTACAAACATCTCTTGCAGATAAAATGACTACTTTGGAAGGAAAGGTTGATGTAGTCAAAATTGAGCTCAATGCAGAGATGAAGCAGATGTATCAGGAAAGAACTGCCTATCTTGAAGCCAAGCTGATTGAGAAGAATGATCTGATGATCAAGACAGCTGTTGAGGAAATGGGCTCTATGCTCATGACCAAGATGACAGAGATGATGCATAATGTCTTCTCAAATCAGTTTGCACCTCTTTCAGATGAGCTCTCAATGGCTAAAAATTACATGAGAAGGCTAGAGGATGAGCATGATCAGTTGGCATGGGAAGTGCGAAGTATAAGCAAAGAGCAATACCATATGGATACTGCACTGACTCAACTATTCCCAAGGTATGGTGCCAAAAAAGGGGAAAGGCCTGGTGGCAAACTAAGTGAGTTGTTGGCACAAACCTTGAAGAGAAAGGCTCAGAAAGAAGCTGAAGAAAAGAAAATTGTTGATGCCTTAAAAGAAGTTGAAGCCACTGAGAAGCTCAAATTCAAAGAAGCTGAGAAACCTATCTACACTCAAGCATCTGAGCAAACTATTCAGGAAGTAATTTCTGAGAAACTGAGTGATAGAAGGATGATTGAGACAAGACAAGCCGGTGAAGAACAAGTTAGACCTGGAAAGAGAAAGGCTGTGGCATTTGTAGAACAAGAAAAGAAGAAAAGAGCTAAATCTTCTAAGCTTACTCAGAGGAAATTGATAATAGATTTTGAAGAATCTGAAGAAGAAGCTGAAAGTCAGAAAGAAGTCTTCAATACCAAGAAAACTTTGAAAACCCTTCAAATTGAAAAAGAGAAGAAGACTGTTGCTTCTGTGTCAGGTGTTCCTGTGATCAGAAAAAAGAAAGAAGAAGAGCAGAAAAGAAGAAGTGGTTTTAAGACGTTTTTGAGCAAAAGGAGGGGTACAGAGAAAACTCAGAAATGGCCGCACATTGACAAATGGATGCATATTCAGTTCAATGATGCATGGGAGGATATCAAGAGAACCTTCTGGTTCTATTATGAGATTCTGAGAGAATGGAGGGGGAGCAGCTCGGATATGAATGAAACCTTCATTGAGTACTTACTGACATTCTATCCTAAGTACCTGCAAAGTTGGATCAACTTGGCAAATGAAGGAAATACTCAGATAGTAGCCTCTGGTCCATACACTGACCCAACTCCTAGACATGAGAATGGCTATGTGAATGAAACAGTCATTTCTCAGGAGATAGCTCAATATGCCATCCAGCTAGGCCTAACAGGAAACAACCCTGACATCATCAAAGCAAGGGATGAACTGAAGAAGAGATACTATGGGATGTTCAACCAGAAGTGCCAGAGGATGAAGTAGAAGAAGACTGAAGACTTTTGTGCTTCTGTTTTTGTTTTTGATTTTCATTGTAATCTGTAACTCTTATCCTACATCAATGAAAATTTTATCTTTATGCTCAAAGATAATATCTCATTATCTTTTTACATGTCTTTTATGTTTGATATGCCTTATGTTTTGAAATTGTTGGGAAGAATTGTCATTTTGGATTGTAATAGAAAAACTGAAACCTGAGTATAGGTTAGGTTTTTGTAACAAGTTTCTTTTGGCATCATCAAAAAGGGGGAAATTGTTGGGAGATGAATTTAATAAAGAAGTTTTGATTAGATCCCAAAAACCCTGAGTATGACATGTTCAGGATAATCTTGATAGATCGAGTCGATTCAAAGATAGATTATTTGAGGAAGTTATCGCACCATGTATAGCCAAAGCCAGATATAGATCAAAGTTAGATTATGAAGAAAATCAAGACTCAAAGAAGTAAATCAAGAAATCAAGACTCAAGAAGTTCTCAAGAAATCAAGACTCGATGAAGTAAATCAAGAAATCGGGCTTCGATTAAGTAATCAAGAAATCAAGACTCAAGAAGTTGTCAAGAAATCAAGACTCAAGAAGTAGTCAAGAAATCAAGACTCAAGAAGTTATCAAGAAATCAAGACTCAAGAAGTAATCAAGAAATCAAGACTCAAGATGTCATCGAGGACATCAAGACTCAAGATGTCACCAAGACATCAAGACTCAAGAAGTCATCAAGACATCAAGACTCAAAAGATGTCACTAAAGACATCAAGACTCAAGAAGTCACCAAAACTCAAGACATCAAGACTCAAGATGTCATCAAGACATCAAGACTTAGTAAGTCATCAAGACATCAAGACTCAAGAAGTCATCAAGACATCAAGACTCAAGACATCAAGACTCAAGATGTCATCAAAACATCAAGACTCAAGAAGTCATCAAGACATCAAGACTCAAGATGTCATCAAGACACTAAAGACTCAGTAAGTCACTTAAGACATCAATACTCAAGACATCAAGACTCAAGACTCAAGACATCAAGACTCAAAGATGTCATCAAGACATCAAGACTCAAGAAGTCATTGAAGACATCAAGACTCAAGATGTCATCAAGACACCAAGACTCAAGATATCAAGACCAAGTAGTTACTGAAGACTCAGTAAGATACTGAATACTCAGTTTAATCTGAATGTTCAGAGGCACTAAATAATATCTATCTGAAGACTACAAAACTGAGAAAAACGCAAACATTCAGAAAAATCGATATTGCCCAAAACATTCATATGCAGACAAAAGGAACTAAGTCTAAGTGTTGTTTAAGGTTATCTCATTCAGAGAGATTGACCAAAAAGAGCCGTTATGTTTGTCTACATTTACTGAAGAGAAGAACCAATCAGAGGAAGACAACACTGTACTTTACTGACACTGAAAGCGACAGGACACTGAATCATGTCAGTAGTACTATGTTCCAGACTGCAAAAATTGGTGATTGGCTACATGACTGCATATTTCCTAAAACATGTAAGGGATTATTCAAACCCTAAATATAGCCGTTCATCAAACACCTTAAGAGGAAACTCATGAAGCTATCTCCTCCAACGGATAGTTTTTCAAGAGTGAACTTGGTGAAGTTGCCTATAAATACTAGTGACCCTTTACATTGAGAGGTTACGGGAAATTTCAAAGCAACTCAAGAGCTCATTCGTATTATTGCAAATTGAAGCACTCGAAAAACCTAGAATTTCCCAAGTGTTTCACATTGGAGAGAGCTCATTCACTAAGCCTAGATTGATAAGAAATATCCAAAGCTTAGTAGAGATATCCTAGCCTTTACATTGTTCTTATTGTAAAGGATATCTCATCCTAGTTGGAAACCAACCCAAAACCCAAACCCTTTGTTAAGGTAGTTTGTGTGTGTTTTTTTGGTGAGTTGGAGTTGTAAAGAGTTAGTAAGCTATAGTGAGTTAGCCAGAAAACTATAGAGAAGAAGTTAGTAAGCTACTTGTGGTAGTCTGAACACTTGTGTGTGTTAGAGTTAGTAAGCTGCAGTGAGTCAGCCGGAAAACTCAAGGTAGAAAAGTGAGTAAGCTACATTGAGTTAGCCAGAAAGCTTTAGGAAGTGGTTAAGGAATTTCTCTGAAGATCAGAGAGAGTGGACGTAGGAGCTTGAGTTTCTGAACCACTATAATTGTTGTGTTGTTTTGCTTTCTGTACTGCATTACTATCTGTTGCATGTTTTTCAATGAAAGCATAGTTCACTGATATTCAGTTGGAACCAATCCACTGAACTTGCATCAAACTGATCACAGCCTTAATCACTGTTTTATTAAAAGGAAGATTTTCAGCAAAGCTAAAACGAGTATAAACTTAGGGCCAACCATTCCGCACACTTGAGTAGCTAGAACAGATAATTACCAAACTGAACTAAATCTACTAAGGGTTCAGTAAGATAATTATCTGATCCAAGCGTCTCAGGATCTCTGATAAACTCAGGCTCAGTTGGGCTAATCTGAAGCTTCTGAAAGCAGCTCAGGATCATTGTCTCAGTAGACTCTGACTCAGGGCAATCTGTGCTTCTCAGGGCAAAATCATCAGGATAACTTGACCCATCTGACCTCAGTGAAAGAAAAGTTTTAAAAATCACTAACACGTGTATTCCCCCCCCATACACGTGTGAGACTCGTTAGCACCGGGACCAACAACCCTTCTGGATCCTCATATGTCCAACTTGGTTCACATTCCAAAAGTGAATTTAGGAAGGTTTCTGGACAAGATACACGATATGCCAAATCTGTATCAAAGAAGGGAAAAAGACCTGCTGAACAGGAAAGACGAGTGCATGATTAGAAAGGGAACAAACATGGACTTCAACTGATCAAGCATCAGCCGAGGAATCAACAGAAGAACCTTGTTCTTCTGAAGAGACCTCAGCCTAATCAGTAGATTAGGAATCAGAAAGGACAATCTCGCAAGGGAAAGTCTAATCTGAGACCTAATCAGGTCAAGCTGCCTAATCAGCATGCTAAGGGTAAGTTGCAGAAACCATTTGTGCAAAGAGATATGAATCTTTTGATGGTAGCAGTCGTACCTATCCCTTCAACCAGAAATCTAGGACATCTGCACCTGAACCACACTGTATTATAAGAAGGCAGACTAATCAGAAAAATCCCAAGTCTTCTGATTCATCCAAGGTTCACACTCGTAATCATACTGACCAAAAAGCACATGAAGAGATGTATGATTATGTAGATGCTTATGGGAGACAAATTAGGCCTTCTGATCTTGATGATTACCATAGAACCGCCTTGTTTGTTTGGATCCTGAAAGGTAACACTAACCCCTCAGGACCCAATCCTGAGGGTACCTAAAGCCCCGATTTGATTGATTGGGTTTGCGTGGGTTTGGCTAATAAGGGAGGTGTACAAGCAACTATCTGGTACATTGATAGTGGATGCTCAAGGCACATGACTGGAAACAAGCATCTCCTCAGTTCATACATAGAACAAGAAGTCCCACGTGTACTCTTTGGTGACGATAACTTTGGTTTTACCAGAGGATTCGGAACCTTAGTAAATGATGATGTACATGTTACTGAAGTCTCGTATGTCGATGGTTTAAAGCACAACCTGTTATCGGTTTCATAATTCTGCGACAACGGATTCAGCGTTGAGTTCTCAACTGATCAATGCACTATCAAGAATCGAGCCACTCAACAGATTTTGCTAACTATTTCCAGAAAGGGAACGATCTACACTGCAGACTGGAACAACTGTCCAAGAAATGCATGCCTGATTGTTAGGAGTTCCAAAAGCAGCAGTTGGCTCTAGCACAAGAGAATGAGCCATCTAAACTTTAAGACTCTTAACAAGATAGCAAGGATGTCCCTGGTTGAGGGTCTCCCGAATGAGGTATTCTCTAAGGATCAGACATGTGTCGCATGTCAGAAGGGAAAACAAGTTAAAGCCTCATTGTTGGGAAATTTGGAGTTTTGATGGAAGTTCCAAAACAGTTGTAATAGGTCCAGTAGAACCTGTTAGTCGACTAATGAATAGATAGGAAACCAGCTGAACATGTTAGACATCTGATGATTTAGAATAGGTCACATATTGAGGGGGAACTCAATATATGAAGATCAGAAATGAAGTTCAGGATCGAGATCAGAAGAGAAGATTAGAAGGAAGACCTGAATCACACCAGAAGACCTACTCTATGAAGACATCAACAGAGTCGATAAGTTGAAGCTAAGACAACCTTATCTGATGACTCAAGACTACTGATTTGATGGATAACATATCAGTAGAGGCCAAGAAAGAACCAAGATAAGTATTTCTTCTTATCCTTAAAGCATACGATGTTTCTCAGACTCGAAGCATACGAAAGTCAAAGCTTTTCTAAGACGCCGAATAAATGTACTTGTTTAGCCACTTAGAAAGAGACACATATGTACGGTTCTGAAGATTGCAGGATATGGCGTATTAAGCCAAACGGCTAGAAAGGACAATATTGCACGAAGACGACATGACCTTTCTGCTCACATCAAGTCAAGCCTGCAAGCCTACATAAAATAGACCGAAATTCGAATTGCTCTCCAATGGCTAGTTCGATTTCGTGCCTATAAATAAGGGATCAAACCTTCAGAGAAACGTTACGGAGATTATATACAAGCAAAAGCTCTCAAGATTTCCGCACGAAGAACACAAATTCAAGATTTATTCTTAAGTGTTCATCCCTTAGTTCTTTGCTACTTATCATCTAGCTCTTGGCTACTTAGAAGATAGGATAGTATTCCAGTTGGAACAAAACAAATCTTATACCAAAACACTGTTAGGTTAAGTTTGTTATAGCAAGATTTCTAACTAGGGTTTCTAGATTAGATTTCTGGGATTGGTTGAGTGTGAACTCGTTAAATATCTGTTGGTTGTATTGTGTTGGACTAACACATTAAACTAAGTCCAGTTGGTTAAGTTGGTGCCCCTGCTGATAGGGAAGAGTGGACGTAGGACAAGTTGTCCAAACCACTATAAATTTGTGTGCCTTTAATCTGCTTTACACATACTTGCACACAACTTGTTATTTGCATGCATATTCTGTACCTAGATCAGATCAGATCAGTTGGACACTTATGTCGTTATTACAATTTTTAATGATTGCAAGTCGTATTTACATTATCACATACATTTATTGTGTTCAGAATAGTTAAAAAAATGCGTGAAATAAAAAAAATGATGAATCATAGCCATAAGTGTCTATAACGACACACACATCATTGTAACGACATTTATATCGTTATCACGATTTCTAGTTATTTCAAACCCTTATTTTGTGTTGCTATGTCTTTTTTTATGTTCACAATAGTAGAGAACATGATAGGATGGGCCGGGAACGATGAATTTATAGTCATATTATTCAATGAAAAATAAGTTTGAATGTGAAAATGAGCTCAATTGAGAGCATTATCCAATTTCATCACTTCTACAATAATGTTACAATAAGAAAAAGTTAATAATTCATAATTTTAAAATTGTTTATTGTCCCGTGAATATGATATCTGAAATGCACTCAAATCTTTTATATGTCTAAAATCGGGTGATGGAAGTTATACGTTGGTCGTATAATAGATATGCGTTTGTTTGTACCTATAACGACACACATTACGTTAAAACGTCATACGAGTCATTATTCTTTTCTCTAATATTTTAATGCATTTATATATGTTTTATCTGCATTTTATATCTTATCCGTAGTAATGAGCACTTGATAGTGAGCGAATTATAAATATATTTCATTAGTGCTGATAACGACACGAGTTATGTTAAACGTCATATAAGTCGTTATTTCATTTTCTAATATTTTAATGTCTTTATTTATATTTTTATCCGTAATTTTATATTTTAATCTTACCAACGAGCACGTGATTGTGAACTAATGATGAATATATAATCGTTAGTATTCATAACGAGACGTTTGTCTTTATAACGACATACGAATCATTATTTTATTTTCTAATGTTTCAAGTCTTTTATTTGTTTTATCCATATTTTTCTATCTTAATAATAGTAACGAGCACGTGACAGTGAGTGAATGATGTATATGGTCGTTAGTGCCCATAACGATACATGTTCTGTCATAACATTATACTTATTCTGTTTTCTATGTTTTCAAACTTTTATTCATGGATAGGAGAAATTTAAAAAAGACAAAAAAGAATTCACATATATATGTGTCTCCAGTGCACCACTTGCATAGTGCAATGTAAGTGCATTTTTTAATCGTAGAACTTGTTTTTTTGAAATGTTCAACTTACTTATGCTGAAATGTTCAACTTGTTCAATGTAAAATAAGTTAGTGTTTCAATGCAAACAAGTTGAATGTTTCAGGAAAATAAATTACATGTGTTGAAAATATACTTAAATTGCACGGCACATCTAGTGCATAAAGACTTTGTCCATATACATGGATAGAGAATTTTACTCAAATATTTGGTCAAATAAATAATTTTATTTAAGAAGATTTTTAATACTCAACTACCACTACATCGAAAAAAATATAAGAGTATCTACTGAAAAATTTAAGATGTTATTGTATTCTCTACCTTAAAACCTTTTGGTTTGGAGAGTAACAAATTAATGTCGTCTCACACAACTAAAGAATTGAATAAAATTTTGGAAAAAATGGGAGTAAAGAAATGCCACATCTTTGCATCATTATGGATGTGAAAGTGATAGGATAGAGCCCCAAGGGCATAGCCAAATGGTAAGACTTATGGTGATGTGAGGAGAAGTCCTCCGACAACACATATTTGAACTCCGTGTGGGATAAAATTTCCATTGAAATATTATTATGGGGGGTTTGTCCTGGGGATTGAATCATTTTGGCTCTCTTCCACAAGTGTCTGCTACTTGGGCACATCCTCCAATTTACAATCCGCCCCCGATTTACAACCCACCCGGCTGAAGGGCCAACAACACGGATGGGGGGAGTTTCTCGTCTTTTTCTCACAGAAAAAGTAATAGGCTGACAGCACAAGCAACTCTAGTGCCTCTTTCCCAGAATCACAATATCTACATAGTAATTCCAAAATAACAGTCTTTCTTTCTTTCAATCACTCTACAGTTGAATCGGAAAAAAGCAAAAAAACGGTGATTTACGACGGTTTTAGCGACGGTAAAAACCGTCTCTCAACTGGATATAGCAACGGTTTACTGACCGTCGGAGAAACGAGGGTCGCTAAAATATAACGATGGTTTTTTCCAAGACCGTCGCTACTAACGACGGTAGTAAATCCGTCTCTACGTATCGACGGTTTTTTACCGTCACAATATAGCGATGATTTTGTCGACGGAAAAGTGGACCCGGTTCCGGGTCGAACTAACCATCGCTAAACCGTCGATATATTGTCGACGGTTATGACGTCATATACCGTCGTAAACAAGGACAAGAATTAGTCGTTATTAGCGACGAAATTTATCGTCGAATTGTGCGATGGTTTTTTTCCGTTGGTCGTAGAGACGAAAAATCAGTCGCTAATTCCGTCGCTAAATCGGGAATTTTTTTTTAAAAAAAAGGCTCACGGTGGATCGAACCCGGGCCCGGGGGGCGCCCGGGTGGGCACCGAACCACCCGAGCCACGGACCATCTCGAACCCAACCACAAAGCATCTCATATATAAGCCACCAAGCCTCCCAATTAAATGAGGCATTTATTCGCTCCCATGGGGGACCGAACACGGGACCTTGGGCGCCCGAGCGGGGATCAATTCCGCTCGGGCACTTGCTTCTTTGGGGTTACTTAATGAATTTAATTGTATATGTCCTAAAATTTATTTTTTTTCAATTTTTTTTAATTCTTTATTTCAATTATCTTATTTAATAATTCAATTACATTTTAATATAATAATTATATTTTTTATTTATAATTTGTATTTAAATTAATTAAATTAAAATCGTATTTTTTAACTTATTTTTAATAAAATTAATTCTATACTAATTCATTTTTTTTAAATTTTTTTTAAATTGTCTTATTTAATGAAAATTACATTTAATGTAATAATATATATTTTTGATTTATAAATTTAATATGAATTCCGATTTTTTTAATTATTTTGAATAAAACTATTTGTATATTTATTTAAAATTCGTTTTTTTCAATTATATTAATTAATTAATGATTCAATTACATTTTAATATAATAATTTAGTTATTTTTATATTTATGATTATAATTTTTTAAATTTAAAATTGTGTTTATATTGGATAATTACCAAAAAATAAATTATGTTAAGAACAAAATTAAATAACTAGTAATATCATAATAGAGTGTCGCCAACGTGAAATATTACAAATGAAATACAATATAATTATTATTCGTCATCCTCATCGTTGCCCCCATCTGTATTATCATCCTTCTCGTCCTCCTCCTCCTCCTCCTCCTCCTCCTCCTCTTCGTCACCCTCTTCATTCTCCTCTTCCTCACCATCTTCATTCTCTTCCCCGCCGCTGTCAATCTCTATCAAATCTGGATTTACAGCTGTTAAGTCTACGAAAAGATTGAAATCTCCTGTATGCACTTCAGTTTGAGTGGCAACTGTTTCCGTTTGGAATGGAGCGTCGTCAACTACGGCAGTTGAATCCAGTTTAGGAACTTGCACCAGTGATCTCGCCTTTACTTTGCAAACAGCCATCCATTCATTATTTGCTTTCGAACCTGGATACATGCAGTAGTTTACTTGGGATACCTGAGCAGCAAACACAAACGGATCATACCCCGGATATCTTCTTCTTCTATGAACATCGAGCAGTTTGTATTCGGGATGAATCCTTGTTCCTGAAGCAGATGGATCATACCAATCACACTTGAACAACACAATAGTCTTCTCAGGGAACCCCGGATATCCTACTTCAACGACTTCTTGCAGGTGTCCGAAGTAGTCATGGCTTTCTCCATCGAACATTGCACTGTTAATGCAAACACCACTGTTCACAGTAGATTTGGTCGATGCATAATCCACTGTATGAAATTTGTAACCATTTACATAGTATCATTGGTATGTGTTGACCACACGTAGTGGTCCTCTACTGAGATCCCGCATGAATGGGTTCACAATTCCACCATTATAGCCCTGTGACACGACGATTTGAGGTTAAAATATATAATTGTAAACATTTAATATAAATTTATTAATAAACAACGGTTTAGAACCACTCACATAGTTTTGGAACCACTCTGCAAAACCACGAGTAATATATTCACCTACTTGTGCATCTGAGATGTTTGGATCTATATGGTGTAGCTCTTCAGTAAAGATCCTAATTGAAAATAATATATTATATTAATCAAATATTATATAATAAATTAATATTCTAATTATGTAAATGATACGTATATGAAATACTTACTCAATGTACGGTTGGACTTCCTCACAATTGAATAACACATATTTATGTGCAACTTCAATCTCTTGTCGGTTCAACCATGGCCGTTCATTAGTCTTACCCAAACATCGACCTGGAAACTTAAACACAACATACCCTCAATATCATCAGCAATATTGTCTGTGCCTCTACCGTCGTAGTTATGAGGCTCGTTTTTCAACCTTGTTATAACATGATCCTCAAAATAGTAAGAACAAAATGTTGTAACCTCCTCGCACAAGTGGGCATTAACAATTGATGCTTCAACTTTTGCCTTTTGTTTAGCATTGAGCTTCAAGTTATGTAGATACCTATAGATATATAATAAAATAAATTATAAGATCAAATTAATATTTGTATAAATAGTTGTGAAGTGAAGGTTTACCTCTCAAATGGATACATCCACCTGTATTGCACTGGACCGACAATTTTGGCTTCACATGCTAAGTGCACCGACAAGTGCTCCATCGAATCAAAGAAGCTTGGAGGGAAAATGCACTCCAACTTGCATAAAATAACTGGAATGTCTTTCTCCAAATGGACCATGTCGTCCCACTTAATCATTGTAGACATTAAATCTTTGAAGAATAGACTCAATTCAGTTACAGCCCTCCAGATACTGTTCGGTAGGAATTCCCGGAATGCGAGGGGAAACAATCATTGCATAAACACGTGACAATCGTGGCTTTTCATCCCAGACACCTTTCCGTTTGATGTGTTTACACAACGACTCAAATTGGAAACATAGTGATGGACCCGGTTTTGAAAACCCATTTTGCGCGTGCGGAAGCAAAACATTTTTTGTCGATGCATATAAAACAGGGGAGAGGGCAGAGTGATTCCAGATTTTTGCATTTTAAGCTCATGTGTGTTGTTTTGCTAATAATAGAATGCATATGACAAGTATAAACATAAAGCAGTAAATAACACACGATTTTATAGTGGTTCGGAGTCCAACTCCTACATCCACTCTTCCCTATCAACAGGGGTACCTACTTAACCAACTGGACTTAGTTTAACGTGTTAGTCCAACACCCAACAGATGTTTACCGAGTTCACACTCAAACGGGACTTATCACCCTCACGGGATTTCCTACCCTCCCTTTCGGGATTGCTAGATGTTTACCGAGTTCACACTCACCTACAAACTTAACCGACTGATTTGGGTAAGGTTTGTTTGGTTTCCAACTAGGTTGAGATTTTCCCTTACATTTGTTTAGCCTCAATGCTAAGGATGGGAAAATCTCTCTAAGCTTAGGATATGGCATTTATGCTTAGATTGGGTTCTAGAACACTCTTGAATATATGCGTGTATATCTACAGACTTGTGTTCTAGGGTGGGAATGTTAGATGATTTGGCTTGATGGATTTTTCACGCATTTTCCACCACGAATTATGAAGGAAGAACTTGTATTTATAGTGTGGATTTGAATGTTACCGTTGGATGGAGTCACATTCAAATCCATACTATTCTGTAGCTTCTTGCAGCTTTTCCAGGCTGGTTGTCTTCCTCTCATTGGTCCACGTCAAATTTGAATTGCAACGGCTATATTCTTGATTCTTCTGAGTCTCGGGATCTTCAGTTCTATCTGAGCCTTCAGGTCTATCTGAGCCTTCAGGTATGTCTGAGCCTTCAGGTCTCTCTGAGCCTCAGTGTCCGGTGACATCTCGAGTCTCGGGTTTCTTGATTCAAATGGAGACTTCTCTTGGCGGACCTTATACGTCGGGCATCGCGACACTCAGCCGGCCGAGTTGATTCTTCGACTTGGACATCGACCCTGGTCACTAGCACTTTCGGGCTAAGCCCGATCATCGGTGGCGTTCGATTCTCGATGAATATGACTTGGATGACTTCTTTCGTCGGTATGCAGTTACGGTTCTCGATGTCGATTTCTTCGCTTTGATTTGATCGGCTCACATGATCGAATCGGTATAGCATCAGTCGGCATATCGGTATATCTGCATCGAGTTAGTACATCGGGTTAGAATATTAGGTTAGCATATCGATTATAGCATCCGATCTCAATCACGTCGATCTTGATCATCGCTCATCTTCATATCCGATCTCGATCCACGCCTAATCTCGATCGGTCTCATACGCTTCCTCTTCCGATCGCAACCTTCTCTTACGATCACGGTCATCCGGTCATCCGATCGGTGGCTTAGCTTTTTTCTTCTTTTTCGATTTTGCTCATTTCATCGCTTAACTCGAACTCATCTTACTCATCCGATCTCGATCACCGTCTTAGCTTTTCTTCTCTTCCGATTTTGCTCAAATTTCATCGCTTAACTCCGGAACTCATCTTACTCATTCGATCTCGTCGGTCTCGTCTATGACCTCGCTCGATCTCGATCATCTACATCCGATTTCGTGAGTTCCCCTCAATTTGTTCTCTCGTTCCCCCTCAACTTGTTATCTGTAAATCAGCTTCAATAACACAAGTTGATAATGTTTTGGCATAATTCATCAAAACTAAAATATCCCAACAAATAGTCATCTGGAAATCTCAGCTCTTCAATCCAATTACACAAAGCCACTTTCTGTTTCTTATCAAATGTGTAATTGGCTTGGGGATATCTTCCTGTAGCCTCATCCCTCTTCAAGTGATCACGTTTGCATATCTCGTTCAACCCATCACGCGATTTTGCAGTGTCTTTTGTCTTGCCCTCTGTGTTCATGATTGTGCGGAACAAGTTATCAAACACATTCTTTTTGATGTGCATCACATCTAAGTTGTGTCGAATCAAAAGTGAGCTCCAGTAGGGCAAGTCCCAGAAAATGTTCTTCTTCTTCCAACCACCCGGTACCATTTTATTATGTTTCTCTGCATGTTCTTCTGTTGTTTTCCTCAATCCCTTCTGATTAATTTGATTTAACAACCTTTTACCTGCATGAATGCAAAGAGTTATAAGTTAATTAATTTATCATATGTAGATAGAAATATATTAATTAATTTAAAACAACTAATATAAAAATACCTGATCTCTTTTTCAAACCCTTTTTTATAACGACTGTGTTCTTGATAAAATCCTTTTTATTCTTTTGAAAAGGATGATCTTCTGGTAAAAACTTTCGATGATTATCAAACCATGAAACTTTTCTGCTAAGCGGGAGACTGAAAGTGTCAGAACCCTCCATGCAGTAAGGACATGCTTGTTTCCCAGCTGTCCTCCATCCAGACAACATGGAGCACGCAGGATAGTCGCTGATCGTCTAGAGCAGGGCAGCCCTCATCGTGAAGTTCTTCTTTCTCGATACATCGTATGTCAATACTCCATTATCCCACAGATGTATTAAGTCTTTTATCAGGGGCTGAAGGAAAACATCTAGTTTGTCCTTTAGATTCTTTGGACCAGGTATCAATACCGTGAGAAACATCGTTTGGGGCTTCATGCACATCCACGGAGGTAGATTATAAGGAGTCAATATAACCAGCCATAACGAATACTGCTTACCGTGCATTCCAAATGGACAAAAACCATCAGTGCTGAGACCTAACAGAACGTTCCTAGGTTCGTAAAAAAAAATAGGAAATACCTCGTCAAGATGTTTGCAGGCCATCGAGTCAGCAGGGTGTCTCATCTCTAAGGTATCAGGATCAGTCTCTGTATGATGTCATGTCATATCTTTGGCTGTGGCACTAGATTGATACAGTCTCTGAAGATGAGGAATGATCGGGAGGTAATTCATTATTTTATTTGCCACTTTCTTCTTCGTTTTCTGCTTCCCTCGACCGCCAGTCCAGTTCCATCGCGGTACTTTGTACCTAGAGTGCCCATAAAATCTACACTTATCTAGATTCGCGTCTTCTTTGTTACCCCAGAATAACATGCAGTTATTGATACAACAATCAGTACTCTCTACTGGTAGACTCATACTCTTCAACAGATTTTTGGCTTGATATTCGGTAATAGGCACCTTATTACCGGGAGGACATACCTCATTGATCAACTTACTAATCTGGTTATAGGCTCTTTGAGAAAGTTTGTTCTCAGTCTTGATAGCCATGAGTCGAGCATTGAATGACAACATAGAGTGAGTTTGACATCCATCATACAGATCTTCGTCAGCTGCTTTGAGTATTCTGTAAAAGTTAGCTGCTTCCTCATTTGGTTCCTCCTCCACAACCTCATCTTGAATCCCACCAGCTTTCCTGATCATCGTATGATACATATCTGGTGTATCCACTGCAGGTGGCTCGAACTATACTCCAGGATCATCGAATCCATGATCATCGCGTGTCTCATTGTATTCGAGAGTATTATAATACACTTCAAGGTCATTGAAATCAACATTCCACCGCTTTTCACCATGACATGTCCAATTGTAGTAATATGGAACAAAACCATTCATGATGATATGTGTCTAAACATCCACAGTCTCTCTGTATGACTTGTTTTGACATTTTTTTGCACTACACGGACATCTTATACGACCTTCTGAATTTGCTACACCATGATTAATTGCAAACTGAATGAAGTTATTAACTTCATTCAAGAACTCCATATTTATATTTCTGTTGATAAGTCGAGGAGTCGAATACATCCACTGACGATTCGGATATTTCATCTGTTTCAAATCATTATCAATTTGTTAATTCTACAAAATATTTGACAGAGTTTCGTCTGTATATGTAAATATCCAAATATATTCTTCTATCAAATAACATCAAATACATTCATTTAACATAAACTATCTACCCAATATTCATCTAGCTATGATCCAACATTCATTTAACATAAACTATTAATAAAATATATGTCAATACCAAACTTATCAATTATATAATTACGTTGCACTATATATATTTTTAAACGGTAGAAATATGAAAACGTACGGTAAAATTATCCTCGAGGAGTAGATATGCTTCTGCTACACAATATCACTTCAAAAAACGATTTTCGCCTCTATCTACACAAAATTTGGTGTTGATTTTCGATCGCTCATGGATCGTGTCGTTTGGTTTTTCTGATTTTAGCGACGGATTCAAATGATTCGGTCACAAGAATCGCCGCTACTAACGACGGTCCAAATGATAGATATTTAAAATTCGTTAATAGCGACGGAATTCAAATAACCGTTGCTGAATTCGTCGCTAAAACCGTCGCTAAATACATAATTTAAAAAAAAAACATAAATTAAAAATTTTCAATGATAATTAAAATTGTTCAATCATAATTAAAAATAAAAATAAAAACATAAAATTAAAAATTGTTCATAACATAATTAATTAAAATAACAATGATTCTAGAAGGGATCTGCCCTCCAAACAGCTACAATTGACTCCCAAACTTCGTGCCCAAGTTCTTCTGATAAATCCACTCTGTCTTCCCTCCACTGTGTACGCCACTTGTACATCATGTCATGGTAACGCGCTGCAGCAAGTTTACAAAATGCCTTATAAACTACATTGGTCTCGAGCTCGGGACTCCACGTAGTTTGTTTCTATATTTTGAAAATAATACAATAATTAATTAAATTAAATTTAACAATATATATTAAAATAAAATATTTTAAGTAAAATTTTATGCCGTAAACTCCTCAAAATACAATTGACGCTGATCAGTGTTGGTAAAATAGGGGTGCCCGGATCTATTCGATATGATTTTAAATACATATTTAAATTAATCAATTAATCACTAATATGAATTAATCCTAAATCAATTCAACATAATAATTAATAAGCGAATAAACAACATGCGTACACGTAATCCACGTAAATCCTACGCATGCAGAATCTAGGAGTTACGAGATTACTAACCTCTTGTAGAGACAACCATTGAGACGATGGATCAACCTAAAGAGCCTTCCCAAATATGTCCCAAGTCCACGAACGCAATCCGGTGGGAGGATTCTCACGAACGATTTTAATAAGAGAGAAAACCAAAAATATTTTGTCACCACCTTTGTGGATTTCTAATATTTCCAACACATGGAATTGCAGTTGGGAATGAAAAATTCATCCCCTATATATAGGGAGGGGTTGGCCGATTTTTTTAAGAAAAAATAAGGAAGAAAATCTTTTTCTTGATCTCCAAGAAATCTTGAATATATCTCCTATATTCTTTTCTCCTTAATTAAATTTTTCCATAAAAATTTTATTCCCCTTTCATCCCAATTTTCGAAAAATACAAAGAAGAAGAAGTCAAGATTTGACTTCTTGAATTTATGGGATAATTATGTATTCCAAGAATACTTATCTCTTTCCATAAAATCTTTTCAAGAAAATCTTTCTACTCCATTTTCCAACAATTTTCGAAAATTACAAGAAATATTAGGCAAGAATATTTTCTTCTCTCTTTCATTAATTGGACTTTATTTTGGGCTATTTGAGGGGCCTTTGGGAGAATTAAGATTGGACCTCCAATGGACTATGAAGCTATAATATTGGGCCGAATATTATTCAAAGTCCATTAATATTAATTTACTCCACTATAAAATTAATATTGAACTATTCATCTTAACCCATATTACGACTTTACTAAAATATGGCTCCCGGGGAATTATTTCCCGTGTTTAAGATTATCTTAGTCCATTAATTAATTAAACTACTGAACAAGCTTTATATTAATTAATATCTTTATCCTTGGAGTAAAGACAACTCAACATTATTATCCATACCAGAAATAAATTTCCACTTGCAAGATTTGGTATGATAAAGATTCTGAGCCCACCAAGGGGACAAATCAAGCAAGACGTACTTGCACACGATTCTCCATATTAAATGTCAGCAATCGTCATGTAATTAATAATATTGCCCAAGATATAAGGTATCGAATCACAATGACTCTCTTCCTATCATAAGTCAAAGCAATAGTTATTAATTTCACACGATCCTATTTAAGGGACGGAGATTAAGAAATAACACACCACTGAGGTCTAATTCTTGTATATTTAGTACCGAAGAATTTATCCTCCTGTAGGTCCTATTCAGAGCATCCAAATGCACTAGTATAATCTCTTGGTCAAGACAAGTCAATCTGAGTCTTATACATCAACCTTTCATGATGGTTTGTTCATTTCCATCTAGGTTGTGAATTTGTACTTAATTACGAGGAGCTGTTAATTTGATCTTCTGTGATCTGGTATCACCAAATTAACTACAACGTAATACGTACTAACTTATTGAACGAGTTTGTAATAAATATATATAACATTCATTCATATTTAAATGCAACAATGATTAATAATTTATTTCAGTAAATAAATAAGATAATTCAGTTTGGTTATACAAAGTAAAAGCATACTTTTCAGTATAACCCCAACAATTAGTTGACACATTTTTCCAACGATAAGCGTTGACAGCAATTCCCATCGGCATGATGACGTTGTAGGCTATACAGGAAGCCTGGTGACCAGGTACAATACTATATATAACACATTAAAAATTAAATACATAATTAAAAATTATTGTATTAAATTAATTAATTATATAATTATTATCGTATAAAAAAGCAACACTTACGCTCCATTAACAATATTGATAGACAAACCAGTAGTAGGCCCTCGGAATGAAGCAGGAACGTTACCACTTTCAGCAGCCATCTAAATAAAATATGAAATTTATATATTAATTATATTATATAAAATAAAATTAAATATAAATAAATATATGAAAAATAATTAAAGTAGTATCGTGAATATCGAAGAATACAGATGAACGAGGCTTGTTTGTATTGCTTTTTGATTTGATGGATAGAACAAATGGGTAGGTTGGTCCGGTATATATAGAATTAGATTTAGCGACGAATTTCACATTTCCGTCGCTAATTCCATCGCTAACTTTAATGCCACCGCCTCCCAACGGGCAGATCTTCTCCCAACGGGCGTATCTCTTCGTTTTCTGCAAAGTGTAGCGACGGTTTTCAAAAAACCGTCGCTAAGCCCATCGCTAAAAATGCCGATTCGGACTAACCGTCGATGAAACGTCGTTAAACCGTCTCTGACCCCATTGGTTTATTGATCTGTCGCTAAATGTTGTGAATTTGACGGTTGGACTAAAAACCGTCGCTTTTACTGACGGCTTGGTTAACCGTCGCTAATTTCAGTCGTTAAAACCCGCCATTTTGTAGCATTAAATAGTACATGCTAAAATAGAGGGATGATAATTTTAAAAAAAAACAAAAAATCTATGTTAGTTAACATCTTAATAAACGCGAATCATATGTTAAAAATAACAATAAAATAGTAAATTAAGTTACATGCTTAAATAGTAGACTTTATTGAGAATGAAAGAGTAATGACAAACTATGTGAAACTTGTTCGTATTATGAAATTGATACAATTATAATTAGAAATTATATCATTAGTTTTACAAATTAATAAATATAGCATTTAATGCTATGATGTCAATTAATAATTATTATGGTATTATGTTATAAGTGTAATTGTATAAATTTCATACTATGAACAAATTTTATTGAAATACGTTTCCAATTAAAGATTTTGAATTCTAATTATTTAATAACAAACAAACCAAGTGAATTTTTGATCCTAAATAATTAAGTCTTTTATTCTAATTATTTGATAAATTTAAAATTTTTAATTTTAGCAAAGATATTTGTTCGCTTTAATCAACGTATCGAATTCGACTCGTTTGACTTGTAGAAATTAACAAGATTCGATTAAAGATAACAGTACAAACAAAAAAAACTTTTGCAATAAATGGAAGTGATAAATTAAGCTGAATTGGTGCAACAATTAGCAAGAATATCTTTAATTACCTTTTCGATATCTAGGTCATTATATATGTCTAGGTAGATTACACATATATATAACTCAGTGTTTTATTTTGCATTAGTCCCAGACTCACTATAAACTTTTAAGTGTGGACGAATTATTATTTATCTTTTAGTGATCTTAACTTAGGTAGAAATGGATTCACATAGAATATCTCCATGGATTATTATTTTGATGATCAGTTCCATTTGGACAATTGATGCACAAACTAATAATTTTATTATCACGGATTTTGGTGGGATTGGTGATGGAAAAACAGATAACAAACAGGTACATCTCTATTTCATTTTTTATTTTTTTATTGAAATATAAATCCATTTAATTATATGGTTATTATGGACGTAGGCTTTTGCAGATGCATGGAAAAAAGCTTGTGCAAGTGACGGAGGCACAATTTCCGTCCCAAAAGGAACTTTTTTTGTGAGTATTGGAGATTTTGAAGGGCCTTGCGTTGGGCCGACGGTGTTTAAAATTGAAGGAACGCTCGTAGCGAGCAGCAGCTCTGAAAATCATGGCCTTGCTGATCAATGGCTCATTTTTAATAAAATTGACGGTCTAACAATATCTGGTACTGGTACCCTTGATGGCAATGGAGTCTCTACATGGTCTCGTTGCAAGGGTTCTGGAAATTGTGACAATCGTCCTGATGTAAGTAATTATAAATGGTTCAATTCCATTTTTTTTAATTATATTCTATACATATATACACACACATAATATATAGGGTTAATAACAAATTGCAACGTGTTCTAATAAAAATTGACATATTCCAACCCTGAATCTTTTTTTTTTTTTGAAAAATTTCTATCAAATTTCTTCAATTTGATGTTTGCTGAAAGTTTCTTCAACGTGTTCTAATAAAATAAATTTAATAATTAATTATCCCTTTGTATCTTTAGGGTTTATATTGAATTGTTTGAGAAATAAATATAACAAAGTTTTATGTTCTTTAATTTGATATATATATATTTTTATAATGTTGTGTTGGTCCCGGTGCAAACGAGTCTTACACGTGTATGGGGGGGAATACACAGTGTTTTTAAAACTTTTTCTTACTGAGGTCAGCTTGGGTCAGAAAATCCTGAAGATTCGGTTCTGAGAAGCACAGATCGCTCTGAGTCAAAGTCTACTGAGACAGTGATCCTGAGCTGCTTTCAGATACCTCAGATAATCCCAACTGAGTCCTGAGTGTCAGAGATCCTGAGTTGCTTGGATCAGATAACTAACTTACTGAATCCTCAAATGAGAGTTCAGTTTGGTAACTATCTGTTCTAGCTACTCAGTCGTGCGGAATGGTTGGCCCTTAGTTTATACTCGTTTTAAGCTTTGCTGAAAACCTTCCCTTTATGAAATAGTGATTAAGCTGTGATTCAATTACATGCAACTTCAGTGGATTGATTCCAACTGAATATCAGTGAAAAGTATGCTTTCAAAATCAAGTCAATGCAACAGTTAGGCACAGATAAGGAAAGCAATAAAGAACACAGCAATTATAGTGGTTCAGAGACTCAAGCTCCTACATCCACTCTCTCTGATCCTCAGAGAAATTCACTATCAACTTCTGAGCTTTCTGACTACCTCGCGTAGTTTACTTACTCAACTCGGCCCTGAGTTTTCTGACTACTCCACGTAGTTTACTTACTCAACCCGACCTTGAGTTTTCTGACTACCTCCGTAGTTTACTTACTCAAACGCAAACAAGCTTTCAGACTACCCCTGTAGCTTACTAACTTCTCCTCTAGAGTTTTCTGATTACTCCACGTAGTTTACTAACTCTTTACAACTCTTCTCACCAACAAACACACTCCAACTACCTTCTCAAGGGTTTGGGGTTTCTCGGTTGGTTTCCAACTAGGATGAGATATCCTTTACAATGAAGCACAATGCAAAGGGTTAGGATATCTCGACTAAGCTTTGGATAATTCTAATCAAGCTAGGCTTAGTATAGTGAGCTCTCTTCAATGTAGAAGCACTTGGGAAATTCTAAGTTTTTCGAAAGTGCTTTAACTTTTTGCAAGAATAAGTTTGAGCTCTTGAGTTGCGTGATAAATTTCCGTGAACCTTACAATGTAGAGGGTCACCAAGATTTATAGGCATACACCAAGGTCACTCTTGAAAACTATCCGTTGGAGAGACAAACCGTGAGTTCCCTCTTATGGTGTGTGAGAAACGGCTATATTTAGGGTTTGAAACTCCCTAACACGTTTTAGGCAATAGCCTTTCATGTAGCCGGTCTTCACTTTTTGCAGTCTGGAACTTTTGTACATCTGACATCCTTTTCAAATGACGTCATCCTTTGTCCGATTGTCAAGATGGTACAGATGTTGTCTTTCTCTTTTTGACTTTTGTCTCCAGTTAAAGGTAGACACCTACAACGACTCTTTTGGTTACAAACTCTGAGTTTGATATAACCTTAACAACACTTCTGACTTAGTTCCTTTTGTCTGCATTTAAATGTCTTGGCAATATCTAACTTTCTAAGGAATCGCGTTTTTTCAAAATATTGCATCCTTCGGATAGATATATTCAATTGCCTCGGAACATTGAGTTTATCTTGAGCATTCGGTACCTTCTTCGAAGTCTTTAGTAATTACTGTGCCTTCAGTATTCTTGATCTTGATCTTGATCTTGATCTAGCGTCTTGAGTCTTCGAGTCTTGGTCTTCTCGAGTCTATTGACCGATGATAATCGAATCTTCGTCTTTGAGTCTTGAGTTCCTCAAGATCCTCATCGAAGTCTTGATATCTCGGTTTTATATCGAAGTCTTGATACTTGATTTCATCTTTGAAACTTGATTTCGTCGAAACGTATTGTGTTCTTCAGAGTCTTCAGAACCTATCCTGAACTATATCTGCTGACTATACATTTTGCAGATAACATCCTGAATATTCTAAAACTGAATCCTGACTCAACTATCAAGATCATTCTGAACATGTCATACTCAGGGGTTTTGGGATCAAATCAAAATCATATATCTTTATTAAATTCATCTCCCAACATGTTATATGTGTATATGCTGTAGACATTGAAGCTATTTTACGTGAAAAATGGCTTAATCCAAGACATACGTTGGTTGAACAACAAGATGTTCCATCTCAATATCTACGAATCTCAAAATGTGAATGTGAAAAACGTGCATATAACAGCTCCTGATGATAGCCCAAACACTGACGGAATCCACGTTTCACACTCAAGCTACGTAAAAATCATGGATTCCTTCATAGGCACCGAAGATGATTGTGTGTCCATTGGAGATGGAAGCAGAAATATAAACATTACTGGTGTATTTTGCAGGCCTGGTCACGGTATCAGCATCGGAAGCTTAGGCAAGTACAAGGGAGAACAGGATGCGACTGGAATTACAGTGAGAAATTGCACTCTGAGCAAGACAGACAACGGGTTGAGGATCAAAACGTGGGCCCCTTCTCAATCATCAAACATTGTTTCTGATGTTACGTTTGAAGATATCAATTTGGACGGCTGATAATCCTATCATTATAGATCAATATTATTGTCCCTCTGGATCGTGTGTGAATAGAGGAGAGTCGAGTGTAAAAATACAAGGAGTTAAGTACATAGATACACGTGGCAGTTCATCATTGACAACAGCGGTGAACATTCAGTGCAGCAAGAGCAACCCATGCCAAAACATAGAATTTGTTGGAGCTCAAATTACTTATAATGGAAAGCCAACAACGACCGTATGCTCCAATCAAACTGGTATTAAATTTCAAGGATCTAATCAAATTCCTTCTTGTTGTTCGTGAAATTAATTAACTACCTTCACTGTAATTGATTGGTTAATTAGGTTTTTTTCTAGTTTGAACAATTAGCTAGGAAAAATAAATAAATTAAGGAAATGATCATGTAATGTCGCACACATACATATATATATAGTAGTGATATAGAACCAACTATCTGATTTTTTATGGAACTAGATTAATGATGTGTCATGTCAACTCATCATCCACATAAATAATTATATTTAAATAAATTATAAATTATTTTATAATTAATATATTATAACCTAAACCATGAACCCTAAACCCTAAATCATGAACCATTCGGGTCGGGTGAACCATGAACCACTCGGGCCGGGTTCAGGTCTGATCGGATCAGGTCCGGGCCGGGTAAAAAAAAATTAAACTGAACTGAAAAAATAAAACTGAACTTAAAAAAAATAAAATTACCCGGCCTGGACCCAACCCGGCCAGAGCTGAATCCAGCCCGAGTGGTTCATGGTTCACCCGACCCGAATGGTTCATGATTTATGGTTTAGGGTTCATGTTTAGGGTATAATATATTAATTATAAAATATTCTATAATTTATTTAAGTAGTATTAATTATGTGGATGATGAGTTGACATGACATCTCATTAATCTGGTTCCATAAAAAACCGATAGTTGGTTCTATATCGCTACTCTATAAATATATATTACCTTTTTGGGAATATTTAGTTATATGATTTTGTTCCTCTACGTACATACAGTGGCGGAGCCAGAAATTGCGCCGAGGGCCCAATATATAATATACTGCAATTAAATGCACTTTCGAGTTTTTTTTATATATTTTCAAATTTAATTTGAACTAAATATTTTTATATTAACTGAGTCAAATAAATGTAATATGTATATTAAAATGTGAATTATACATATCTCTTTCTCTCTTTCGCTCCCTATTCTTCACCTGAAGAAAAATAAGAAAATTTACATGAAAAAAGAACGCACACTTTAAAATTAACCAAAATTTCCAACCTCAACATGTTAAAAATAAGAGGCACACTTGCGTGAGCCGTCTCGTGATGAGACGGGGTGTAATTTGGACATTGTCGTTTTAACACTATGGGAAAGATGGATGTTAATTGTGATAAATTGTACCCCGTCTCATGCATGAGATCGTCTCATACGAGTTTTTATCTAAAAATAAATAACTATAAATACATATAAAAAAAAATTAAGTGGGCGAGGGGGTCACGGCCCCAACATGTCTCCGCCTCTTATTACATACGTATACGAATTAAGTGTATGATTTTGTTCCTCTATGTTTAGTTATATGGTATTTCAAAATAAAATAATCACAAAAGATTATTTGGTAAGATTTATCATGCAAGATTAATACATGATGTTGCGAATCCTTTTCCTGTCCTGGTCTAAACTTTCAGTTTTTTTTTTTTTTAGGGCTCGCTTGGTTGAGGGTAATGGAAGTGGGTAATGAGAATCACTTCTATTGATGTTGCTTGATAGTTTTGATATACAAGTAATGAGAATAGACGTAAGTAATTGATTACCCTCAACCACTCAACTCACCTCACATGATACTCATTGTTTATGTTCTAACCAAGCAATAACAATGCAATCATTAGCTCTTAGTGATTGACTCTTCATTGATACCCATTACCATTATCATTCCCAAGTCATACGGTACTTAATATATCAAATCTATCCCAAAATTTAATATTGCATTAAGTCCTAATCTCATTACTAATTTGATTCCTGAGCAGATCCAGGTTGATTTGTAAAAAGTTATAATTAAACTAAGTCCTAATCTCATTATTAATTTGATTGTTTATTTAGTGAAATCTTATTATTCATTTTGTACATAAAACCAAAGAGCAACACTCTTCTCCATTAATTATACGATACTAGGTGTGAAAGGTGGATAACTCAAGAGGTTAGAGTTCTACTACCTAATGACATGATTGATAAGATTGAATGAAATTGCAGCTGAATGAAATGAATTAATGAATGAAATGAAGACCTGAATTGAATGATATAGGAATGATCATTCTTATGAGTGATATGACCTATGAATGAAATATAAATATTGGTGAATCTATTTTAAAATTATTGTTATTAATTATACTTTAATATTAATATTAATATTGATTATTATATATATTTTTAATATATTATTATTTTTAGCTTTTTAATATATATTTTTAAAATATTATTTTTTATAATTACAAAAATATTATTATTATTGTGTTTATTATAATAATATATAATTTTAGTAAACATATATATGTATATTAATATGTTTTTAATTATTGTTGAAAGTATGAGTTAATAATAACGTTATATATATTTTTAATATTTTTTATTATTAATAATATATTATTAAATAATAATATTTTTATTTTATTTTCATTAAAATATTATTAAAATTGCGCTTTAATTTACATTTTTCGAGATATAATATTATTATTTAAAAAATTATATTATTTATATATTTTAATATTATTATATTTAATATGATTATTATTATTATTATTATTATTATTATTATTATTATTATTATTGGAATTGGTTATTATTTTTATTTTTATTAAATAAATTTTTTAATAAAATAATATTATTATTAAATTATTATTGTTGTTGTTGTGTAGAAGGTATTATTATGAAATGAATGATAATATTTTTTGTGGAAAAAAAATTCATTTCTCAAAATGTGGAATACATAAACCCATGGGGTATGTAAGGAATCACAATTCCTTTATTTTAGGGAGTGACCATTTCAATGGAACTATGATTCCTTCCAAAAATACATACCAATCAATGTATTTGGAATAGATTAAGGAATGATCATTTCATTCCCTATCTATTACAACATACCAAACACACCCTAAGATCCCGTGATTTTGAGTCCTGAGACACGGAGAGAGAAAATTTATTCCCTCTTATGGTGATCCTCTTTGTGGTGGGATAGTGGTGATTACCTTTAAAAAAATATATATATAGATATATACGCTACTAGATTATAACCCCGCATATTACACGGACTGAAAATAAAATTATATTATAAAATATTATTAAAATTTTAATAATCAACATGGGACATAATTAAAAATATATTACATTAAATAATATTTTTTTATCATTTTCTTTTTATTTATGATATAATATAATTTATGTTACATTAAAATTTTATTTTCAATTGTTAAATTTACGATCCTGTATTTTTTTCACAGTTTACATCTTTCTCCATCCATCATTCCATTTTGCACAAATACATTATATTAAATACACATTACATCATTTATAATTTAGAATAAAAATAATATGTATTTTTAAAATGTATAATTTATTCCTTTAAACACATGCAACTTCTGTTCGCGAAATTAATTAAATAATTCGGTGCAATAAAATTGTATGTTTCAATGTCACGCTACCCCCATAAATTCTTAAGAACTTAAATTTCTTAAATTTCATTACAAAATTTTGTTAGAAATTAGTCAAATTGCGGGCCACTATTTCATCTAAATTTCTTTAGGAGTTTACATAAATTTCAATTTAGTCAAACTGATTATAAAAAATGAATCAAGTCAACGAGATCTGAATCATTTGATTAAAATTAGCGGTAAAAAAATATAAACAACTTTTGTGTTGTATGGGCTCAAAAGCGGGCTCGGTGCTCGGCCGCTTCCTCATCCCCGCCGGCGCAAACACCACCGCGCGCCACCGTGATCCGCCGCAATCCACCAAGGCTCTACCCACCACCATCTCAACAACGTTCACCTAGGTCGTCTCTCAAAAGCAATTTCAATTATCTTCTCGTCAGCAACACCTTTCCCTTTCTCTGTTTATGTTGATCTCTTCAGATTGTGCGCCTCAAACAGAGTAATAATCGAGGCCGAAGAAATTAGAATCCCATCTCGTCACTTTCAATCCGAACCCACCTGTGTTTTTGCTCAACAGGGCTATTGAAAGTTATGGGAAATGCGGCTGTTTGGAGGATGCACATGAACTGTTCGACGAAATGCCGAGCAGGAATGGAGGGTCGTGGAATGCGATGATTACTGCAGTTTCGAGAAATGGGCACGCGCAAGATGCATTGGGATTATTTTCGGTGATGATTGGAGAGGGGGTTTTTGCTTCTGAGGTCACATTTGCGAGTGTTCTTGGGTGTTGTGGGGGTGTGTTGGAGATTTGGCTGGCAAGGCAGGTTCATGGGCTTGTTGTGAAGTATGGATTTGTGGGTAATGTTATCTTGGAGAGCTCACTGGTGGATGTTTATGGGAAATGTGGGGTGATGATTGATTCGAGGATAATGTTTGATGATATTGAGAATCCGAACGATGTTTCTTGGAATGTGATAGTTAGGAGGTATCTTGAAATGGGTGAGGGGAATGAGGCCGTAAACATGTTTACGAAAATGATAAGGATGAAGGTGAAGCCCACGAGTTATACGGTTTCCAATGCAATTCTTGCTTGTTCGAGTTTTAATGGGCTTAAAGAAGGGCTCCAAGTTCATGGATTTGGTATTAAGATTCTCATGGAACAGGATGAAGTGGTGTTGAGTACTTTGATCGGTATGTATGCCAAGTGTGGAGATTTGGAGAGCGCGAGGAGGAATTTTGAATTGCCTTCTTCCAAGAATGTGATTAACTATACATCAATGGTGTCCGCATATGCTATGAGTGGGAGTTGGAAGTCAGGGATTTGTTCGATGAAATGCCTGAAAGAACTGTGTCTTGGAATGTGATGCTGGCGGGTTATACACGTAACCTTGATTAGGAAAAAGCATTAGATTTTGTAATGTTGATGCGTAGAAAGTCCAGTGTTGGGAAATTTGGAGTTTTGATGGAAGTTCCAAAACAGTTGTAATAGGACCAGTCGAACCTGTTAGTCGACTGATGAATAGATAGGAAACTAGCTGAATATGTTAGACACCTGATGATTTAGATTAGGTCATATATTGAGGGAGAACTCAATATATGAAGATCGGAAGTGAAGTTCAGGATCAAGATCAGAAGAGAAGATCGGAAGGAAGACCTGAATCACATCAGAAGACCTACTCTATGAAGACATCAGCAGAGTCGATAAGTTGCAGCTAAGACAACCTTATTAGATGACTCAAGACTACTGATCTGATGGACAACAGATCAGTAGAGGCCAAGAAAGAACTACGATAAGTATTTCTTCTTATCCTTAAAGCATACGATGTTTCTCAGACTCGAAGTATACTTAAGTCAAAGATTTTTCAAGACGCCGAATAAGTGTACTTGTTTAGCCACTTAGAAAGAGACACGTATGTACGGTTCTGAAGATTGCAGGATATGGCGTATCAAGCCAAACGACTAGAATGGACAATATTGCACGAAGACGGCATGATCTTTGCGCACATCAAATCAAGCCTGCAAGCCTACCTAAAATAGACCGAAATTCGAATTGCTCTCCAACGGCTAGTTCGATTTTGTGCTTATAAATAAGGGATCAAACCTTCAGAGTAAGGTTACGGAAATTATATACAAGCAAAAAACTCTCAAGATTTCCGCACGAAGAACACAAATTAAAGATTTATTCTTAAGTGTTCATCCCTTAGTTCTTAGCAGAATACTTATCCTCTAGCTCTTGGCTACTTAGAAGATATGATAGTATTCCAGTTGGAACAAAATAAATCTTATACCAAAACACTGTTAGGTTAAGTTTGTTATAGCAAGATTTCTATCTAGGGTTTCCAGATTAGATTTCTGGGGTTGGTTGAGTGTGAACTCGTTAAATATATGTTGGTTGTATAGTGTTGGACTAACATATTAAACTAAGTCCTGTTGGTTAAGTTAGTGTCCCTGCTGATAGGGAAGAGTGGACGTAGGACAAGTTGTCCGAACCACTATAAATCTGTGTGCCTTTAATCTTGCTTTACACATTTGCACACAACTTGTTATTTGTATGCATATTCTGTACCTAAATTTGACATTTTAGTCACCTGATCCGAACTGTTGGTCAGAATCTCATTTGAGTAAAACTGATTTTCTACACGGGTTAACTTATCTTCCGCACCATCAATTAAGTCGGATATCAGTCCAAACTGATTCACATCACACTCTGATCAGACATACGTGCAAACACATCTGATCCACGAAAAAGTTTTTGAAGTTTATTCACCCCTCCCCTCTAGACTTCAACCCTCACTGAAACCCATTCGGGACCTACAAGTGGTATCAGAGCAGTGGTTCTTCCGACCACTGGCTTTGAATATCATTGGTTCTTGAGGAAGAACCTTTGTAGTCACTTGAACTGATCTTTGAAAACCTTTTTAAAACTCATTTTCTTAAAAATAAAATCACCACAAGCATGGATAACACTTCAGGTATGCATCATAATCTACCCATGTTTTCTGTTGATGAGTATGCAGATTGGTCCATAGACATGAGAGACCATCTGGGAGTGATTAGCAATAGGATGGATGAGATTCTTGAGATAGGACCGATTATCATCTATCACTATAATCCATCTGAAGCAGGAGAACGAGATCCTACTCAACCAGTTGGAGCAAGAATCAGAAAGAGTCCCTCTCTGATGGATGCAGATTAGAGGAAACTGTCTAACCTGGATACTGTTGCCAGACATCTCATCATGAAAACCATGGATGCTACTACAAGAGAGAAAGTGAAGTACCTGAAGACAGCTAAGAAAGTCTGGGATACGCTTGCTGAAATCTTGAGAATGAACAGATCAAGGACATCAGACTGCAAACTGAGCTGGTTGTATTTGAGAAACTCAAGATGTTGCCAAATGAAACAGTTGATCAATTTGATGGAAGAATCACACGAGGAGTCAACCGACTTCGTGATCTCGGACGAGTTATGTCAAACAAGGATATCAATTACAAGATTCTCATATCACTGACTAAGAAATGGGATACGAAGGTGATTGTGATTAAGGACTGTCAAGATATTGATACAATGAAACCAAATGATCTAATCTTCAGTTTGAAAGCTCATGAGTTCGACCTGATCGAGAGAGGACAAGGATCTGATGATGTCCTAGCTGAAACTACTCCCAATCCTAAATTTGTTGCATTTCAGGCCGCAAGTAGTAGTTCACGAATTGTGGAACCAGTTGGAAACATCATCAGTCAAGCTGAACAATTTGCCTTACTGACAAGAAAGCTGGAAAGAACAAATGTTCAAATGGGTAAATACAGGAAGTTTTATGATGACTATCGAAGGAATAGAGGAAGAGATAGTCGTTCATCTGACAGATCGCAAGAGAGGTATCGTTCATCTGACAATCGAGATAACAGGAGAGAAGAAAGACAGGACGATCATTCTGACGAAAAGAAAGATGATCGAAGAGATGACCGGAAAGAAAGTAGACGTGATGATCGATCAAATAGGAAAGGTTCTGACTATCGACAGAATGGGAAGTCTCCTGACAGACATTACAGAAGAAATGATTCTCCAGGCAGAGGAAGCTCAGGGGATTCAAGAGTGTGCTATAACTGTCAGAAACCAGGCCATTACAGTGCTGACTGTCCTGACCTGACCCCCAAAGAAAGAGAGGAGAAAAGAAACAGAAGAGAACAGAGATACAGGGACAGGAAAGCTATGGTTGCAGATACGTCTGGCATTGATGATTCCTACCTATCCTCAGATGATTCTGGTTACTCATCTGTCGAAGATTTCTGTTTGATAACAACTGATGATGTCGATGATCTGAGCTTCTTATCTGATGACGACATCTGTCTCATGGCCAGAGAATCAGATCAAACAGATGTACTTTCTAACTCTTCTGTGCCTCTTTCTTCCACACCACATGTGCCGAGCACATCTGCAGGAGAGGTCAACTTGCAGGTCTACAATGACCAATTGCTTGATGATCTTTCCAATGCAATAGATACTTATACACGAGTGGAAGTTGAGAACGATAACCTGAGAGATGAGAACATCAGGCTGGTTAAAGAAATTGAGGCAAGTAGAGCAGCTGAACTAAAATCAGCTGAAACTGTTCAGAAGATAACCACAGAACTGGAGTTTCTGAAGGTCAATTCTTCTGATCAGGGAAAGCTGGTTAAGGAACAGTTGGCTCTCAACCTACAACAAGCCAATGAACTCAAATCTCTTCAGGCTAAGTTTGATGAACTCTTCCGGATGCATGAGAATCTGAAAGTTTTTGAGAACGGTCTACGTAAGAAAATAGAGATTTTTACGAAATCTTCTAAAACTGTTCAAGACTTGAACAACTATTTTCTTATGCCGACTGACAAGAAGGGAATTGGGTATGAAATTCCTTCTGGATCCTCAAAACCCTCATCTGGTTCACATCAGAAAAGTGTAACCAAACGAGTTTCTGACCAAGATACACAAAATGCCAAATCTGTATCTGGTAAGGGAAAAGGACCAGCTGATTAGGCAAGGCAAGTGTCAGATCAGAAAGGGAACAAAAATGAACCCCAACTGATCAGACATCAGCCTAGGTATCATCAGATGAACCCAGTTCTTCTAAGGAAACCACAACCCAATCAGCAGAGTAGGTATCAAGCTGGACCATCTCGAAAGGGACAGTCCCAACGGATGCAGACTCAGTCCAAGCTGCTTAACAAGCAAGCTAAGGGTAAACTGCTAAGACAAATTATACCAGAAAGATATGAATCTTTTAATGGTAGCAGTCGTACCTACCCTTACAATCAGAGACCTAGGGCTGCTGCACCTGAGACCCACTGGATTAAAAGAAGACAAGTTTCAATGAAAAATCCCAAGTCTTCTGATTCATCCAAGGCTCACACTCATAATCATACGAACCAGATTGCATATGAAGAGATGTATGACTATGTAGATGTTTATGGGAGACAGATCAAGCCTTCTGTTTTCAACAGAGGTGCCAGATATGTTTGGATCCCGAAAGGTACCTCTAACCCCCCAGGACCCTATTCTACTGGGGTACCTAAAGTTTGAATTGTTTGCAGAATCGCTTGGGACTGGTAAATAAGGGTGGAGAATAGGTAGCTATCTGGTACATAGATAGTGGATGCTCAAGATACATGACTGGAAGCCAGTTTCTCCTTAGCAACTATGTTGAAAGACCAGGCCCAGGAGTTCTCTTTGGTGATGATAACTTTGGTCATACCAGAGGAGTCGGAACCTTAGTGAACGATGACGTACAGATCACAGGAGTTTCATATGTTTATGGATTAAAGCACAACCTGTTATCTGTTTCACAATTCTTCGACAATGGTTTTAGTGTTGAGTTCTCGATAGAAAAATGCACAGTCAGAAATCGAGCTACTCAACAGATCTTGCTGATTGGTTCAAGAAAAGGAACGATATACACAATAGATTGGAACAGTTGTCCAAAAAATGTGTGCCTGATTGTTATGAGTTCTAAGAGCTCCAGCTGGCTCTGGCACAAGAGGATGAGCCATCTGAACTTTAAGACTCTTAACAAGATAGCAAGGATGTCTTTGGTAGAAGGGCTCCCGAATGAAGTTTTCTCTAAGGATCAGACATGTTCAGCATGTCAGAAGGGAAAGCAAGTCAAGGCTTCATTCAAAGGGATACCTTCTCCTCCATCCAGCAGAGTACTGCAACTACTCCATATGGATTTGTTTGGACCAGCTACACCTCTAAGTTTCAGTGGACACAAATACACTCTGGTGGTCGTGGATGATTATTCCAAGTTCACCTGGGTTATATTCTTGTACAAGAAAAGTGAAACTACAACCAAACTACCCGAGCTGCTCAGGAAAATTCAGAATGAGAAGGGTCTCAGCATAGTAAAAATCAGATCAGACAAAGGTACTGAATTCCTTAACCAGTTTATATCTGATTTTTTCTCTGAGTTTGGTATACAACATGAGACATCAGCTGCAAGAACACCACAACAGAATGGCGTAGCAGAAAGAAGGAACATAACACTCAAAGAAGTTGCACGCACTATGTTAGCTTAACATGCCATAACCCTATAGAAGGCCAGAATAATGAATGCCATAATCGACAAGGCAAAGATTGATTGGCTAGGGTTTCTGAAAAGGAGGTTGCTGGAAGAGTCACCAAAGTTAGTATCCAAAGGTGGAAAGATTGTTCTTGCTGCCAAAATCACAATGTTACTTAAGGTATCATTGATTCTGATTGATATGATGAAGGATAGGGAATGGAGTGAGGACAAGATGATTCCGTACGTGCTGACCCACAAAAGAATGCTTATATCAGACAAGGCAATTCCTGGCCTTGCTGATGATGATGAAGAGGCAGCTGTGAAACCAGCTGTGGAGGTCAGGAAGAAAGGAGCAGTGGGATAGAAGAAGAAAACTGCTGCTAGGAAACCAGAAAAGGGGATCTCTATCAGGGAACCAACAGTCAAGATAACAAAACCAGCTACGAGTGTCCCAGTTGCTGGTAAAGGGAAGTCCAAGGGATTCCAGATATTGGACGAATCATCTGATTCTGATGCGGACAATGTGCCCATCAGCAGACTCCCCAAGAAGAGGACAGGTCAAGGATTGAGGTCTACTGCTGCACTAACGTTTTCTCACTCTGAGACACAACAGCAGACCACATAAGCTGCATCAGATCAGCCAATCTCATCTTCTCAAATTCCGATTGATGATCCAGAACCGCTGACTATGATCCCTTTCTCCAGACAAGCTTCTCCTGAAGCTGAAGCTGAACTTGAAGCTGCACCAGCACCTTCACCAGCATCTGCACATGCTCCGATCTCTTTTCACAGAGAAGATTATTCGCAGGAGGCTGGAGAAACTGCTTTCAAAAAAATATCCAGAATTGGAGGGGAAGCCAGAGGCACAGACTATTGTTCTTGATGTTCTCGCCTGGCGAGACATCCGCTTGAAAAAGTTTGAAGACTTTGGAACAGTGCTTGAACAGAAGGGTGGCATTCGCCCATTCCTGGAATACGAACTTGAGATGAGGAAGATAGCTGAGGTGGAGATTGCCACAGATCTGATCTCTGATGATGCAGTGGCTGGGCTAATAACCAGGAATTTGGGAATGTCGGACACTCCATTGCACAGGGAGATCACTCACAAAATGGTTAAGTACAACAGAACACTGCAGCAAAGGAGATGGTTCGAATAAGAGGTTGAGGCTGGAAGGCCAATTGAGGTGGAAGAAGTTTTTAAACAAATGACTGACACAGAGCAAACTGCTAAAGAGATGGTTATCATTGAAGAAACAAAAGAAGTTGAGGCAGTCGCCGATGAAGCAGTCATGGGAGAAGCAGAAGAGTCCCCATCAGCTGAGGCACAAGCAACCGATGAGTTAGTCGATCTGACTGCTGAAGAAAGTCCAGCGCGCGAAGCTGATGTTGAGGGACCTTCTTCTTCAGCGGGTCAACTGGTACAGATTCTCCAAACCTCTCCACATTTTGAGGAGAATCTGATGAAGCACATCAGGACATCCTTCAGGGCTAATATGGCCAACATGTTCAGAGACGATGTCAGCTTCTTTGTACCAGCTCAGATCGAGAAAGCCATCAGATCAGAGAGAGAGCGCGTCTCAGAGCACTGCGCCAGAATTGCAGAAGATGTCAGGGACACAACAACTGACAAATTGCTTGAGATGACACAAAAGATGGCTGAGATCGAGCAGAACAGATCCCAGCAGTTTACGCTGATGATGAACGAACAGATGGTCAAAATGACCAAGCTGTATGAGGATTTGGCTGCTGCACAGCACAAGGCAAATTCTACAGCAGATAAGCTTGATAGCCTTTTTGACAGAGTTAACAATGTGGCAAACAAAGCAGAAGAAACGATGCTAACTGCTGTTGCCCAAGTTCAACCTGCTGCTGAAGCTGAATCCCCAGCCCTTAAGAATCTTCAACAAGACTTGTCTTCGAAGATTACCAATCTAAGTGCTGAACTCAGGGGACTTTTTGAAGGAACCAAAAAGGGGGAAGAAGCTAAGGATGTTGATATTTAGGGAAGGCTGAACTAGGTTGAAAACTATGTGGCGGGCATCCAGATTACATTGGACAAAAAAAGACTGAGGAAAGATGCCCAAACTGCTGCTGAGTTGGAGAAAGCTGAGCTGATTGAATCTTCAACTGAACCAAACAAACCAGCAAGAAAGTCATGGTTGCCAAAAAGAAAGCTCCAGCTGCTCTGCAAGATAAAAGAAAAGAAGAAGAGCTGAAGAAAGCAGAGGCTGAGAGGCAAAGAAGAAGGGAAGAAGCAACACAGCTTGACAAAGCCTATCGGGTGAAGAAGAAGAAAGGCCTTGTGGCAGGAGAAGGAGAAGGATCGCACTATGTTGAGCCAATTCTAGATGCTGATGTTGATCTAATAGTGCAAGCTCGACCAGACCTGTAAGGAGCTTGGAAGAGAATCAAAGGAGAATGGTACATTTCAGCTTACACCAACCAGGTCATCCCAACTGAAACTGACAAGAATGACATGTTCAGAGACTGGTTGAGTAACAAACATCCAGAATTCTTTGCCGAGCAGATGAGGGAGGTGAAAATGCTGAGCAGCACACCGGTCGCACCAGACATTGAGGTGATGGACTACAAGAAGACTCCGGACGGCAAATTGGACAAGATTGCTTTTAATGAAACTCTTAATAGATGCCTTGAACAAGATGACATCACTGATGAAGACAAGGTTGCTCAGATAAAGACAAGATTGTTCAACTTCTGTGAAGTTCCTTTGGAGGAGAGATACTGAATCATAAGATTATTTTGTAAGATCAGGATAGGTATATTTCACTTTGTACTTGTAATTCTCACACGCTATCAATGAAATATCCTATATCTCTGATCTTAAGACAAACTCTCATTGTCTTCTGATGAACTGCCTCTTTTATTTTACTGCTCTATTTATGTTCAGCATCCTTTCTGATTAAGTTTTGGTTCCATCAAAAAGGGGGAAATTGTTGGAAAATTTGGAGTTTTGATGGAAGTTCCAAAACAGTTGTAATAGGACCAGTCGAACCTGTTAGTCGACTGATGAATAGATAGGAAACTAGCTGAACATGTTAGACAACTGATGATTTAGATTAGGTCACATATTGAGGGGGAACTTAATATATGAAGATCATAAGTGAAGTTCAGAATCAAGATCAGAAGAGAAGATTAGAAGGAAGACCTGAATCACATCAGAAGACCTACTCTATGAAGACATCAGCATAGTCGATAAGTTGCAGCTAAGACAACCTTATCAGATGACTCAAGACTACTGATCTGATGGACAATAGATCAGTAGAGGCCAAGAAAGAACCACGATAAGTAGTTCTTCTTATCCTTAAAGCATACGATGTTTCTCAGACTCGAAGTATACTTAAGTCAAAGCTTTTACAAGACGCCGAATAAGTGTACTTGTTTAGCCACTTAGAAAGAGACACGTATCTACGGTTCTGAAGATTGCAGGATATGGCGTATCAAGCCAAACGGCTAGAAAGGACAATATTGCACGAAGACGGCATGGCCTTTCTGCGCACATCAAATCAAGCCTGCAAGCCTACCTAAAATAGACCGAAATTCGAATTGCTCTCCAATGGCTAGTTCGATTTCGTGCCTATAAATAAGAGATCAAACCTTCAGAGTAAGGTTACAGAAATTATATACAAGCAAAAGCTCTCAAGATTTCCGCACGAAGAACACAAATTAAAGATTTATTCTTAAGTGTTCATCCCTTAGTTCTTAGCAGAATACCTATCCTCTAGCTCTTGGCTACTTAGAAGATAGGATAGTATTCCAGTTGGAACAAAACAAATCTTATATTAAAACACTGTTAGGTTAAGTTTGTTATAGCAAGATTTCTATCTAGGGTTTCTAAATTAGATTTCTGGGATTGGTTGAGTGTGAACTTGTTAAATATCTGTTGGTTGTATAGTGTTGGACTAACACATTAAACTAAGTCCAGTTGGTTAAGTTGGTGCCCCTGTTGATAGGGAAGAGTGGACGTAGGACAAGTTGTCTGAACCACTATAAATTTGTGTGCCTTTAATCTTGCTTTACACATCTGCACACAACTTGTTATTTGCATGCATATTCTGTACCTAAATCAGATTAGCATCAAGCTACTGATCTGATCAGTTTGACATTTTAGTCACCTGATCCGAACTGTTGGTCAGAATCTCATTTGAGTAAAACTGGTTTTCTACACGGGTTAACTTATCTTCCGCACCATCAGTTAAGTCGGATATCAGTCCAAACTGATTCACATCGCACTCTGATCAGACATACGTGCAAACACATCTGATCCACGAAAAAGTTTTTGAAGTCTATTCACCCCTCCCCTCTAGACTTCAACCCTCACTGAAACCCGTTCGGGACCTACAACCAGGGACATTGATCATGTTACACTTGGGTTGATATTGAGCATATGTGCAGTAGTTCCAGATGTGGATCTTTGAAAGCAGGTTCATGGATATGCCTATAGACATGATTTCCACTCAAATATTTTTCTTGGTAATAAACTTCATGATATGTATGGAAAATGTGGTAACTTGACTAGCGCATGGATTCTGTTCTATAATATGAGCCATTCAAGCTACAGGGTATCTTGAAATGCTCTATTGACAAGCTATGCTCGTCATGGATTGAGTGAAGAAGCGACAATGATTTTCTGGAAGATGATATAGGAGACAAAACCGAGCAAATTCACGTTTGGAACACTATTGGCCGCTTGTGCAAATATATATGCCCTTGAATTAGTTAAACAAATCCATGCATTTATGATCAGGAACAATTATATTATTGATGTTGTCATCAGTGGAGCTTTAGTTGATATGTATTCAAAATGTCGTTGTGTTGTACTCCCTCCGTCCCATTTGAAGTTGCACAATTTGACCGTCACACATATTAAGAAAAAGTGGTTTTTTGTGTGTTTTGTTGACTTTTCAAAGGAGATGGAGGATGGAGATTGTGAGGGTGGAGATTGTAAGATTTTTTTTTCCATATTTGGGGTGTGCAACTTTAAATGGGACGGACCGAAATGGTGTGCAACTTCAAATGGGACGAAGGGAGTATATGCTACGAGGGTTTTCAAGGAGGCATCTTCGAAAGATGTAATTCTCTTCAACTCGATGATTTTGTGTTGTTTACATAATGGGATGGGTGAGAAGGTAGTTCAGCTGTTTGAGGCTATGGAGAAGAAAGGCATTGTTTTTGGGATCACCTCTCGTTTAGAGGTGTATTGAGTTGTATTTTTTAGGGTAGTGTTGAATTGGGTCGGAAGTATTTTGACCAAATGAGTGATAAATATTGTTTGTTGCCTCACTGGAGCATTATGACTTGATGATTGAGTTATATGGGCAGTATGGAGTCATGGATGAGCTTGAGCTTTTTCTGAACTGTATGCCATTTGAGGTGACTCCCACAATGTTGATGAAAGTATTTGATTTTAGTCGAGGGTACAAGTGCTTTAAGCTGGGAGAGTGGGCAACCGATCAACTTAACAAGTTAGATCCTTTAGTTCCATTTAGATTTGAAATTGTTGATCACACGTAGTTGGTTGCACAATTGTACCTTCATGAATTCAGCCAGCCAGGTAGTTTGTCTAAAACAAGTATCGACTGAAGAATGAAGAGATACAATCTCTATACTTGTGCTTTGTATGCACCTCATTCTATTAATGTGGATATGATAAATCATTTGCTGTCAGATTGGACATGTTTTCGGCTTCGTGCAGATAAAATGCATTGGTGTTACAGGGATTCAAGATCCAAGATGTTGTGAGTAGTTGCCGAAATTACGGATATCAAATTCAATTAGACAAAACAATGACTCCTCGAAGAAGACTTCACTAGGAAAATTTTAGTGCCTCTGTTTTTTGTGTTTCCAACAATAAATTGTCTTGAATTTGTGATGTAGGCAGCGAGAGCGTATAAGAAAGATGAATAATACGACAACACAAGAACACACTAATTCCGTTGATTCCAAGAATACCAGAAAAGTGACAAACTCAAATTAAGTTGATTCTCACCAGAATACCATAAAAGAGACACTGAGATAAAACTCTCATTTTTTCATTAATCAATTCAACTCCCTTTTACAATAATATGAAGACCAATTTATAATAGGAACTAACTTAGTGAACAAGAAGTATAAATAAATCCTAGATATAAGGAAATCAAATCAAATCTTATTACAACATAAATATCTAAATCTAATTAATTTAATATAAAAATCTAATATAATCTTCATCCATATTGTTGGAAAATTTATAGTTTCGATGGAAGTTCCAAAACAGATAATGTAATAGGACCAGTCAGACCTGTTAGCTGACTGATGATCTAGATAACAGATAAGATGACCAGCTTAAAATGTATAGACAACTGATGTAACAGATAGGTCACATATTGAGGGGGAACTCAATATGTATAGGTTAAGTCTTGAAGGACAAAAGATCAGATGTGCTGAAGATCTGATAAATGAAGAAGCAGACAAGCAGAAGACCAGAAGATATCAAGACCGTCCAGAAGATCTACATCAGATGACAACAGGAAAGGTCAGTAAGTTGTGCTAAGGCAACTTACAATCAGATGACCTAAATCAGGTAGACAGATCAGTGTTCGAACTGATATGTGTCAACTCCATCAGGTAACTACTTCAATGTTATCTAGTACGAGCCAAGTGTTCAGACAAGAAGTATGTCAACCTTGTTGCTAATTCAAGCACTGCAAAGTGTACTTGATAGCCAATGAGAAGTCGACAACGCACGTACGGAGCACTGACAATCTGCAGAAAGGCGGTCAGAGTTAAACGGAAGAAAGGACAAGCTTGCATGCTTTCGGCCATGCCGCCCCTAAAGCACGTCAAATCAGCCTGCAGACCTACCTAAAATAGACTGAAATTCGAATTGCTCTCCAACGGCTAGTTCGATTTTGTGCCTATATATATGGGATCAAACCTTCATAGTAAGGTTACGGAAATTATCATCAAGCTCAAGTACAAGCAAATTTCCGCACGAAGAACACAAAAGCAAAGCATATTTTCTAAGTGTTCATCCCATTGTTCTTAGCATAGAATACTCATCCTCTAGCTTTAGGCTACTTAGACGATAGGATAATATTCTAGTTGGAACGTTACAAATCTTATACCCAAACACAAGTTAGGTTAAGTTTTTTATAGCAAGATTTCAGTCTAGGGTTTCTAGATCTGATTTCTAGGATTGGTTGAGTGAGAACTCGTGAAACATTTGTTGGTTGTACTATGTTGGACTAACACATTAAACTAAGTGCAGTTTGTTAAGTTGGTGCCCCTGCTGATAGGGAAGAGTGGACATAGGACAAAATGTCCGAACCACTATAAATCTGTGTGCCTTTATCTTGCTTTTCACTTAACTGCACACTACTTGTTATCTGCATGCATATTCTGAATCTGGTTGAGATTAGCACCAAGCTACTGAACTGATAAGCTTGACACTTTAGTCATCTGATCTAAAACAGATTGATCAGAAATCTGATTGTGTAAAACTGGTTTTCAACACGGGTTAACTAATCTTCTGCACCATCAGTTAAACTGATAGACGCCGAACTGATCTGCCTCCGTGCAATCAGTAAGTCAGATATCAGTCCATACTGATTCACTCCGCACTCTGATCAGGCATACTTGCTAATCACACCTGATCCACGAAAAGTTTTAGAAGTCTATTCACCCTTCTCCTCTAGACTTCTACCCTCAAGAAAACCCATTTGAGACCTACAAGTGGTATCAGAGCAGTGGTTCTTCCGACCACTGACTTTGAGTATCATCGGTTCTTGAGGAAGAACCTTTGTGGTCACTTGAACTGATCTTGAAAAACCGTTTTCAAAACTCATATTTTACAAAATCACCAAAAGCATGGATAACACTTCAGGAATGGATCATAATTTACCCATGTTTTCTGTTGATGAGTATGCAGATTGGTCTATCGACATGAGAGACCATCTGGGAGTGATAAGAAACATAATGGATGAAATTCTTGAGATAGGACCAATTATCATCTATCACTATAATCCAGCTGAAGCAGGAGATCCTACTCAACCAGTTGGAGCAAGAATCAGAAAGAGTCCTTCTCTGATGAATTCAGATGAGAGGATATTGTCAAATCTGGATACTGTTGCCATACATCTCATCATGAAAACTATGGATTCTACTAAACAAGAAAAGGTGAAGTACCTGAAGACTGCTAAGGAAGTTTGGGATACACTTACTGAAATCTGCAGAGGAAATGAACAGATTAAGGATAGCAGATTGCAAGTTGAGCTGGTGATATTTGAGAAACTTAAGATGCTACCGAATGAAGCAGTTGATCAATTTGATGGAAGGATCACTCGTGGAGTCAACCGACTTCGTGATCTAGGACGCGTAATGTCAAACAAAGATATCAACTACAAGATTCTCATATCGTTGACCAAGAAGTGGGATACTAAGGTGACCGTGATTAAGGATTGTCAAGATATTGCTACCATGAAGCCGAATGACCTAATCTTCAGTTTGAAAGCCCATGAGTTCGACCTGATTGAGAGAGGACAAGGATCAGATGATGTCCCTACTGAAGCTGCTGCAAATTCTACCAAATCTGTTGCATTCCAGGCAACCAGTAGCAGTTCACGAATTGTTGAACCAGTTGGAAACATCATCAGCCAGACCGAATATATTGCACTACTAACGAGAAAACTTGAACGAACAAATGTTCAGATGGGCAAGAACAAAAAGTTTTACGATGACTATCGGCGAAGAAGAGGAAGAGATCAAAGATCTTCTAACAGATCACAAGAGAGGTATCGTTCTTTAGATGATAGGGATAACAGAAGAGATGAACAAAAAGACGATCACAGGGATGAAAGGAAAGATGGTCGTAGAGAGGATAGCAAAGAGAACAGACGATATGAGAGATCAGATAAGAGAGGTTCTGATTACAGACAAGGTGGAAAGTCTCCTGACAGATCTTACAGAAGAAATGATTCTCCTAACATAGGAAGTTCTGGAGACTCAAGGGTTTGCTACAACTGTCAGAAACCAGGACACTACAGTGCTGATTGCCCCGACCTGACTCCCAAGGAAAGAGAGGAAAAACGGAACAGAAGAGAACAAAGGTTCCGAGACAGAAAAGCAATGGTTGCCGACACATCTGGCATCGATGACTCTTATCTACCTTCAGATGACTCAAGCTACTCATCTGTTGAAGATTTCTGTCTGATTACCACAACTAATGATGTCGATGATATGAACTTCTCATCTGATGACGACATCTGTCTTATGGCTGTTGGGGAATTATTTGCCCGGATCTATTCGGGATGAATATTTAAATACAAATTTAATTATAACAATTATTACTAGCATGAATTAATCCTATATTAATTCAACAATAAATCATGCATACAAGTTCGTCACATAAATCCTACACATGCGGAATTGCTAGGAGTTTACGTGAACTAACCTCTTGGAGTGACAACAGTTGAGAAGATGGATCCCGTTCACACGAACACACCAAAAGTCTTCTCAAGTATTTGTTGGGAAAATTGGGGTGCCCGGATCTATTCGAGGTGATTATTTTAATACATATTTAAATTAAACAGTTAATTACTAACATGAATTAATCCTAAATCAATTCAACATAATAATAAAAACACATGCGTACACATAATTCACGTAAAATCCAAAACATGCGGAACTATGAGTTACGGAATTACTAACCTCTTGAAGAATCAAACGGATGAATCAACCCAAGAGCCTTCCCAAATATATCCCCAAAGTCCACGAACGCTATCCGGTGGAAAGATTTCAACGAACGATTTTAATGGGAGAGAAATTAAATATTTTGCTACCACCTTTGTGGATTTCTAATATTTCCAACACATGGAATTGCACTTGGGAATGAAGAGCTCATCCCCTATAAATATGGAGGAGGGGTTCGAAATTTAGGCCAAGAAAATAAGGAAGAAAATCTTTTCTTGATCTCCAAGAAATCTTGAATATATCTCCTATATTCTTTTCTCCTTAATTAAATTTTCCATAAAAATCTCTTTCCCCTCTTCTACCCATTATTTTCGAAAATTACACTATTATAGGAGTCAAGATTTGACTTCTTGAATTTATGGGATAATTATGTATTCCTACAATAATTATTCCACAAAATATCTACAAGAAAATCAAGACAATCTTTTCTTCCTTTAATAGACAAAGTTTTCGAAAAATTCATGGAAATATAGCAAGAATATTTTCTTCTCTCTCTCATTAATTGAACTTTATTTAGGGCTATTTGGGGAGGCCTTTAGGAGAATTAAGATTGGACCTTCAATGGACTATGAAGCTATAATATTTTGGGCCAAATATTATTCAAGTCCATTAATATTAATTTACTCCACTATAAAATTAATATTGAACTATCCATCTTAACCCATATTACGATTTCACATATAACATGGCTCCCGGTCATTATTTCCCGAATTAAAGATTATCTTAGTCCATTAATTAATTAAGCCACTGAACAAGCTTTATATTAATTAATATCTTTGTGCTTGGAGTAAAGACAACTCAACATTATTATCCATGCCGAAAATAAATTTCCACTTGCAAGATTTGGCATGATAAAGGATATGAGCCCACCAAGGGGACAAATTAAGCAAGACGTACTTGCACGTGATTCTCCGTATTAAATGTCAGCAATCGTCATGTAATTAATAATATTGCCCAAGATATAAGGTATCAAATCGCATTGACTCTCTTTCCATCATAAGTCAAAGCAATAGTTATTAATTTCACACGATCCTATTTAAGGGGCGGAGATTAAGAAACAACACACCACTGAGGTCTAATTCTTGTATATTCAGTACCGAAGAATTTGTCCTCCTGTAGGTCCTCATTCAGCTCACCTAAATGCGCTAGTGTGATCCCTTGGTCAAGACAGGCCAATCTGGGTCTCACACTTCAACCGTTCATGATGGTTCATTCATTTCCATCTGGGTTGTGAATTTGTACTTAATTACGAGGGCTGTTAATTTGATCTTCAGTGATCGGGCATCACCAAATTAACTGCAACGTAATACGTACTGTCTTATTGAACATGTTTGCAATAAACATATATGACATTCATTCATATTTAATGCAACAGTGATTAAATAATTTATTTCAGTAAATAAATAAGAAACTTCAGTTTGGTTATACAAAGTAAAAGCATACTTTTCAGTATAACCCCAACAATCTCCCACTTATACTCAAAGTCTGCTTTTAAGTATACTACAACATGTCTCGTGTTCTATGTGACATCTAATGTCACCCTACATGAACCTAATAATATTTCTCCCACTTATACTCAAAGCAGATTGGCAACGTCCTTGACACCCATTCCTTCCACATGTCTCTCGAATGTACTCTGAGGCAAACCCTTTGTAAATGGATCTGGTAGGTTGTCTTCTGATGCATTCTTAGCCACCTCAATGTCTCCTCTCTTAACGATTTCTAGTATGAGATGGTATTTTCTTTCAATGAGTTTGCCGGCTTTGTGGGCTCTCGGTTCCCTTGAATTTGCAACTGCTCCGATGTTATCACAATAGACCGTGATTTTGTCGGGCAAATTCAGGACCACGTCCAAGTCCACTAGGAAGTTCTTGAGCCAAAACGCTTCCTGTGAAGCAACGACGTACTCGACTTCCATGATAGAATCAGCGATGCATTTCTGCTTTATGCTTCTCCATGTCATAGCTCCTCCCCCCATGCAGAACACACTACCCGAGGTAGACTTTCTGGAGTCAATGTTTGATTGGAAATCCGAGTCAATGTAACCGATGGGGATCAGACTGTCTGACTTGTAAACCAACATTCTATCCCGTGTCCTTTTTAGGTACTTCAGAATGTTCTTTACTGCAGTCCAATGCTCTTTCCCAGGGTTACTTTGATATCTTGCCACCATGCCTACGGCAAAGCAGATATCCGGTCTTCGTACACAGCATTGCATACATGAGGCTTCCCACAGCCGAAGCATAAGGGATGCCCTTCATGTCATCTATCTCTTTCTGTGACTTGGGACACATCTCTTTGGATAGATGGATTCCATGTCTGTAGGGCACAAAGCCTTTCTTGGAATCCTGCATGCTGAAGCACTTCAAAATAGTATCTATATATGAGGCTTGCGAAAGCCCGATCATTATTTTCCTGCGATCTCGAGTGATCTTGATCCCTAGGATGTGACCGGCTTCCCCTAAGTCCTTTATATCGAACGGTTTTGACAGCCATGCCCTTACGTCTGATAACACCTTTACATTCTTTTCCGATGAGCAGAATGTCATTCACGTATAATACCAAAAATACCAATGCAGTTCTGTCACGCTTTTTATAGACACAACTTTCAAATTCATTTTGATTGAATCCGTAGGATTTTATAACTTGATCAAAACACTTATTCCAAGCTCGGGATGCTTGCTTCAGTCCATAAATGGACTTCCTGAGCTTGCAAATCAGATGCTCTTGGCCATTTTCAATGAAGCCTTCGGGTTGTTGCATATAGATTTCTTCGTCAAGATTTCCAATTAGGAAAGCTGTCTTGACGTCCATTTGCTATATCTCAAAATCTAGATGTGCAGCAATCGACAAGAGAATACGGATGGACTTGAGCATCGCTACGGATGAAAAGGTTTCCTCATAATCGATCCCTTCTTTCTGAGTGTACCCTTTCGCCACAAGTCTTGCTTTGAAGGTTTCAACCCTTCCATCCGGTCCCCTTTTTCTCTTGTATACCCATTTGCATCCGATGGGTTTTACCCCATCAAGTGGTTCAACTAGCTCCCACACCTTGTTGTGATCCATTGAACCCATCAAGGCTTCCATTGCTGTTTGCCAAGATTGAGCATCTTTGTCTTGGATCGCCTCGTTGTAGGACTATGGATCTGATTCTTCTGCGGAGATCAAGTCTGAAGACTCTCCGATCCCCAAGAATCTCTCGGGTTGTCTGATAACCCTCCCACTACGACGAGGTTCCGGTTGTGTAGGCGTGACATTTGGTATATCATTTTGTACAGTTGGCAACTGAGTTGGCGCTCGAAGTTCTTCTAAGGTAATTTCACTTCTAGGCTTTCGACTGTTCATATAGTCTTCTTCCAAAAATCTAAAGTGAGTACTGATTACCACCTTTTGATCTTCGGGACCATAGAACATGCATCCTTTAGTTCCTTCGGGGTACCCTATGAACATCCTTAATTATAAACGTGCATCCAATTTACCGGCTTCCTTGTCTACCACGTATGTCGGATACCCCCAGATCCTGATGTGTCCGAAACTGGGCTTGCGGCCCGTCCACAATTCTCTCGAGGTTTTAGGTACCGATTTGGATGGCACTAGGTTCAGAATATAAGCCGCTGTTTCTAATGCGTAACCCCATAACGATTTTGGTAAATCCGCATAACTCATCATCGACCTTACCATTTCTAAAAGCGTTCTATTCCTTCGTTCTGCAACCCCATTTTGTTGAGGGGTACCGGATGCAGTCAACTGGGATACAATCCCCACTTCCGATAGGTAGTTCACAAATTCATTCGCTGAGGTATTCGCCTCCATGATCAGATCGTAGAAACTTGATACTTTTTCCCTTATGATTCTCTGCTTGAGCCTTAAATTCTTTGAATTTATCAAAGGTCTCAGTTTATGCTTCATTAGGAAAATGTATCCGTAGCGTGAGTAATCATCGATTAAAGTAACAAAATACTCGTAGCCACCTCTAGCTTTGATTTGCATTGGACCACACACATCGGTGTGAACGATTTCTAACACTTCTTTAGCTCTAAGCCCCTTGGCTCCAAATGCCCTCTTGGTCATTTTACCTTCCAAGCACGATTCGCAAGTCGGAAATGGCTCAATTTGGAGAGACCCTAAAGAACCATCTTTCACCAACCTTTGAATCCTTTTCGGGTTTATATGACCTAATCTTAGGTGCCAAAGAAGTGTCTCGTTCAAGTCAGCTGGACACTTTCTTTTACAAGAAATAGTAGATGTGTTATAGGATGCATTTTGTGAGTGACGTGCACAGTTAATAATATAGAGATTGTTCCTTAAAGTTCCACGACAGATAATCACATCGTTACGAAAAACAGTAACATCTTTATTAAAACGAACAGAATATCCATCGTTAAATAACTTAAAATAGAAATAAGGTTTTTTCGAAAAATAGGAACATAAAGAACATCTCTTAAAATTAACTTCTTGTCTCCAAAAGACAGGTGAACGTCTCCCACTGCTTCAGCTGCCACTCTCGTAGCATCGCCTAGCGTGATGAGGATTTCACTCCCACTAAGTTATCGTGAAGCAAACATGATCAGTGGATTCCATATTAACTATCCACGAATGAGAAGTGTACGATGCCAAACAGGTTTCAACAACTAGTGTGTGAGAATTACCTTTCTTTCCATTCCTTTTGGGATTGGAACAGGCCAACCTCAATTGTCCTTTACCTCAGTTGAAGCACTTTCCCTCTAGATTTCATTGATACTACTAACATCCCTCATCTTACCATTATCCTTGGCAATAGTTGAGTTTGATTGCTTATGGCTTTTGGTCCTCTTCTTCTTCTTGCCTTCCCTTGACCTAGAAGATGAAGATGGACCACTTGCCGTCAAGGCATGAGTTTTTGTGCCCCATCAACGTCTCTGTCGCGACCAAAGCTTGCAACAAATCAGATAGCGAAGCCAAAGTGCTCAAAAACTTTTGGGCAGAGAGTGGAGTAGCAAATTGATCTGGGTCCTAGATCATAATCTGCACCCAGATCCTCAAGTTTGTTTAGATGGACCATTAATTTTTGAGGACGTAATCCCTTACAGGGTTGTCCTCCACCATTTTCAACGACAACATCTCTCGCATGGTGATCTGACGAGCCCCGCACATTTGACTCGTCAGTTGGCTCATCTGAATTTTTGGTATGTCAAGAATCCACTTGTGCTCTTGTGCAGTTAGGACAATTATAATTTTTCATTTCCAATCAACAAAGTTTTCTCCGATGAGTTGGTTTTCTTTCAGTATATTGAACAGTGGATTAAAAGGTTACAACATACTGAACTGAAATAAACATACATCATGTGTCAATGTCCGGATCAACACAAAATTAAATCACATAATTCGATCACATGATTCATATTAAATCTCAAAAAAATATGAACATGCATCAGCCAACATCTCAAAACAAATTTAAATGAGACTCGTGGGAGGGTCATCATTTAAATCACATTCAAGCAGGTTACAAACAAGAATAGTTACAAACCATTAATTTATAAAAAAAATTAATAGTCGGCTCCCACTTGACCAATATAAAATTGACAGGGACTTCGGAGAAGTATATAAATATCAATTTTATACCTAAGTAATAACCATGATTAAATACAAAAATTATTACTTCGCTTTGATCGAGCCTCGTGGGAGGGTCATCGTCGCCACTAATAATAATTCACAATCATCCTTTTGGGAATTTATTCATGTGAAAGCTATCTTTTGACCGTCCCGTAGGGGAATTTCTCCAAAAGATTTCAAAAATAAATAAATCATGGAGGTCAAAATTAATTTGTGTCAAAATAAATTAATTATTAAACATAATTGGTAATTTTTGAATTTGAGATTTTTCGTTGGGCAATTCTCATGCAAACACATTTAAACAAATTAAATAAAGCACAAGAAAATACAACAGTAATAAATCAAGCAAAGCAGAAAACCCATTGGGCACAAATTATCCAACTGTCATGGTTTGATTTTCCTTGGCTTGATCTTGAAGAAATGCCGTCTTGAATTTCTTCCACTCGTTCTTCTCGAAAAGAACTCCATCTTGAAACACCACGCCTTAATGACTCACGGATGGGGATGCATCCGATCCGACGGCCGCTTAGCCCGGCGCCCGCGCCCATGCGCGTAATAGGGCGCGCAGACGTCGCCCATAAGCCTCGGCGACCTCGGGAAAGGCGGTGGGCGGGTCGCGCCCATCTTGCGTCGCGTCGTCCGCCCACACACGCCGCCTCGCCTCGCCCGCCGCCGCTGTCGGGCCCGCTTGCGTCCGTCATGGCGTCCCGCTGGTCGCCGCAGCGTTAGCGCCCAATCCGCCTTGGTGTCGATTACTAGGCCCGTCCGTGTGGCGTCGTCCACGCCACGCGCGTGCCTCCCTTGGCACGTTTCACGCAGCGCACGTCGCCCACATACGGTTCCAGATCCGTCTTTAACTCGTCTCTATCTTCGTCTCCGATCAGGTTACAATTTATTTAACGAAAAATAAATACCTTAAATCTAGACTAGTCTATTACATTGAACAAATTAAATATCCTAATCTACTCGTGGATTTTCTCACGAGAAAAACAAATCCGAACGAGTCGAATTAAAAACCGTTCATTGATACGCATGAAAATAAAACACATTAAATACCATGACAATTGTATACCTGCAAAACAGATCTAGCAATTCTACTATCCAATTTCAATTTAATGTCCAACAATTTAAATAACAATTTAAAAAATCAGAGCTCGAAACCAGAGCTCTGATACCAATTGTTGGAAAAATCGGGGTGCCCGGATCTATTGGAGGTGATTATTTAAATACATATTTAAATTAAACAGTTAATTACTAACATGAATTAATCCTAAATCAATTCAACATAATAATAAACAACATGCGTACACATAATTCACGTAAATCCTAAACATGCGGAACTAGGAGTTATGGAATTACTAACCTCTTGAAGAATCAAACGGATGAATCAACCCAAGAGCCTTCCCAAATATATCCCCAAAGTCCACGAACACTATCCGTTGGGAAGATTTCAACGAACGATTTTAATGGGAGAGAAATTAAATATTTTGCTACCACCTTTGTGGATTTCTAATATTTCCAACACATGGAATTGCACTTGGGAATGAAGAGTCCATCCCCTATAAATAGGGAGGAGGGGTTCGAAATTTTAGGTCAAGAAAATAAGGAAAAAAATCTTTTCTTGATCTCCAAGAAATCTTGAATATATCTCCTATATTCTTTTCTCCTTAATTAAATTTTCCATAAAAATCTCTTTCCCCTCTTCTACCCATTATTTTCGAAAATTACACTATTATAGGAGTCAAGATTTGACTTCTTGAATTTATGGGATAATTATGTATTCCTACAATAATTATCTCTTTCCATAAAATATCTACAAGAAAATCAAGACAATCTTTTCTTCCTTTAATAGACAAAGTTTTCGAAAAATTCATGGAAATATAGCAAGAATATTTTCTTCTCTCTCTCATGAATTGAACTTTATTTTGGGCTATTTGGGGGGGCCATTAGGAGAATTAAGATTGAACCTTCAATGGACTATGAAGCTATAATATTTTGGGCCAAATATTATTCAAGTTCATTAATATTAATTTACTCCACTATAAAATTAATATTGAACTATCCATCTTAACCCATATTACGATTTCACATATAACATGGCTCCTGGTCATTATTTCCCGCGTTTAAGATTATCTTAGTCCATTAATTAATTAAGCCACTGAACAAGCTTTATATTAATTAATATCTTTGTCCTTGGAGTAAAGACAGCTCAACATTATTATCCATGTCGGAAATAAATTTACACTTGCAAGATTTGGCATGATAAAGGATATGAGCCCACCAAGGGGACAAATCAAGCAAGACGTACTTGCACGCGATTCTCCGTATTAAATATCAGCAATCGTCATGTAATTAATAATATTGCCCAAGATATAAGGTATCGAATCGCATTGACTCTCTTCCCATCATAAGTCAAAGCAATAGTTATTAATTTCACACGATCCTATTTAAGGGACGGAGATTAAGAAACAACGCACCACTGAGGTCTAATTCTTGTATATTCAGTACCGAAGAATTTGTCCTCTTGTAGGTCCTCATTCAGCGCACCTAAATGCGCTAGTGTGATCCCTTGGTCAAGACAGGCCAATCTGGGTCTCACTCTTCAACCGTTCATGATGGTTCGTTCATTTCCATCTGGGTTGTGAATTTGTACTTAATTACGAGGGCTGTTAATTTGATCTTCAGTGATCGGGTATCACCAAATTAACTACAACGTAATACGTACTGTCTTATTGAACGAGTTTGCAATAAACATATATAACATTCATTCATATTTAATGAAACAGTGATTAAATAATTTATTTCAGTAAATAAATAAGAAACTTCAGCTTGGTTATACAAAGTAAAAGCATACTTTTCAGTATAACCCCAACAGTATTCCCTCGTCGTTGTCCAACATTCCGGTGGTAGGATGCTCGCTAACAATTAACAATAGGAAAATAAAAATATGTTGCACCACCTTTGTGGATTTCTAATTTTTCCAACACATGGAATTGCATCAGGGATGAAAAATTCAGGGCTACAAAAATTTAGGGTTATTGGGTGATTGGGAAATTTCCTTGCTTCTTCCTCAAGATACAATATTGAATATATCCAATATATTTTATTTCCCAAAATATCTCCCAAATAAAATCTTCCCCTCCTTATGTTATGGTATTTTTCGAAAATATCACAACAAATAGCCAAGTGGGAGATTTCTTGAATTTAATGAGATAATCTTGTATTCCAAGAATACTTATCTTCATTCCATAACAAAATTTAAAGAAAATCTTTCTCCCTCTTTTATTTGTGATTTTCGAAAATAATGAAAAATTAGGCAACAATAATTTATTTTATTTTAAACACCTTTTTCAGTTATTGGACTTTATGTTTGGGCTACTTGAGGGGCCTTTAGGAGAATTAAGATTGAACCTTCCAATGGACTTTGAATTTTCAATATTGAGCCACAATATTATTCAAGCCCATAAATATTAATTAATCCCATTATCCATCTTAACCCATATTACTATTAATATGGCTCCCGGTTATTATTTCCCGTGTTTAAGATTATCCAGTCCATTAATTAATTTAGGCCACTGAAATAACTTCATATTAATTAACATCTTTTTCCTAGGTTAAGGAACGTCTCAACATTATTATCCATACTGGAAATTAATTCCACTTGCAAGATTTGGTATGATAAAACTAATGAGCCTCCCAAGGGGACAAATCAAACAAGACGTACTTGCACAAATTTCACCGTATTAAATCTTAGCAATCGTCGTGTAACCAATATCATTGCCCAAGATATAAGGTATTGAATCTCAATGATCCTCATCCCATCATAAGTCAAAGCAATGGTTATAATTCCACACGAACCTATTTAAGGGACGGAGATTAAGAAATAATGAACCATTAAGGTCTAATTCTTCTATATTCAGTACTGAAAAATTTATCCTCCTGTAGGTCCTGTTCAGTACATCATAACGCACTAGTGCAATCTCTTGGTCAAGACAAGCCAATCTGAGCCTTGCACTTCAACCTTTCACGATGGTTTGTTCATTTCCATCTGGGTCGTGAATTCTGTACTTTTAGTTACAAGGGACCGTTAATTTAATCTTATGTGATCTGGTATCACTAAATTAACTACAATGTAACACTTACTTATTTATTGAACAGTTATGCAGTAAATATATGTAGCATTCAATGATATTTAAAGCATCAGTGATAAATAATTTATTTCAGCAAATAATATAGAAATTATGTCTAGTTATACAAACTAAAAACATATTTTCCAGTATAACCCTAACAATCTCCCACTTATACTCAAAGTCTGCTTTTAAGTATACTACAACATGTCTCGTGTAGAATCTACATTACACCTACACGAACCCAATAATATCTCTCCCACTTATACTCAAAGCAGATTGGCAACAGTCTTGACACCCATTCCTTCAACTTGTCTCTCAAATGTATTCTGAGGCAGACCCTTTGTGAATGGATATGCTTGGTTGTCTTCTATCGCGATTTTTGCCACCTCTATATCTCTTCTCTTAACGATTTTTCGTATAAGATGGTATTTCCTTTCAATGTGTTTCCTGGTCTTGTGGGCTCTTGGTTCTCTTGAATTTGCAACTGCTTCGGCGTTATCACAATAGACTGTGATGGTGCTGGGCAAATTCGGAACTACGTCCAAGTCCACTAGGAAGTTCTTGAGCCAAACCGCTTCCTTCCCTGCTTCACAAGCAGCTATGTACTCGGCTTCCATGGTAGAATCTGCGATGCATTTTTGCTTAACGCTTCTCCATGTCATGGCTCCTCCCCCCATGCAAAACACACTACCCGAGGTAGATTTTCTAGAATCTAAGTCTGATTGGAAATCCGAGTCCGTGTATCCGATGGGAATCAGACTGTCTGATTGATAAACCATCATTTTATCGCGAGTTCTTTTCAGATACTTCAGAATATTTTTAACTGTAGTCCAATGTTCTTTCCCCGGATTACTCTGATATCTTGCTACCATGCCAACGGCAAAGCAGATATCTGGCCTCGTACACAGCATAACATACATGAGGCTTCCGATAGCCGAAGCATAAGGAACGCCTTTCATGTCATCTATCTCCATTTGCGTCTTAGGGCACATTTCTTTGGATAGATGTATTCCATGTCTAAAAGGTACAAAGCCCTTCTTGGAATCTTGCATGCTGAATCGCTTCAAGACAGTGTCTATGTATGAGGCTTGCGATAAGCCTATCATCATTTTCTTACAATCTCGAGTGATCTTGATCCCAAGGATGTGACCGGCTTCCCCTAAGTCCTTCATATCAAACTATTTTGATAGCCATGCCCTTATGTTTGACAAAACCTTTACATCGTCTCCGATGAGCAGAATATCGCTACGTATAGTACTAAGAATATCAATGTAGTTCCGACACGTTTTTTATACACATAACTTTCAAACTCATTTTTATCGAACCTGTAAGACTTTATAACTTGATCTAAACATTGGTTCCAAGCACGCGATGGTTGCTTTAGTCCGTAGATGGACTTTTTGAGCTTGCAAACAAGATGTTCTTGGCCTTTTTCAATGAAGCCTTCGGGTTGTTGCATATAGATTTCTTCTTCAAGACTTCCATTAAGGAAAGCTGTCTTGACATACATTTGCCAGATCTCGAAATCGAGATGTCAGCTATCGACAAGAGAATACAGATGGACTTTAGCATGGCTACAGGCGAAAAGGTTTCCTCAAAGTCGATCCCTTCTTTCTAAGTGTAACCTTTTGGCACAAGTCTAGCCTTGAAGGTTTCTACCTTCCTGTCAGATCCTCTTTTTCTCTTGTATACCCACTTACATCCAATGGGTTTGACCCCATTAAGTGGTTTGACTAGCTTCCACACCTTGTTTTCATCCATAGAACCCATTTTGGCTTTCATTGCCGTTTGCCAAGAATCTGCATCCTTGTCATGGATTGCCTCTTTGTAAGTCCATGGGTCTGATTCATTTTTGCCAGGGATCAAGTCTGATGACTCTCCTATCCCCATGAATCTCTCGGGTTGTCTGACAACCCTCCCACTGCGACGAGGTTCCGGTTATGTAAGTGTGTCGTTTTGTATATCGACTTGTATAGTTGGCATTGAGGTAAGCCCCTTTAGCTCATTCAAGGTAATCTCACTTCTGGGCTTCTTGTCGTTCATATAGTCTTCTTCCAAAAATCTAAAGTGTGTACTGATTACCACTTTTTGATCTTCGGGACCATAGAACAAACACCTTTTCGTTCCCTCAGTTTTCCCTATAAACAACCTTAATTCTGATCTTGGATCCAATTTACCGGCTTCCTTGTCCAACACGTATGCCTAACACCCCCAGATTCTCATGTGTCCTAGACTGGGCTTGCGCCCGGTCCACAATTCTTTAGGGGTTTTGGGAACCGATTTGGATGGCACCAAGTTTAGAATGTAAGCCGCTGTTTCCAAGGCGTGACCCCAAAACGATTTGGGTAGATCCACATAACTCATCATTGACCTGACCATTTCTAAAAGAGTCCTATTTCTTCGTTATGCAACCCCATTTTGTTGAGGGGTTCCGGGTGCAGTCAAATGGGATATAATCCCTTCATCTGATAAGTAGTTCAAAAAATCATCGCTGAGGTATTCGCCTCCACGATCAGATCGTAGATACTTGATACGTTTTCCCCTATGATTCTCTGCTTGAGCCTTAAATTCTTTGAATTTTTCAAAGGTCTCAGATTTATGCTTCATAAGGTAAATGTATCCATATCTTGAGCAATCATCGATAAAAGTAACGAAATACTCATAGCCTCCTCTTGCTTTGATTGACATTGGACCACATACATCGGTGTGAACGATTTCTAACACTTCTTTGGCTCTATTCCCCTTGGCTCCAAATGCCCTCTTGGTCATTTTCCCCTCCAAACACGATTCGCAGGTTGGAAATGGTTCAACCTGGAGAGACTCCAACGAACCATCTTGGACCAACAATTTGGATCCTCTTTGGATTAATATGACCTAGTCTGAGATGCCATAGAAGTGTTTCGTTCACATCTGATGAACATTTTCTTTTATCTGAAATACTAGATGTGTTATAGGATGCATTTCGTGAGTGTATGCACAGTTAATCGTGTAGAGATTATTCGACAATGTTCCATGTGTTGGGGAATGAGTTGCACAGATCTATTCGGGGTGAATATTTAACTACAAATTTAATTCTTTAATTATTACTAGCATGAATTAATCCTATATTAATTCAAATAATAATTGCAACAACATATCATGCATATAAAAAGCCACGTAAAACCTACGCATGCGAAATCTACAGGTTTACGTGAACGTACCTCTCGGGATGGCAGTGACTTCGGTCGGACGGACTAACCAAAAGGACTTCCCAAGTATTCCCTTAGCCCTTGCTCAACTATCCGGTGGAAGGACACTTGTCGAACAATTAACAAAAGGAAAAAAATAAACTTTGTTGCACCACTTTCGTGGATTTGCTAATTTTTCCAGCACATGGAATTGTACTTGGGAATGAACTAATCATCCCCTATTTATAGGAGAGGGAGTGGTCGAATTTCTTGTAGAAAAACAATGTGGGAAAAGACTTTTCTTGGTCACCAAGAAATCTTGAATATATCTCCTATATTCTTTTTTCCATAGTTAAAATATTCCACAAAAATCCCACCTCCTCTATAATATGGATTTTTTGAAAATAATATGTGGAAGATTCCAAGATTTGGATCTTCTTGAATTTATGAGATATTCTTGTATTTTAAGAAATACATATCTTCCATAATATCTTTTCAAGAAAATCAAGAAAATCTTTCTTGCTCATCATATTTTCTAATTTTTCGAAAATTACTATATAGATAAGCTAGTGGGAGATTTCTTGAATTTAATGAGATAATCTTGTATTCCAAGAATACATTTCTTCATTCCATAACAAAATTCAAAGAAAATCTTTCTCCCAACATATCTATAAATTTCGAAATTTTGGTTGGAAAATTAAGCAACAATATTTATTTTATTTTAATCACCTTTTTCAGTTATTGGACTATTTATTGGGCTACTCAGGGGGCCTTTAGGAGAATTAAGATTGGACCTTCTAATGGATCTTGAATATCTAATATTGTGCCACAATATAATTCAAGCCCATAAATATTAATTAATCCCACTACATAATTAATATTGCACTATCCATCTTAACCCATATTACAGTCAATATGGCTCCCGGTCATTATTTCCCGTGTTTAAGATTATCTAGCCCATTAATTAATTCAAGCCACTGAAATACCTTTCCGTTAATTAATATCTTTTGTCCTTGGTCGAGTAACGGTTCAACATTATTATCCATACCGGAAACTAATTCCACTTGCAAGATTTGGTATGATAAAACTTATGAACCTCCCAAGGGGGCAAATCAAGCAAGCGTACTTGCACATGATACTTCGTATTAAATCTTAGCAATCACATGTGACCAATAATATTGCCCAAGATAAAAAGTATTGAATCTCTCTGATTCGCTACCCATGATAAGTCAAAGCAATAGTTACCAATCCCACGTGATCCTATTTAAGGGATGAAGATTAAGAAACAACGAACCACTGAGGTATAATCTTCCTTGTTCAGTTCTGAAGAATTTATCCTCCTGTAGGTCCTATTCAGCGCATCAGTCATGCACTAGTGTAATCTCTTGGTCAAGACAAACCAATCTTAGCCTTACACCTCAACCTTTCGCGATGGTTGTTCATTTCCATCTAGGTCGTGAATGGCGTACTTATAGTTACAAGGACTGTTAATTTAATCTTATGTGATCTGGTATCACTAAATTAACTACAGTGTAACACGTATGAATTATTGAACAGTTATGCAGTAAATATATATAACATTCAATCATATTTAAAGCATATGTGATAAATAATTTATTTCAGTAAATAAGTCTGAAAATTCAGTTTCGATTATACAAAGTAAAAAGCTTACTTTTCAGTATAATCCCAACAATCTCCCACTTATACTCAAAGTCTGCTTTTAAGTATACTACAACATGTCTCGTGTAGATCTGTGACAACTAATGTCACCTACACGAACCTAATAATTTTTCCCACTTATACTCAAAGCGGATTGACAACGGTCTTGACACCCATTCCTTCCACATGTCTCTCGAATGTATTCAGAGGCAGACTCTTTGTGAATGGATCTGCTAGGTTGTCCTCAGACGCTATCTTTACCACATCTATATCTCCTCTCTTAACGATTTCTCGTATAAGATGTCTTTCCTTTAATGTGTTTGTTTGACTCGTGGACTCTTGGTTCTCTTGAATTTGCAACTGCCCCTAGCATATATTGTTAGGCAAATTCAGAACACCATCCAAGTCCACTAAGAAGATCTAGAGCCCAATCGGTTCTTTCACTGCTTCACAAGCAGCTACTTACCCGACTTCCATGGTCGAGTCAGTGATGCACTTCTGCTTCACACTCGTCACTATGATGGCTACACTTCCCAAATGGAAACACACTAACTGAGGCAGATAATTTCTGGAATCTAAATCTGATTAGAAATCCGAGTCCGTGTAGCCGATGGGGATTGGAGTATCTGACTGATAAATCAACATTCTATCCCGAGTTCTTTTCAGACACTTCAGAATGTTTTTAACTGTCGTCTAATGCGCTTTCCCTGGGTTACTTTGATATCTTGCTACCATGCCTACGGCAAAACAGATATCCGGTCTCGTACACAGCATTGCATACATAAGGTTTCCGACAGCCGAAGCACAGGGAATGCCTTTCATGTCATCTATCTCCTCTTGCGTCTTAGGGGACATTTTCTTGGATAGATGGATTCCAAGTCTGAAAGGTACGAATCCTTTCTTGGAATCTTGCATGCTGAAGCGTTTCAAGACAGTGTCTATGTATGAAACTTGCGATAACCCGATCATCCTTTTCTTGCGATCTCGAGTGATCTTGATCCCAATGATGTGTCCGGTTTTCCCTAAGTCTATCATATCAAATTGTTTTGAAAGCCATGCCCTTACGTCTGATAACACCTTCACATCGTTCCCGATGATCACAATGTCATCTACGTATAGTACTAAGAATACCAACGCAGTTCCGACACGCTTTTTATACACACAACTTTCAAACTCATTTTGATCAAACCCATAAGACTTTATTACATGATCAAAACTTTGGTTCCAAGCTCTGGATGCCTGTTTGAGTCCGTAAATGGACCTCTTGATCTTACAAACTAGGTGTTCTTGGCCTGTTTCAATGAAACCTTGGGGTTGTTGCATATAGATCTCTTTATCAAGACTTCCGTTAAGGAAAGTTGTCTTGACATCTATTTGCCAGATTTCAAAGTCGAAATGCACATCAATCGATAAGAGAATACAGATGGACTTAAGCATGGCTACGGGCAAAAAAGTTTCCTCATAATCGATCCCTTCTTTCTGAGTGTAACCTTTCGCCACTAGTCTTGCTTTAAAGGTTTCAACCTTCAAAATCGATCCTCTTTTCCTCTTATATACCCACTTGTATCTAATGGATTTGACCCCATTAAGTGGTTCGACTAGCTCCCACATCCTATTATGAAATATAAAACACATTTAGACTTTCATTGCTGTTTGCCAAGAATCTGCATCCTTATCTTGGAGTGCCTCGTCATATGTCCATGGGTCTGATTCGTCTTGTCCAGGAATCAAGTCCGAGGACTCTCCTATTCCCATGAATCTCTCTAATTTGGCTGTCTAACAACCCTCCCACTTCTGAAGAGGCTCAAAGGTTGTGAAAACGATCGATTGGTATATCATCTAATACATTTAATCGAGGTTTGCCTTCTAAGCTCATTTAAGGTAATCTCACTTCTGGGTTTTCTTTGGGTCATATAGTCTTCTTCCAAAAATCTAAAGTGGGTGCTGATGACCACCTTTGGATCTTCGGGACTATAGAACATACACCCTTTTTGTTCCTCGGGGGTATCCTACAAATGACCTTTAATTACGATCGAGGATCGATTTTATCGCTTCCTTGTCCAACACGAGGGGCGGACACCCCCAAATTCTCATGTGTCTCATACTAGGCTTGCTTGGGTCCACAATTCTTTGGGAGTTTTGGGAACCGATTTGGATAACACCAAGTTCAGAATGTAAGTCGTTGTTACCGAGGTATGACCCCAGAATGACTCGGGAAGATCCGCATAACTCATCATTGATCTAACCATTTCCAAAAGAATTCTGTTTCTTCGCTCTGCAACCCCGTTTTGTTGAGGGGTTAAGGTGCGATGGTGAGGATACAATCCCTTCATCGGATAAGTAGTTCAAAAACTCATATTTGAGGTATTCGCCTCCACGATCGGATCGTAGAGACTTGATACGTTTTTTCCCTATGATTCTCTGTTTGAGCCTTAAATTCTTTGAATTTCTCAAAGGTCTCGGATTTATGCTTCATAATTAAAATGTAACCGTACCTTGAGTAATCATCAATAAAAATACTCATAACCTCCTCTTGCTTTGGTTGACATTGGACCATATACATCTATGTGAACGATCTCTAACACTTCTTTTGGCTCTATTCCCTTGGCTCCAATTGCCCTCTTGGTCATTTTTACCCTCAAACATGATTCGCGGGTTGGAATTTGTTCAACTTGGAGACGCTCGGTGAACCATCTTTCACCAACCTTTGGATCCTCTTTGGATTTATATGACCTAATCTTAGATGCCAAAGAAGTATTTCGTTCACGCTTTTTTTTTTGTCGGAAATAGTTGATGTGTTATAGGATGCATTTCATGAGTGGTGTGCCACAATTAATTGTATAGAGATTTTCCATCAATGTCCCATATGAGATACACTCATCATTTCAAAAATGATGTCATTCTTATTAGAAGAAACTTAGTGTCCTTTAATCGAATTTTAGAAATTTGAAAGTGAATTCTTTCTAAAATCGGGAACATAAAGATAATCTCAAAAAACTTTATCTTCAAAAGATAGGTGCACTTCTCCCATCGCTTTAATTTAGCTGCTACTCATGTAGCATTGCAATGTCTCGCTACTTGTGTAGTATTGCAATAATCGTTACTATCGTAGCATTGCAATATCCGCCACTTTACGTAGCATTGCAATGTCTTCTACTTTAATAACGTTGCCCGGTGTGATGAGGATCTCACTCCCACTAAGTTCTTGGGATCATTTAGAACCCGTGAAGCCAACATGATTAGTGGATCTCGTATCAACCACCCACGAATGAGAAGTATACGCCGCTAAACAAGTTTCAACAACTAGTGCGTGAGATTTACCTTTCTTTCCGTCCCTTTTGGAACAGGCAAAACCTCCATTGTCCTCTCTCACCGCAGCTTAAGCACTTCCTCTTTGGATTTTCCTTGACACAACAAGCATCCCTCATCTTACCATTGCCCTTGGAAACAGTTGAGTTTTATTGCTTATGGCCTTTGGTCCTCTTCTTTATCTTGCCTACCCTTGGCCTAGAAGATGAAGACGGACCACTTGCCGTCAAAGCTTGAGTTTGGTGCCTTATCATCATTTCTGCCGAGACCAAAAGTTTGCAACAAATTAGCTAGCGAGGCCAAAATGCTCAAAAACTTTTTGGGCAGAGAGTGAAGTACCAAATTCATCTGAGTCTCCAGATCATAATCTGCACTCAGAATCTCAAGTTTTGTTCAGATGGGCCATCTATTTTGAGAACGTAATCCCTTACGGGTTTGCCCTCCACCATTTTTAGCGATGACATCTCTCGCAAGGTGATCTGACGAGTCCCGCATGTTTTGACTCGTCAGTTGGCTCATCTGATTTTGGTGTGTCAAGAATCCACTTGTGCTTTTGTGCAGTTAGGACAATTATAATTTTTTCGTTTCCAATATAGTTTCCATACATATTGTATTGACTTTAAGTATAATAACAGTGGATTAAAAGGTAACGACATGCTGAACTGAAATAAACAACTATATGCAATAGCACAAGTATATCACAAGGTTCGATCACATGCTTCATATTAAAATCTCAAAAAAAATATGAACATGCATCATCCAACATCTCAAAAAGCAGTTTAAATAAGCCCGTGGGGTGGGTCATTATTTAAACACATTCAAGGTGTTACAAACAAAAACGATTTACAAACCTTTAATATCCAGATTAATAGTTGGCTCCCACTTGACCAATATAAAATTGGCGAGGGACTTGAGGGGAAGTATATGCATATCAATTTTATACCTAAGTAATAACCATGATTAAATCTGAGGATTACTATTTCGCTTTGATCGATCCTCGTGGGGCGGGTCATAAATCGCCACTAGTAATAACCCACAATCATCCGTTTGGAATTCATTCATGTGAAACCTATCTTTTGACCGTCCCGTGGGGGGAATTTCTCCAAAAGAATTCACAAATAAATAAATCATGGAGGTCAAAATTAATTCAATTTTATTATCCGGAATAAAATTGTCATTTAATTATTTAAACATACTTAGTAATTTTGAAGGTGAGATTTTTCCATTTGGCAACCCTCAGGCAAACACATTTAAACAAATTAAATAAAGCATAAGATAGCGAAAATAAATCAAGCAAAACAGAAAAATAAACATATTGGGCACAAATTATCCAACTGTCATGGTTTGATTTTTCTTGGCTTGATCTTGAAGAAATACGTCTCGAATTTCTCCCACTCATTCATCTCAAAAAATACTTCATCTCGAAACGCCACGCCAAGTAGCTCGCAGGAGGGATGCACGCCCGCATCCGGTCGGTCGCTTGGCCTAGAACAGCCTCGGCACACCTCGGCCGGAGTCGGCAGCTCTCGGCGGCGTTCGCATCCGCCTTCGCCCGCCTCGGCCTCGCCGCGACCTCGGCCTCGCCCGCGTATCGGCAGCGCCACAGATATCACAGACAGCGCCAGCGTCGCGCCCCCATCCGCTCGGCTCGGGCGTGCGCCGCCCGTCAAGACGCCCTTATCCTCTACTCGGCGGGCCGGCCTGCGCGGCCTACGCCCATGCGTGCCCGGTAGCGCCAGCGCCCGCCCGCTAGTTTCGATTTTGTCCTTTAATTCTCCATCTCTTCGTTCCGATCCGATTACAATTTATTTACAAAAAATAAATAAACCTAGATCTAGACTAGTCTATTACATTGATCAAATCATACAAATCTAGTCTACTCGTGGATTTTCTCACGAGGCAAAAACAAATCCGAACGAATCTAATTAAAAACCACGGTTTATATGCATGCATAAATAAACACATTAAAATCCATGACAATTGGATACTTGCAAAACAGATCTAACAGGTTCTACTATCCAATTTCAAATTTAATGTCCATGAATTAAATTACAATTTAAAAATTCAGAGCTTAAACCGTGGCTCGATACCGCTTGTTGGGGAATGAGTTGCATGCAGATCTATTCGAGGTGAATATTTAATTACAAATTTAATTCTTTAATTATTACTAGCATGAATTAATCCTATATTAATTCAAATAATAATTGCAACAACATATCATGCATATAAAAAGCCACATAAAACCTACATCATGCGGAATCTACGGGGTTTACGTGAATGTACCTCTCGACGGGATGGCGGTGACTTGATCGGACGGACTAACCAAAAGGACTTCCCAAGTATTCCCTTAGCCCTTGCTCAACTATCCGGTGGAAGGACACTTGTCTAACAATTAACAAAAAGAAAAAAAATAAACTTTGTTGCACCACTTTCGTGGATTTGCTAATTTTTCCAGCACATGGAATTGTACTTGGGAATGAACTAATCATCCCCTATTTATAGGAGAGGGAGTGGTCGAATTTCTTGTAGAAAAATAATGTGGGAAAAGACTTTTCTTGGTCACCAAGAAATCTTGAATATATCTCCTATATTCTTTTTCCCATAATTAAAATATTCCACAAAAATCCCACCTCCTCTATAATATGGATTTTTCGAAAATAATATGTGTAAGATTCCAAGATTTGGATCTTCTTGAATTTATGAGATATTCTTGTATTTTAAGAAATACATATCTTCCATAATATCTTTTCAAGAAAATCAAGAAAATCTTTCTTGCTCATCATATTTTCTAATTTTTCGAAAATTACTATATAGATAAGCTAGTGGGAGATTTCTTGAATTTAATGAGATAATCTTGTATTCCAAGAATACATATCTTCATTCCATAACAAAATTCAAAGAAAATCTTTCTCCCAACATATCTATAAATTTCAAAATTTTGGTTGGAAAATTAAGCAACAATATTTATTTTATTTTAATCACCTTTTTCAGTTATTGGACTATTTGTTGGGCTACTCAGGGGGCCTTTAGGAGAATTAAGATTGGACCTTCTAATGGATCTTGAATATCTAATATTGAGCCACAATATAATTCATGCCCATAAATATTAATTAATCCCACTACATAATTAATATTGCACTATCCATAACCCATATTACAGTCAATATGGCTCCCGGTCATTATTTCCCTTGTTTAAGATTATCTAGCCCATTAATTAATTCAAGCCCACCAAATACCTTTCCGTTAATTAATATCTTTTGTCCTTGGTCGAGAATAACGGTTCAACATTATTATCCATACCGAAAAACTAATTCCACTTGCAAGATTTGGTATGATAAAACTTATGAACCTCCCGAGGGGCAAATCAAAAAAGCGTACTTGCACACGATTCTTCAGATTAAATCTTAGCAATCACATGTGACCAATAATATTGCCCAAGATAAAAAGTATTGAATCTCTCTGATTCGCTACCCATGATAAGTCAAAGCAATAGTTACCAATCCCACGTGATCTTATTTAAGGGACGAAGATTAAGAAACAACGAACCATCGAGGTCTAATTCTTCCTTGTTCGATTTCAAGAATTTATCCTCCCAGAGGGTCCTATTCAACTTGTCGGTCATGCACTAGTGTAATCTCTTGGTCAAGACAAACCAATCGAGCCTTACACCTCAACCTTTTCGCGATGGTTGTTCATTTCCATCTAGGTCGTGAATGGCGTACTTATAGTTACAAGGTGGATTAATTTAATCTTCGTGATCCGGTATCACTAAATTAACTCTGATGTAACACGCATTTAATTATTGAGCAGTTATGCAAAGAAATATATATAACATTCAATCATATTTAAAGCATCGATGATAAACAATTTGTTTTCAATAAATAAGTCACGAAAATTAGGTTTTCGATTATACAAAGTAAAAAGCATACTTTTCAGTATAATCCCAACACCATGACAGATAAACTCATTATTTAGAGTAATGGTAACAAATTTATTAAAAGTAACCAAATATCCATCAAGAAAAAGTTTAGAAACTGAAATTAAATTCTTTCTAAAACTAGGAACGTAAAGGTTATCTCTCAAAATTAAGACTTTGTCTTCAAAAGATAAATGCACTTCTCCCACTGCTTCAGCTGCCACTCTTGTAGCATCGTCCAGTGTGATGAGGATCTCACTCCCACTAAGTTGCCAGGTCCGCTTGAACCCCTGTAAAGTGAAACAAACATGATCAGTGGATCCCGTATCCCCTACCCACGAATGGGAAGCATACGCCGCCAAACAAGTTTCAACAACAAGTGCATGAGAATTACCTTTCTTTTCATTTCTTTTGGGTTTGGAACAGGCTGACCTCCAGTGTCGTTTCTCACCGCAGTTAAAACACTTCCCCTTAGCTATTTTCTTTACTCCTCCATCTCCCTTCACCTTCTCTTTGCCATTGGCAACGCTTGAGTTCACTTGCTTTTGGCCTTTTGCCTTCCTCTTGTTCTTGCCTCCTCTTGGCCTAGAAGAAGAAGAGGGACCATTTGCCACCAGGGCATGGCTCTTTTGCCCTAATATCGCCTCTGCCGAGACCAAAGCTTGTAATAGATCAGGCAACGTGAACTCTTGTTTGTTCATCTGATAGTTCAGCCTGAATTATTCAAAACTTTTAGGCAGAGAATGGAGTATGAAATCGATCTGGGTCTCGATATCATATTAAGCGTTAAGTACCTCAAGCTTATTTAGGTGAGCCATCACCTGGAGAACGTGCTCCCTTACGGGCGTTCCCTCCACCTTTGTCATGGAGAGCAAGTCTCTCATGGTGATCTGACGAGCCACATGGTTCTGATGTTGGACCATCACTTTAAGACTCGTCATGATGTCTGCAGCGGTCTCAAAATGTTGATGATGATGTTGCAACACATATGACATAGAAGCCAGCATAGTGCACTTAGCCATCTCATTTGACCGCTCCCAGTCAGCATAATCTTTCTTATCCGCTTTTGTGGACTCATCAGTTGGCTTTTCGGATTTTGGGACAGTAAGAACCCAGTTATGATGTTGTGCAGTAAGGACAATAGTAAGTTTTCGATTCCAATCGACGAAGTTTTCACCAGTAAGTAAATTGTCTTTCAGTATATTGAACAGTGGATTAAAAGGTTGCGAAATGCTAAACTGAAATAAATAACGATTTGCATAAGCACAAAATTATCACAAAATTCGATCACATGTATCATATTAAAATCTCAAAAAAATATGAACATGCATCAGCCAACATCTCAAAACAGTTTAAATAAGCCACGTGGGGTGGGTCATTATTTAAACACATTCAAGTAGGTTACAAACAAGAAAACAGTTACAAACCTTTAATATCTAGATTAATAGTTGGCTCACACTTGACCAATATAAAATTGACAGGGACTTCGGGGAAGTATATGCATATTAATTTTATACCTAAGTAATAACCATGATTAAATATAGAATTATTATTTCACTTAGAACGAGCCTCGTGGGGAGGGTCATCGTCGCCACTAATAATAATTCACAATCATCCTTTTGGAATTTATTCATGTGAAAACTATCTTTTGGTCATCCCGTGGGGGGGATTTCTCCAAAAGAATTCACAAATAAATAAATTATGGAGGCCAAAATTAATTCAATTTTATTATCCGGAATAAAATTATTAATTAATTATTTAAAACATACTTAGTAATTTTCGAAAGTGAGTTTTTTCCAAAACAATTTCTCATGCATCGCATATTCAAAACACAATTAAATATGCACGATAAATAAAGCAAACATCAAAATAAAAATTAAACATATTGGGCACATATATCCAATTGTCACGGTTAATTTTGTCATGTCTTTATCTTGAGAAATCGTCTTCATTGCCTTCATCGTTCGTCTCGAAAAACTTCCAGTCGATCGTCTCGAAAAAAATTCACCACATCAAGCCACGTCATCGACCAGCTCGTAGGTCGGAGTGCACGCCTGCACCCGGTTCCGGATCCATCTTTTAATTCTTCATTTCCGCCTCCATTTCCTATTCGGTTACAATTTATTTACAAAAATAAATAAACCTAGATCTAGACTAGTCTATTACATTGAACGAATCAAACAAATCCTAATTTACTCGTGGATTTTCTCACGAGGCAAAACGAATTCGAACGAATCGAATTAAAAACCACAATTTATATGCATGCATAAATAAACATTCATCAAATACCATGACAATTGGATACCTGCAAAAAAGATCTAGTAATTCTACTATCCAATTCCAAATTTAATGAATAATGAATTAAATTACAATTTAAAATTCAGAGCCCAAAACCGTGGCTCTGATACTAGTTTGTTGGTCCCGATTTGAAAACCCATTAGTTCGGAAAATACCATGTAATGCATATAAAACAGGGGTCAGGGCAGAGTGATTCCAATTTTTTGCTTTTAAGAACGATGTGTGTTTTGCTTATAATCAAATGCATATGGCAAGTAAGAACATAAAGCAGTAAAGAATACACGATTTATAGCGGTTCGGAGTCCAACTCCTACATTCACTCTTCCCTATCACAAGGGGCACCAACTTAACCAACTGGACTTAGTTTAACGTGTTAGTCCAACACCCAACAGATGTTTACCGAGTTCTCACTCAAACGGGACTTATCACCCTCTAAGGGATCGCCTACCCTCCCTTTCGGGATTGCTTAGATGTTTACCGAGTTCTCACTCAAATGGGACTTATCACCCTCACGGGATCGCCAATAGATGTTTAACGAGTTCTCACTCACCTACAAACTTAACCTATCAAACTGATTTGGGTAAGGTTTGTTTGGTTTCCAACTAGGTTGAGATTTTCTCTTACATTTGTTTAGCGTCAATGCTAAGGATGGGAAAATCTCTCTAAGCTTTACATTTGTGCTTAGATCTAGGGTAGAACACTTTTGAATATATGCGTGTATTTCTTGCTCAGTGTTCTATGGTGGAAATGCTAGATGATTTGGCTTGATGGATGTTTCACGCATTTTTCCACTCGAATAATGAAGGAAGAACTTGTATTTATAGTATGAATTTGAATGTTACCGTTGGATGGAGTCACATTCAAATCCATACTATTCTGTAGCTTTTGCAGCTTTTTCAGGCTTGTTATCTTCCTCTCATTGGTCCACGTCAGCTGAATCTAACGACTATATTCTTTAGGATCTTCTGAGTCTTCAGGTTTCTCTGAGTCTCAGGTTTCTTGATTCAGTAGACTTCTCTTCAGCGGACCTTGTCTGATCAGGTATACTGACACTCAGGCTAATTGAGTTCAGCTATTCTGACTTCAGACAATCTGACCCTCAGGTCATTAGCACTCAGGCTATCTGATCATCAGTAGCATTCTGATTCTCAGTGAACATGACTTCAGATGACTTCTTCAGGTGACTTGTCTTCAGTTGACTTTTCTGAGGACATCAGATCAGGTGACTTCTGGTATCTGATTTCTTCTCGCCTGATCTGATCAGCTCACCTGATAAGATCAATAGCATCAGGTCAGCATATCAGTTTATCTGCATCAGATTAGTACATCAGGTTAACATATCAGGTTAGTTGCATCAGGTTAGCTTATCTAATTTCGATCACGTCTGATCTCGATCAGTCTCATCTGCTCCTCTTCTGATCATCAACCTCCTCTTCTGATATGGTCATCTGGTCTGGTCATTTGACCAGGTCTTCTAATCAGGTCATCTGATCTTCTGATCAGCTGGCTTAACTTTTCTTCTCTTCTAATTTTGCACAGCTCATCAGTTAACTCCGGAATTCATCTAATCTCGATCAGTCTCGTCTGTAGCCTCGTCTGATCTCGATCATCTACTTCTGATTTCGTGAGTTCCCCCTCAACTTGTTCTCTCGTTCCCCCTCAACTTGTTACCTGTAGATTAGCTTCAATAACACAAGTTGATAATGTTTTGGCATAATTCATCAAAACTAAAATATCCCAACACAGTTGTTGGGGAATTATTTGCCCGGATCTATTCGGGATGAATATTTAAATACAAATTTAATTCTAACAATTATTACCAGCATGAATTAATCCTATATTAATTCAAATAATAATACAACAACAAATCATGCATACAAGTTCGTCACGTAAATCCTACGCATGCGGAATTGCTAGGAGTTTACGTGAACTAACCTCTTGGAGTGACAACTGTTGAGAAGATGGATCCCGTTCACACGAACACACCAAAAAGCCTTCTCTAGTATTCCCTCGTCCTTGTCCAACAATCCGGTGGTAGGATGCTCTCGAACAATTAACAAAAGGAAAAATAAAAATATGTTGCACCACCTTTGTGGATTTATAATTTTTCCAACACATGGGGATGAAAAATTCATCCCCTATTTATAATACTAAGGGGGGGAGGGGACGAAAATTTAGGGTTATTGGGTGATTATGAAATTTCCTTTCTTCTTCCTCAAGATACAATCTTGAATATATCCAATATATTCTATTTCCCAAAATATCTCCCAAATAAAATCTTCCCCTCCTTATGTTATGGTATTTTTCAAAAATATCACAACAAATAGCCAAGTGGAAGATTTCTTGAATTTAATGAGATAATCTGGTATTCCAAGAATACTTATCTTCATTCCATAACAAAATTCAAAGAAAATCTTTCTCCCTCTTTTATTTGTGATTTTCGAAAATAATGAAAAATTAGGAAACAATAATTTATTTTATTTTAAACACCTTTTTCAGTTATTGGACTTTATGTTTGGGCTACTTGAGGAGCCTTTAGGAGAATTAAGATAGGACCTTCCAATGGACTTTGAATTTTCAATATTGAGCCACAATATTATTCAAGCCCATAAATATTAATTAATCCCACTACATAATTAATATTGCACTATCCATCTTAACCCATATTACTGTTAATATGGCTCCCGGTTATTGTTTCACGTGTTTAAGATTATCTAATCCACTAATTAATTTAGGCCACTGAAATAGCGTCATATTAATTAACATCTTTTTTCTTGGTTAAGGAATGACTCAACATTATTATCCATACCGAAAATTAATTCCACTTGCAAGATTTAGTATGATAAAACTTATGAGCCTCCCAAGGGGACAAATCAACAAGACGTACTTGCACACGTTTCACCGTATTAAATCTTAGCAATCGTCGTGTAATCAATATCATTGCCAAAGATATAAGGTATTGAATCTCAATGATCCTCTTCCCATCATAAATCAAAGCAATGACTATTGATTCCACACGATCCTATTTAAGGGACGGCGATTAAGAAATAATGAACCACTGAGGTCTAATTCTTCTATATTCAGTACTGAAGAATTTATCTCATTTAGGTCCTGTTCAGTACATCATAATGCACTAGTGCAATCTTTTGGCCAGGACAAGCCAATCTGAGCCTTGCACTTCAACCTTTCACGATGGTTTGTTCATTTCCATCTGGGTCGTGAATTATGTACTTTTAGCTACATGAGACTGTTAATTTAATCTTTTGTGATCTGGTATCACTAAATTAACTACAATGTAACACATACTTATTTATTGAACAATTATACAGTAAATATATGTAACATTCAACGATATTTAAAGCATCAGTGATAAATAATTTATTTCAGCAAATAAGATAGAAATTCAGTCTGGTTATACAAAGTAAAAGCATACTTTCCAGTATAACCTTAACAATGGCCAGAGAAGTAGATCAATCTGAGGTAATCTCTAAACCTTCTGTGGTTCCCTGTTCTACACCTGTTGTGCTGAGCACATCTGCTGTAGAGATTAACCTGCAGGTCTATAATGACCAATTGCTTGATGATCTCTCTAATGCAATAGATACTTATACACGAGTAGAAGTTGAGAACGATAACCTAAGGGTTGAAAATATCCGGCTTGTCAAGTAAATTGAGGCAAGTAAAGCAGCTGAACTAAAATCAGCTGAAATTGTTCAGAAGATGACTACAGAACTGGAGTTTCTGAAAGTCAGTACTACTGATCATGGAATGCTGATTAAGGTACAGTTGACTCTCAATGAACAACAAGCTGGAGAATTCAAAGTCCTTCAGGCTAACTTTGATGAACTCTTCCGAATGCATGAGAATCTGAAAACTACTGAGGACAGTTTGAGTAAAAAATAGAGGTTTTCACGAAATCATCTAAGACCGTTCAAGATCTGAACAACTATTTTCGTACGCCAACTGATAAGAAGGGAATTGGGTATGAGAACCCTTCTGGATCCTCAAAAGCCCCGTCTGGTTCACATCAGAAAAGTGTAACCAAACGAGTTTCTGATCAAGATACACGAAAAGCCAAATTTATATCAGATAAGGGAAAAGGATCAGCTGACCAGGCAAGGCGAATGCCGGATCAGAAAGGGAACAAAAATGGACCCCAACTGATCAGACATCAGCCGAGGGATCAACAAAAGAATCTTGTTCTTCTGAAGAGACCTTAGCCAAATCAGCAAAGTAGGCCTCAGTCTGGACCATCTCGCAAGGGACAGTCCCAGCAGAAGTCAACTCAATCCAAGCTGCCTAACAAGCAAGCTAAGGGTAAACTGCTAAGACCATATATGCCAAAAAGATATGAATCTTTTAATGGTAGTAGTCGTACCTACCCTTACAATCAGAAACCTAGGGCTGCTGCACCTGAGCCCCACTGGATTAAAAGAAGACAAATATTAATGAAAAATCCCAAGTCTTCTGATTCATCCAAGGCTCACACTAATAATCATACTGACCAGATTGCATATGAAGAGACGTATGATTATGTAGATGTTTATGGGAGACAAATCAAGCCCTCTATTTTCAACAAAGGTGCCAGATTTGTTTGGATTCCGAAATGTAATTCTAACCCCCCATGACCCGATTCTACTGGGGTACCTAAAATCTGATTCGTTCGCAGGTTCGAGTGGGACTAGCTAATAAAGAAGGTGTACAAGCAACTATCTGGTACATAGATAGTGGATGCTCAAGGCACATGACTGAAAGTCAACATCTCCTCAGCAATTACATTGAAAAACCAGGCCCACGAGTTCTCTTTGGGGACGATAACTTTGGTTTTACCAGAGGAGTTGGAACCTTAGTGAATGATGATGTACAGGTTACAGGTGTTTCATACGTTGATGGCTTAAGGTACAACCTGTTATCTGTATCACAGTTCTGCGACAACGGATTTAGTGCTGAGTTCTCGTCAGATCAATACACAATCAGAAATCAAGTGACTCAACAGATCTTGCTAACTGGTTCCAGAAAAGGAATGATTTATACAGCAGATTGGGACAATTGTCCAAGAAATGCATGCTTGATTGTTAAGAGTTCTAAGAGCTCCAATTGGCTCTGGTACAAGAGAATGACCCATCTGAACTTCAAGACACTTAACAAGATATCAAGGATGTCCCTGGTTGAAGGTCTCCCGAATGAAGTATTTTCTAAGGATCAGACATGTGTCGCATGTCAGAAAAGAAAACAACTAAAAGCTTCATTCAAAGGGATACCTTCGCCTCCATCCAGCAGAGTATTGCAACTGCTCCATATGGATTTATTTGGACCAGTTACACCTCTTAGTTTCAGTGGACGCAAATACACTCTGGTGGTCGTGGACGATTACTCCAAGTTCACCTGGGTTGTATTCTTGTACAAGAAGAGTGAAACTACAACAAAGCTACCTGAACTTCTCAAGAAGATTCAGAATGAGAAGGGTCTCAGCATAGTGAAAATCAAATCAAATAAAGGTACATAATTCTTGAACCAGTTTATATCTAATTTTTGCTCTGAGTTTGGTATACATCATGAGACATCAGCTGCAAGAACACCACAACAAAATGGCGTTGCAGAAAGGAGAAACAGAACACTTAAAGAAGCTGCACTCACTATGTTAGCTGAGCATGCAACACAAAGTCATTTCTGGGCAGAAGCAATCAACACTGCTTGTCACAAGCAGAACAGATGTTCTCTGACTAAGATTCACTTCAAAACACCCTATAAATTGTGTAAGGGTAGAAAACCTCGTGTTTCCTACTTTCATGTGTTCGGGTGCAATTACTTCATACACAACAATGGGAAGAGTCAGTTGAGAACCTTTGATGCCAAGTCAGATTAGGGTATATTATTAGGATATTTCTCAACCTGTAAGGCATTTAGAGTTTTCAAAAAACGAACCCTAGTTGTGGAAGAAACACCTCATGTGGTCTTTGATGAGTCAACATCTGATCAAGAGAAATCTATCGCAGAACAAGATGTACCTGACAGACAAGAATCGCTGAAAATTGATCAGTTAAGGCTCAAAGAAAAGGATCCAAAATACATCACTGTATACGTTCCTAACTTTGGCCTTGACGATTCACCAGTTCAGTCAGACCCCAAGGTACGTACAACTGTCAGTGAAGAAGCTGGTACAGCTGCGACAATAACAACTAAACCAACTGGTTCAGGGGGAACACCTGATGTTCTGTCGGACAGACTTCAGCACATGATGAGTCTAACATCAGCTGAGATATGTCCATGCCAAGTGGATCCTACTCAAGTACCTCTCCCAGTCTCTATTGATGAATCTTTATCAGAAGAGGATGATGTTCTCCAAACAGATGATAATCAGGATAGAAGGACCTGGATAACCAGTCATCCAACTGACCTGATCATCAGAGACCCATCTGATAAAGTCAAAACTAGACATCAGATTGGTGAAAGTGCAATGTATTGTTGTTATCTGTCTTTGAAGGAACCACTCACGGTTGAAGAAGCTCTACAAGATGCAAGCTGGATTCAAGCCATGCAAGAAGAACTAGAGCAGTTTGAAAGAAATCAAGTTTGGGAACTTGTAGACAGACCAACTCATCAAGATGTGATTGGTACTAAGTGGGTTTTCAAGAACAAGAAGGATGAGCACAATGTGATAACCAGAAATAAGGCCAGACTTGTTGCTAAGGGATACTCACAATCAGAAGGGATTGATTATGATGAAACCTTTGCACCAGTCGCTCACCTGGAAGCCATTCGGCTGTTTCTGGCTTATGCCGCTCATAGGGGATTCGCTGTGTATCAGATAGACGTAAAGAGTGCCTTCTTAAATGGGGTACTAGCTGAGGAAGTTTATGTTGAACAAGCTCCTGGCTTTGAAATGAGCAATCAAGTGTACCGTTTAAAAAAAGCTCTTGATGGACTGAAATAGGCTCCCAGAGCATGATATGATACACTATCCCAGTTCTTGACAAAAAATAGTTTCACCAAAGGATTGATTGATAGGACCTTGTTCAGAATTGAAGACGGTGAAGATATTCTGATGGTTCAGATCTACGTGGATGACATAATCTTTGGTTCTCCCAATCAGAAGTTATGCGAGAAATTCAGTAAACTGATGCAAGGGAAATTTGAGATGTCCATGATGGGTTAGATGAGCTATTTTCTAGGTCTTCAAGTCAAAAAAGCTCATACCGGGATCTTCATCTGCCAGGTGAAGTACACAAGGAATTTGTTGGCTAAGTATGGAGTTCAGAATTGCAAGGAAGCCAGAATTCCAATGATGACTTCATTCAAAATGGACCCAGGTGAAGGTGGTAAGAAAACTAATCAGAAAGAGTATAGGGCTTTGATTGGATCAGTATTATACCTGACTGCCAACAAACCAGATATAACCTTTGCAGTTGGTGTATGTGACAGATTTCAGGCAAATCCAAAACAAAGCCACCTGGAAGCAGCTAAGCGGATTCTTAAGTATCTGAAGGGTACTGTAAACCTCGGTTTGTGGTATCCAGCAGATGATAATCTAGAGCTTAGTGGGTACTCTGATTCTGATTATGGAGGTTGTAGAATAGACAGAAAATCAACCATAGGTACCTGTCAGTTTTTGGGAAGCAAACTGGTCTCTTGGTTCTCAAAGAAACAGACATCTGCTGCCACATCTACTATCAAGGTAATATATGGTCTGCCAGATTTGTTGCTCCCCAAACCGCTTCCGCTCACAAGAATCGAGGGATTAAAACATAATTGCTACAAATGTACCTATCTTCTGTGATAGTAATAGTGCGATTGCTATCACTCAGAACCCAGTTCTGCATACGAGATGAATCATGTGGACATCAAACATCACTTTATCAGAGACCATGAGGAGAAAAAGAATATAAGAATGGAAAAGATCCATACAGATAAGCAGAAAGCTGATATTCTGACTAAGCCCCTGGCAGAAGTCAGATTTAGAGAACTGTGCAATGAGCTAGGATTGCTGGATCCTGGAGAAGATGCACCAGAATACTTCGGCGGTATAATCTCCAACACCAGCTGCTTGCGGACCTAACCAGGTAATAAGGTCAGTTGAAGGAAGTGTTAGTGTTAGTGTTCTAGAGACAATCCATTGTAAGGACATAATACTCAGATAATACTCAGTATTTGTTTAATGTAAATGTTTGTTTAATATTAAATGTATGGCGTTACACTCATTAGAATACAAATGTTTTATTGTTTGCATTTATTCTTATATGTGTTCCCATGAATCACTGTTGTCATTGAGTGTGTGAGAACTCAGATGACTTAAGTTTGATTCTCAAATAGCCCCAATCGAGAATCATCAAGAATGGGATATTGATGATGCGATGGAGATTGGTGTGCGATCTGCATCATACTCTTAGAGAGTGTAGTAAGATCTCACTTACTACGAGATACTAGGTATCTCTTGATGGATGCACAAATACCTTAGAGGGTATTGGTATACCCATCCGAGAAACCGTTTGATGTAGTTCCACTATATGTGTCTACGGGTGTCTCGGTTAGTGGGAGCTATGCGATACTCCTTTGACTTGAGGTCAATACGCACGACATGTGTGGAGTGATGAACTTTGACCATGACCGACGCTTGCACCCGTCTATGGGTAGATATGACTTGGATTGGGTTCATCACGAAGTGCATGTGCGTGGTAGTTGAGCCAAGAAAATGATTCATTCCTCAAAGTGGATTTAGAGAGAATACTCATCTTCTCATCATAATTGGATCTAAGTCATTGGCCAATGCACGTCAACTTAGACTTTGTGACTAAGTGTGACACTAATGATCAATTAGTGATTAGAGATAAATTGATTTAGTTATTTGAATAGACACTTCATCATGTTCAAGACTAAATCGAGTATTCGTGAATGAAAGGAGGAAATCCCAATTGCCCACATTTCTATTACAGGTAGTTGCACTTTTCTCGCAACGTACCTCATATATTGAGAATGTCTGATTTATTGTCTAGGGTTCAATTAAGACCGTTAGTTTGACTAATCGCTCGATATATGAGGGCCTATGGGTCACACAACAAGTAGTCCCCTTTACAGATTAAAGTTGGTTGATTAAATGTTAAATTGGATTTAATATTTAATTTATGGAGAATTAATTAATAATAGATTAATTTGGAATTAATTATTATTAATGTTTAATTAAATTAGATTTAATTAAATAGGAATTCCCAACAATAATATATGAAATACTATTGTAGGATTTAATTATATGAGGAAATAAATCGTAGAGATTTTCCACATATGGAAATTAAATTCGTAGAGATTTATATGGAGAAATAAATCCTAGGGATTTATACAAATAAGGATTAGGGATATTATTTCCTAATTAGGCTAGCTTAAGATTTAAGCTGAGTCTCTCCTATAAATATGAGCTCTTGGGATTCATAATTATCAGTTGTTCTAATTTCTCCATAAAATCTAGAGTTAGAATTTTCCTAGAATATTCATCTCGGGATTCAACGCTGGCAAATCTACGTGAAGTTTGTAAAAGGGGATTACGTGGATACCGTAGTTGAGAAATCTGCTCTTGAGTTGCTATAAGATTTCTTGTTACTATTTTTCGTGTTCATACTTGCAATTATATGTTCGTTGTTGGTGAACTGTTTAATTCCGCTGCGCATGTTATACGTGCCTCTAAATCCAACAGTGGTATCAGAGCTTCAGGCTCTTTGTTATAATTGCTTTTTGGTTTTAAAATTAATTTTTTTTAAAAACTATGGGGCACGGTTCTTTAGAAGAACCGCACCCCTCGTGTATTTGTTTGATTTCTGGGTTAACCCACTCGTCTTCAACCCCCAGAATTAGGGTTAACCCCAAATTGAGGTTTTCACCGCTGCAACTCATCGCTCCACGGCCGGTGGCGCTACGCCGTGTCGCTGGAGGCCGGCGCTAGGCGCCGTGCCTCGCAACACGTGCGAAAGCCCGCGGCGTGGTTTATCGCGCCCGTCGCGATGCTTCGCTCCTGTCGCGATTCGCTCACCCCCCGTCGTGAGTCGTCACCCTCTATTGCGATTCACCTCCACCTGACACCGTATCTATTCACGGCGGTGCGCTTGGACTCCATCGGGACTTGGCCGGCATGTCTATCTTGGTGTTTTTCCATGGCGGTGCTCCATCGGAATCGAGATGACTCATTGTTGGCGCACCGCTACTTCGATCGTCTTCTCCGATCAGACTGGTTTCGAACCAGGTCTGACCAAGGGGCCGCGGCTCCTGATTCGACCACAACCGCAAGTCGCCCGCACGCTAGGCGTGACGCCGGTGACTCAGTTCGGTCCGATTGACGTTGTCATGAGTCGCGTTCTTCATTTTCGTCCCTTTGCTTCTGACATTGAATCTGGACATTTTTCTAATTGTTTTGATTTCATGGTTCGGTTGCACAGTAGATTAGTTGGATTAATTTGTGATGAAATCGTTAAAAATTTCTGAAATTTTGTTGATTTCTGTGTTTGGATTGTCGGATTGGATTCGATTTTTTATGGGTGATGATGTTAGAGGGTTGTTTTGCAAATTTGATTTGAGACAGGCCCTCCCGTGCAAGTTTTGGAAATTGCACCTGAGCCCCCAGAATAAAACAAATTATTGAACACTTTTGGATTTTTCATTAAGTTTAAATTTCTAAAATAAAATTGGTTGGACCAATAAAAACTAATTGGATTAATTGTAATTTTAATAACCTTAAAACTGAAACTTTAATTTGGACTTAAAGCTCGTTTTAAAAAGGATTTATTAAAACTCACTATTAACTTGTTTAATCGTTTTAAATTAGTTAACCCGTTTTACAGTCCGCTTTATAACTGTTTGGGTAGGCGGCGCCTAATACTTGTCAGACCGTGTTAAATGCTTGGGTAGACGGCGCCTAAATATTTGTTAGTCCGCATATGTCATGTTTGGGTAGGCAGCGCCCGTAATTGCTCAGATGTGACTTAGAAATCATGATGGATCTCGATTAAGTAATTAATACCCCGCCTTTAAAATGTTCCTCACTAAAATATGGTTTTCTCATTAATTTGATAAGATGTCTTCCATCAAAATTAAAAGTAAATCGGAGATTTCGTTCCAATGAGTACTTAAAGATCATCGTCTTTTGCTCGGATCTACATCTAACGGGACTTTTATAGGGACATGTGATGTCGCCGCTTGATGGTTATAAACCAACTAAACTTTGTTTCGCTAGCCCTCGCGGGGAACAAAGGGTAAGTGACATCAGTCGAACTAGGTTGGACAAACTAGGAAGTGCAGATTGTAATTGGTTTTGAGACCTACCAGTTATGCAGTTATAATGATCAGCCCTCGCTGGGATTATAATAGTAGTAATGTGGATCCTAGTCCATTATGATTTATATGTGATATAAATTCGTACTTTTCCGATGAGGTCGTTAAGTATGTGAAAATAATGGAGAAAAAATAAATTTAAAAGGCCATATTTATTTTGATTACTGAATATTGATCATAGGAATTATGTGTTTTAATTCCTGTTTTATTTTATTTCTCTAGGATTGTTGAAATGAATAACTTATCATTGAGAAGCGTTTTGGAAACGAACAAATTGGCTGGGCCAAACTTTCTCGACTGGCACCGAAACGTTCGTTTGGTGCTCAGACAAGAAAAGATTGAGTACGTGTTGGACACGCCAATCCCTGCTACCCCGGAGGTTGGTACTGAAGAGGATGAGACGTTTGATGCCAAAGCTCAAAAGAAGTATCAAGATGATGCTTCCCAGGTTCAGTGTGTTATGCTCCTCGGGATGACTCCCGAGTTGCAAAGGTAGCATGAGAGCATGCTTCCCTTCGAGATGATCAAGCATCTGAAGGATCTCTTTGATTCTGAATCTCGTTCCGAGATTTATGAAGTGATGAGGGATCTGTTTAGATGTCGGATGTCTAAAGGAGGGAAGGTTTCTCCTCATGTGTTGAAGATGATAGGGCTAATCGAGAAACTTGGTTGGTTGGGCATTGAGCTCGGGACCAATGTTGTTGTTTATGCCATTCTTCAGTCGCTTCCTGATTCATATTCGATTTTCGTGGTAAACTTTAATATGAATAAGACGGAATCGACTATGCCCGAGCTGCATAACATGCTAAAGACTTTTGAGTCTTCCACTGCTAAGGAAAAACCCGTGCTCATGGTAAGTGCCTCTACTTCTTCTGCTCCGAAAGGAAAGAAGAAGCGAAGGGGCAAGGCAAAGAAAGGCTCCAAGCCGGACCTCCTTAAGCCCAAAGGTGGGATTCAAAAGAAGGATAGGGTGGACAAGGATGTATGTCTCAACTGCAAGCAGAAGGGGCATTATAAGAAGGACTATAAGGTTCTAGCAGCTGAAAAGAAGACACAAGGTGTCTCAGCCACTGGAACAGGTATGTTTGTTATTGAGATAAACATGTCCACAAATGATACTAATTGCTGGGTATTGGATACCGGTTGTGACTCACACATTTGTACTAATGTGCAGGGTCTCAAGCATAGCAAGGCAGTTAGGCCGGATGAAGCCGCCCTACACGTTGGGAATGGAGCAAGAGTTGCTGCTGAACGTGTTGGCGTTTATATTTTAGATTTACCCTCTGGTTTTAGACTTGAACTAAATAATTGTTATTTTTTTCCTTCTATTACCCGCAACATTATTTCTATTCCGATGTTGGATAATGAAGGTTTTTCCTTCCATTTTGCAAATAATAATTGTTATTTTTCGCTTAATGGTGATGTTTACGGAAATGCTCCTTTATCTAATGGTTTATGTTTGTTGCATTGTGGACATGATATTCTTAATATACAAAACAAATGACTCAAACTTAGTAATCATAAAAACTCGACTTACTTGTGGCATTGTAGACTTGGTCATGCTAATGAGAAAAGAATTGCAAGGTTAAGAAAGTTGGACTACTTAACCCCATTCGATTTTGAATCTTATGGAAATTGCGAATCTTGTCTCAAAGGCAAGATGATCAACAAACCCTTTTATGGGAAAGGGGTTCGTGCCAAAGAAGTTCTAGAGTTGATCCACAGTGACGTTTGTGGACCACTACCCACTCTAGCTAGGGGTCACTTCGGATACTTCATAACCTTTACTGATGATTTTTGTAGGTTCTGGTATGTGTATCTTATGAAACACAAATCCGAGTCCTTTGAGAAGTTCAAAGAGTATAAGGCTGAAGTAGAGAAGCATCTTGGTAAGAGTATTAAGACTCTTCGATCAGATCGAGGAGGAGAATATCTTAGCCATGAGTTCACTGATTACTTGAAGTTGCATGGAATCCAATCACAATGGACTCCTCCCGGAACACCACAAATGAATGGTGTGTCTGAGAGGAGAAACCGAACCTTGTTGGACATGGTAAGGTCCATGATGAGCTTTTCCTCTCTTCCAACATTCTTATGGGGATACACGCTTCAAACCTCAATCTACATTCTGAATATGATTCCATCCAAATCAGTTGAGCATACGCCATACGAGTTATGGCATGGCAAGAAGCCAAACTTCACTCACAAGAAAACGTGGGGTTGCCCTGCGATTGTGAAGAAGATGCTCACTGACAAGTTGGAATTAAAGGGTGAAAAGGGTTACTTTGTGGGATATCCTAAGGAAACTAGAGGATATTATTTTTATCTCCCTGAGAAACAAACATTGATTGTTTCTAGGCAAGCCAAATTCCTTGAAGAAGACTACGTCTTTAAGGGACAAGGTCGTAAGCCGATAGAACTTGATGAAATTCAAGAACCACAAATTGACAAGGAGACTGATATATTGTCAAAGCAACATGACAAAGAATCAGTGGGAGCATTCAGTAGCTCACATGGTGGAAATTTATCACTAAGTGGTCCTCTTTCAGCCAGTGGGAGTGTAATTGGAGTTGCATTGCCTGTGCAACGAACTCCAACTAGACTAAATGAGAACAGCATAGTTCAAACTCCCATTCAAGAGGCATCCCAAAATGCTCAAGAAACATCTGGAAGTGTCTCTCTCGAAGCCTCCCCGGTCAACGATGAGATCACTGCACCACAAAATTTTCACAATCAAAATGTGCAGTCTGAACAACCACAACTCCGTAAGTCCACTAGAGTTCGTAATCCACCCACTAGATATTATGGTTTCCTCGTAGAGGAACATGATGATGTGGAAATCCCGGATAAAGATGAACCTAAGACTTACACTAAGGCAACATTAGATGTTGACTCAAAGAAGTGGCATGAAGCCATGAAATCCAAGATGGACTCGATGTACATCAATCAAGTTTGGGACTTGGTTGAATTGACGAAAGGGGCTAGACCCATAGGTTGCAAGTGGGTCTTCAAACGAAAGACCGATGCAAAAGGCAAAGTACAAACCTACAAGGCTAGGTTGGTGGCGAAAGGTTATAGTCAAAGCGAACGCATTGACTATGATGAGACTTTCTCACCAGTTGCTAAGATCAAGTCCATTCGAATTTTACTTGTGGTAGCAGCACATCTAGATTATGAGATTTGGCAGATGGATGTCAAAACAACTTTCCTCAATGGCAACATTGACAAGGAAGTGTTTATGACTCAACCTGAAGGTTTTATATCAAAGCCAAAATCTAATCTTGTGTGCAAGCTTAAACGATCCATCTATGGATTGAAGCAAGCTTTTAGGAGTTGGAATATCCAATTTGATGAAGCTGTCAAATCTTTTGACTTCATCAGAAATTCGGAAGATCCGCGCGTTTATAGGAAGTGCATTGGGAAGAATATTGTTTTCATAGTTGTATATGTCGATGACATACGCATTATGGGAAACAATATCCCACTAATGCAGTCAGTGAAAGAATGGTTATCAAAGACCTTCATGATAAAGGATCTTGGTGAAGCCTGCTACATCTTAAGGATCAAGATCCATAGGGATAGATCCAAAAGAATGTTAGGGCTGTCACAATCAACCTACGTAGACAAGGTGTTGAAGCGATTTGCGATGGAGAACTCTAAGAGAGGTTCTCTGCCGGCATGTCATGGGATAAAGTTGTCTAAGAAGGATTGTCCTTCCACAGACACTGATATCCAGCGCATGAAGGATATACCATATGCATCTGCAATTGGATCCATCATGTACGCCATGACTTGCACAAGGCCGGATGTGGCCTTCGCTGTCATCACCACTGGTAGATACCAACAGAATCCGGGTGAACCTCACTAGATTGCTGTCAAGAATATTCTTAAGTACCTCAGACGTACTAAAGAGTACTTCTTAGTCTACTGAGGACAGTCAGAATTGATGGCCACTGGCTATGCTGACACAAGTTTCCAATCCGACTGTGAAGATTACAAGTCACAATCGGGCTATGTGTTCACTCTCAATGGTGGGGCGGTTAGTTGGAAAAGTTCCAAGCAAGAGACTACCGCGGATTCAACAACCGAAGCTGAGTACATCGCTGCGGAGGAAGCTGCCAAAGAAGCTGTCTGGATAAAACAGTTCTTAAGTGAACTAGGAGTAATTCCGAGTGCCAGCAGTCCAATAAAGTTGTATTATGACAACACTGGTGCGGTTGCGCAAGCTAAGGAACCGAGATCCAATAACAGAAACAAGCATGTACCGAGGCGTTATCACTTGATAAGAGAGATAATCGCTAGAGGAGAGATAGAGTTAGAACGTGTCCCTACAAAGGATAACCTGGCTGATCCTTTCACCAAGGCTTTGAGTGTTCATGTACACACTATACATTTTAATGGTCTATGGGTTAGACATGTAGGTGATTGGCTCTAATTCAAGTGGGAGATTGTTAGTGTTAGTGTCCTAGGGACAATCCATTGTAAGGACATAATACTCAGATAATATTAAGTATTTATTTAATGTTAATGTTTGTTTAATATTAAATGTATGTGTTACACTCATTAGAATATTATGTTTGATTGTTTGCATTTATTCTTATATGTGTTCCCATGAATCACTGCTGTCATTGAGTGTGTGAGAACTCAGATGACTTAAGCTTGATTCTCAAATAACCCCAATCGAGGATCATCAAGAATGGGATATTGATGATGCAATGGAGATTGGTGTGCGATCTGCATCATACTCTTAGAGAGTGTAGTAAGATCTCACTTACTACGAGATACTAGGTATCTCATGATGGATGCACAAATACCTTAGAGGGTATTGGTATACCCATCCGAGAAACCGTTTGATGTAGTTCCACTATATGTGTCTACGGGTATCTCGGTTAGTGGGAGCTATGCGATACTCCTTTGACTTGAGGTCAATACGCACGACATGTGTGGAGTGATGAACTTTGACCATGACCAACGCTTGCACCCGTCTATGGGTAGATATGACTTGGATTGGGTTCATCATGAAGTGCATGTGCGTGGTAGTTGAGCCAAGAAAAAGATTCATTCCTCAAAGTGGATTTAGAGAGAATACTCATCTTCTCATCATAATTGGATCTAAGTCATTGACCAATGCACGTCAACTTAGACTTTGTGACTACGTGTGACACTAATGATCAATTAGTGATTAGAGATAAATTGATTTAGTTATTTGAATAGACACTTCATCATGTTCAAGACTAAATCGAGTATTCATGAATGAAAGCAGGAAATCGCAATTGCCCACATTTTTATTACAGGTAGTTGCACTTTTCTCGCAACGTACCTCATATATTGAGAATGTATGATTTATTGTCTAGGTTCAATTAAGACCGTTAGTTTGATTAATCGCTCGATATATGAGGGTCTATGGGTCACACAACAAGTAGTCCCCTTTACAAATTAAAGTTGGTTGATTAAATGTTAAATTTGATTTAATATTTAATTTATGGAGAATTAATTAATAATAGATTAATTTGGAATTAATTATTATTAATGTTTAATTAAATTGGGTTTAATTAAATAGGAATTGTGAGCTCCAGTAGGGCAAGTCCCAGAAAATGCTCTTCTTCTTCCAACCACCCGGTACCATTTTATTATGCTCCTCAGCATGTATATCAGCACTTCATTCTCCCACAGATGTATCAAGTCTCTTATCAGAGTCTGAAGAAAAATATCTAGTTTGTCCTTTGGATTCTTTGGGTCAGGTACCAATATCGTGAGAAACATCGTTTGGGGCTTCATGCACATCCACGAAGGTAGATTATAAGGAGTCAATATAACCGGCCATAATGAATACTGCTTACCGTGCATTCCAAATGGATAAAAACCACCAGTGCTGAGACCTAACCGAACGTTCCTAGGTTCGTCCGAAAAAACAGGAAACACCTCGTCAAGATGTTTCCAGGCCATCCATCCAGCAGGGTGTCTCATCTCTCTAGAATCAGAATAAGATGACTTTGTATGATGCCATGTCATATCTTTGGTTGGGGCACTAGATTGATACAATCTCTGAAGACGAGAAATGATAGGGAGGTAATACATCATTTTATTTGCCACTTTCTTCTTCTTATTCTGCTTCCCTCGGCCGTCAGTCCAGTTCCGACGCGGTACTTTGTACCGAGAGTGCCCACAAAATATGAACTTATCAAGATTCACGTCTTCTTCATTACCCCAGAATAACATGCAGTTATTGATACAACAATCAATACTCTATACTGGTAGATCCATACTCTTCAACAGATTCTTGGCTTGATATTCTGTAATAGGCACCTTATTACCGGGAGGACATAGCTCTTTGATCAACTTACTAATCTGATTATAGGCTCTTTGAGAAAGTTTGTTCTCAGCCTTGATAGCCACAAGTCGAGCATTGAATGACAAAAGAGAGTGAGTTTGACATCCATCATACATATCTTCGTCAGCTGCTTTGAGTATTCTGCAAAAATTAGACGCTTCCTCATTTGGTTCCTCCTCCATAGCTTCATCTTGAAACCCTGCACTAGCTTCCATGATCGTCGTATGATACATATCCAGTGTATCCACTGCAGGTATCTCAAACTGTACTCCAGGATCATCGACTCCATGATCATCGTGTGTTTCATTGTATTCGAGAGCATTATAATACTCTTCAAGATTATTAAAATCAACATTCCATCGATCTTCACCATGACGTGTCCAATTGTAGTAATAAGGAACAAAACCATTCACGATGATATGTGTTTGAACATCGACAATCATTCCGTATAACTTGTTTCTCGAAACTTTCTTGCATTACAATCGACATCTTATATGACCTTCTAAATCACGCACCATGATGTTTTGCAAAGTGAATGAAGTTATTAACTTCATTCATGAACTTCATATTTATACGTCCATTGATAAGTCGAGGATTCGAATACATCCATTGGCGATTCAGATATTCCATCTGTTTCAAATCATATCAATATGTTAATTCTACAAAAAAATTGGACAGAGTTTCGGCTGTATATGTAAATATCCAAATATATTCCTCTATCAAATAACATCAAACAATTATTGTTGGGAAATTTATAGTTTTGATAGAAGTTCCAAAACAGATTGTAATAGGACCAGTCAGACATGTTAGCTGACTGATGAAGTAGATATCAGATTAGGATGACCAGCTGAGATGTATAGACAGCTGATGTAATAGTTTGGTCACATATTGAGGGAGAGCTCAATATGTAAAGATCAGAAGATCAAAAGATCAGAAGACCAGAAGACCTACATCAGGAAGGGAGAAGATGAGTCTGCAAGTTGTGCTAAGACAATTGGCATCAGAAGAATCAATCAGGTAGACTGATCAGGTCAACTCTAATCTGGTGTTCCCAAGAAGGACACCAAGACATACACAAGCATCAGACACGAAGAATGTCAACCTAAGTTGGTAAATCGAACACTGAAAAAGTATACTTGATAACCAATGAGAGAAAGACACGTATGTATGGAGCTGACATTGCAGGACGAGGTGCTTCAGAGTCAAACGGCTAGAAATGATAAGCTTGCATGCTTTCGACCATGCCGCTTCTATGCACATCAAATCGGACCTGCAAACCTACCTTAAATAGACCGAAATTTGAATTTCTCTCCAACGGCTAATTCAATTTCGTCTCTATATATATGGGATCAAACCTTCATAGTAAGGTTACGAAAATTATCATCAAGCTCAAGCAAGAAGCGAAGCATATTTTCTAAGTGTTCATCCCATTGTTCTTAGCATAGAATACTCATCCTTTAGCTTTAGGCTACTCAGAAGATAGGATAGTATTCCAGTTGGAACATCACAAATCTCATACCCAAACAAAAGTTAGGTTACGTTTGTTATAGCAAGATTTTAGTCTACGGTTTCTAGAACTGATTTCTAGGATTGGTTGAGTGAGAACTCATGAAACATCTGTTGGTTGTACTGTGTTGGACTAACACATTAAACTAAGTCCAGTTGGTTAAGTTGGTGCCCCTGCTGATAGGGAAGAGTGGACCTAGGACAAGTTGTCCGAACCACTATAAATCTGTGTGCCTTTATCTTGCTTTACACGCAATTGCACACTACTTGTTATCTGCATGCATATTCTGAATCTGGTTCAGATTAGCATCAAGCTACTGAACTGATCAGCTTGACACTTTAGTCATCTGATCTAAAACAGATTACACAGAAATCTGATTGAGTAAAACTGGTTTTCACATGGGTTAACTAATCTTCTGCACCATCAGTTAAACTGATAGATGCTGAACTGATCTGCCTCCGTGCAATCAGTAAGTCGGATATCAGTCCATACTGATCCACTCCGCACTCTGATCAGGCTTACCTGCAAACCACACCTGATCCACGAAAAAGTTTAGAAGTCTATTCACCCCTCCCCTCTAGACTTGTACCCTCACTAAACCCGTCGGGACCTACAATTATCCACCAAATAATTATTTATGATCAACATTCATTTAACATAAACTATCTACACAATATATATCAACACCAAACACAAAACAAACTTATCAATTATATACATTACACTATATATTTTTAAAAGGTAGAAATTTGAAAACGTAGGGTAAAATCATCCTCGAGGAGTCGAAATGCTTCCGCTACACAATATGCACTTCAAAAATGATATTCGCCTCTATCTACACAAAAAATTATAAATTGTTCACATAATTAAAATAACAATATTTAAAATGGATTTGCCATCCAAACAGCCACAATTGAGTCCCATACTTCCGTCCCAAGTTCTTCTGATAGGTTCAGCCTTTCATCCCAAGAATGGTAGATTTGACCGTTTGACTATTTTCGTCGCTAAATCCATCGCAAGTAGCGACGATATTAATATCGGTCGCTAATTTTCGTCGTTAAACACCGCTTTTTTTTTTTTAGTGACATACAATATTTAATGTTGTGATATCAATTTATATAAGTATAATGATATTAATTTATAAGAGTTATTGTATTAATTTATAAGTGTAATGGTATGAATTCATATTATAAATAAATTTCACCGGAGACATACTCTCAGAATTTTTCTTCGAGGTAAGTTGACGCAAGTGGAAACATAATAACACAGAGTTTTCTTAATATCAAATAATATGTCTTACAGTGAAATATGAGAAACCTATTTATAGGGAAAATTAGGGCAACAACATAAAATTCCTAACTTAATGACCAATAAATCCATTATTTAAATACCATTAAATTCCTAACTAAGAAAGACATAAAATAATTTGTAAAAAAAACAAAAGGAAAGCTTAGATTTATTCCATGAATGTGATAATGTCTCCGTAATTCTTCATTTCTTGGAAGAGATTCACCCTCGAATCTAATTGGATCATGTCTCCAAAAGCAGTGGATGAGGTGCTTGACGTTGAAAATATTGAATTTGATCTTGGCTCCAAAAGAATAAAATAACGCCTCTAGATATTTGAGCTAAAAAATATCTGCCTTACGGACGAGGCTCAATATCTTTAGGCGATAGGAAGGAGGTTTTAGAAAACAGTCAACAAAATAACTATTATTACTAATGTAAAAACAATAGTTATTTTGCGAACCGACGTGGGACTCCAGATGTGACAGCCCGGGAACCAATTACGAATCCACATCATCATCAAGACACTAACCCACATAATCACCGAGACATGACTCATCATACTCCATTTCATGACCTGGAAACAACCCGTCTTAATCCATATAATAAATCAGACACTAATTATCTTCTGGATTAGTATCATAAATGGGAAGCAAATCGTCCTAATATGTATCATAAACTTATGACAGATCTGCAGTCAAGAAGATGTTATCACCATCACCGGACTGGTTGAAAATAGGAGGGTATTCCCTTCTGTATTTATGGTGCCATTTGTTAGGAAAGTCACTAGCATCGAAAGTGGTGTCGAGCAGAACCTGGCACAATGAGCGATGCACTATGCTATTTGACTCGAGCGTCTCAAGTCGTGTGCTGAGGTCAGTGTGTTGCTTCATGAGGGCGGCTATGGTTTATGTGATTTGGGTGATTTGATAGCGGAGTAGGGTATCATCACATTTGGGGCCCATTGCACTTGGGACAGTAGAATCGTTATGACTCCGAATACCATATGACGTAGGCGGAAACGTAATAACAAAGGGGTTGGAAAATTCCCAGAGGTTTTTTAAATATCAAATAATTTGTCTTACAATGCAATAGGAGAAACCTATTTATAGGTAAAATTAGGGCAACAACATTAAATTCCTAACTTAACAACCAAGAAATGAATTAATTAAATATTACTCCCTCCGTCCCAAAACACTTAGCACACTTTCCTTCTTGGTATGTCCCATAAGACTTTGCACACCCAAAAATAGACACATTTTTCTCAACTTATTGTTGAAATTTAGAGGCACGTAAACACGTAATACATGCTAGAGAAATTAAACAGTTCACCAACAAAGAATATATAATTGCATAATTAGATACGGGTAAACATAAACAGAATCCTTACAGTGATTCGTACACGGGTTCCTCCACTATGGTATCCACGTAACAATCGTTTACCAACTTGCACTGATTCGCCAGCGTTGAATCCCGAGATGAATTTGCTAGGAAAATTCTAACTAGAGGTTTTATGGAGAAATAAATTTCTTGTGTTAATAATGAATTTCCAAGGACTCATATATATAGGGGAAGCTCAACTTAAATCTTAAGCTATCTTTATTAGGAAATAAAATCCCTAATCTTGCAAAGCAAATCTCATAGATTTGATTTCTCTATATATAAAATCCCACGGATTTGATTTCCATATATATCAAATCTTAAAATAATATTCCATATATTATTATTGGGAATCCTATTTAATTAAATTAAATTTTCTTAAATAATAATAATTAATTTTAAATATAATTATTATTATATTCTCCATTAATTAAATATTAATATCCAATATAATATTTAATCAACCAAACCCTCATATATCGAGCGATTAGTCAAACAAACGGTCTTAATTGAACCCTAGACTATAAATCATACATTCTCAATATACGAGGTACGTTGTGAGGAATTCTGCAACTACCTGTAACATGTAGGCTATTGTGATATCTTCCCTTCATTCGCGAATACTCGATTAAGTCTTGAACATGATGAAGTGTCTATTCAAATAACTTAATCATATTATCTCTAATCACTTATTGATCACGTATGTCACACTTGGCCACATAGTCCAAGCCGACGTGCATCGACCGATGTCTTTGATCCAATTATGATGAGAAGATGAGTATTCTCTCTAAATCCACATTGATGAATGAATCTTATTCTTGGCTCAACTACCACGCACATGCATTTCGTGATGAACCCAGTCCAAGCCATATCTACCCATGGAAGGGTTCAAGCGTCGGTCATGGTCAAAGTTCATCACTTCACACATGTCGTGTGTATTGACTTCAAGTTAAAAGGAGTATCACATTGCTGTCACTAACCGAGACACCAGTACACACATATTGTGGAATTACATCAAACAGTTTCTCAAATGGGTATACAAATACCTTCTAAGGTATTTGTGCATCCATCATGAGATACCCAGTATCTCGTAGTAAGTGAGATCTTACTACACTCTCTAAGAGTATGATGCAGATCGCACACTAATCTCAACTGAATTATCAATATCCCATTCTTGATGATCCTTATCGGGGCTATTTGAGAACCATGATTAAGTCATTTGAGGTCTCTGTTGGTCCCGGTGCTAACGAGTCTCACACGTGTATGGGGGGGGGGAATACACGTGTTCAGTGATTTTTAAAACTTTTCTTTCAATGAGGTCAGATGGGTCAGGTTGTCCTGATGATTTGGCCCTGAGAAGCACAGATCGCCCTGAGTCAAAGTCTTACTGAGAAAATGATCCCTGAGCCGCTTAGCTTTCAGATTATTTCAACCGAGCCTCGAAGTTTTATCGAGATCCGAGTTGCTTGGATCGATAACTATCTTAATTGAACCCTCAAAGAGAGTTAGTTCGGATTTGGTAACTATCCGTTTCTAGCTACTCAAGTGTGTGTGAGTGGTTGGCCCTAAGTTTATACTCGATTTTTAGTTTTCTTTCAAAATCTTCTTTTTTTAATGAAAACAAATGGTTAAAATTTGTGATTAGTTGATGCAAGTTCAGTGGATTAATTCCAACTGAATATCAGTAAATTATGCTTTCAGTTAAAGATATGCAACAAATAACAATGCAAAGATGTAAAGCAAAACAACACAAAGAATTATAGTGGTTAGAGACTCAAGCTCCTACATCCACTCTCTCGACCTTCAGAGAAATTCTTAACCACTTCCTAGGTTTTTACGGGTCGACTCACGCTACTTACTCACCTTTCTACCTTGAGTTTTCTCGACTACCTCTTTGTAGTTTACTAACTCAACATACACAAGTGTTCGGACTACCACCCAAGAGCTTACTAACTTCTTCTCTAGAGTTTTCTGACTACCTCAATGTAGTTTACTAACTCTTTACAACTCCAACTCACCAACAAACACACTCAAACTACCTTACAAAGGGTTTGGGGTTTCTGGTTGGTTTCCAACTAGGATGAGATATCCTTTACAATAAGTACAATGCAAAGGCTAGGATATCTCTACTAAGCTTTGGATATATCTTATCAAACTAGGCTTAGTGAATGAGCTCTCTTCAATGTGAAACACTTGGGAAATTCTTGGGTTTTCGAGTGCTTCAATTTGCAATAATAAGATTGAGCTCTTGAGTTGCTTACAAATTTCCCGTAACCTTCAATGTAGAGGGTCACTAGTATTTATAGGCAATATCACCTAGGTCACTCTTGAAAAACTATTCGTTGGAGGAGATAACTTCATGAGTTTCCTCTTATGGTGTTTGATGAACGACTATTTTTAGGGTTTGAATACTCCCTTGCATGTTTTAGGAAATATGCTTTCATGTAGCCACTCACCACTTTTTTGCGATCGGAACATAGTACTTACCGACATGCTTGATGACTGTCGCTTTTCGATGTCGTCGAAAGAAAGTACTGATCTTTGTCTTCCTCTGATTGGTTCTTGTCTTCAGTAAATGTAGACAAACATAACGGCTCTTTTTGGTCAATATCTCTGAGTGATATAACCTTAACAACACTTAGTTTTAGTTTCTTTTGTCTGCATATGAATGTCTTGGGCAATATCTATTTTTCTGAGTAATCGCGTTTTTCTCAGTTTTGTAATCTTCAGATAGATATTATTCAGTGCCTCAGAACATTCAGGTTATACTGAGCATTCAGTATCTTACTGAGTCTTCAATAACTACTGTGCCTTCAATATCTTGAGTCTTACGAGTCTTGATTGTCTTGAGTCTTGATGTCTTGATGTCTTGAGTCTTGAGAGATATCTTGAGTGATATCTTTGAGTCTTGGTTTCTCGATTTCATCTTGAGTCTTGATTTCTCAATTTCATACTGAGTCTTTAGTTTCTCAGTTTCATACTGAGTCTTCAGTTTCTCAGTTTCATCTTTGAGTCTTGAAACTTCGGTTTCATTTGAGTCTTGAATCTTGAAACTCATCGAGTCTTCAGAATCTTCAGAATCTAACCTGATATATATCTGCTAACTATACATGGTGCAGATAACATCCTGAACACTCTAAACTGAATCCTGACTCAACTATCAAGATTATCCTGAACATGTCATACTTAGGGGTTTTGGGATCTAATCAAAATCTTCTTTATTAAATTCATCTCCCAACAGTCTCACATCTTCAAATGACAACATTGGTTCATGGGAACACATATAAGAATAAATGCAAACAATCAAACATAATATTCGAATAGGTGTATTGCAATACATTAATATTAAATGGATAATAATATTAAATCAAAATGAATATCATCGAGTATTATGTCCTTACAATAGATTGTCTCTAGGACACTAACACTAACAATCTCCCACTTGGAGTAGAGCCAATCACCTACATGCCTAACCCCTAGACCATCAAATGTCTAGTGTGTACAAGAACACTCAGTGTTTTGGTGAAAGGATCTGCCAAATTATCTTATGTGGAACACGTTCTAATTCTATTTCTCCTATCGTTATGATCTCTTGGATCAAATGATAAGCCTGGGTATATGCATGCTTCTGTTTGTTGATCTCGGTTCCTTTGCTTGTGCAATCGCACCAGCATTGTCTCAATACAACTTTATTAGACAATTGGCACTCGAAACTACCCCTAGTTCTCTCAAGAACTATAAAATCCAGACAACCTCCTTGAGACTTCTGACACAGCAATGTACTCAGCTTCGCTTGTTGAATCTGCGGTCGATTATTGCTTGGAACTATTCCAACTGACCACCCCACCATTGAGAGTGATGACATAACCTGAATGTGATTTGTAATCATCACAGTCGAATTGGAAACTTGCATCAACATAACCAGTCACTGCTAGTTCTTACTGTCCACCATTGACAAAGAAACATTCTTTAGTTCGTCTAAGATACTTCAAAATGGTCTTGACAGCAATCCCGTGAGACTCACCCAGATTCTATTGGTATCTACCAGTGATGCCGACAGCGTAGACATAACCACTATGCCAAAAACTCGATACGACAACGTGTAATCCCTTTTGTCGTAGTTATTTTTCCCTCGTGGTCGAAGTCGGGGTTGTCGTAGAACTCAGACCTTTGATAACAGGTAATCCCCATTTCCGTAGGTCTTTATTACAATGGTTTTAACTATTGTGTTAACTCATTATAACCAGTTGTCAGAGGTGCTTATTACAACCGTTTTAAACCGTTGAGTTAACTCATAGTAATCCGTTGTCGTAGGTGATTATTACAATAATTTTCAACCGTTGTGTTAACTCATAGTAACCCGTTGTCGTAGGTATTTATTACAACGACTTTTAACCGTTGTGTTAACTGGATAGTAACTTGTTATCGTACGTATTTATTACAACGATTTTTAATAGTTGTATTAACTCATAGTAACCTGTTTTTGTAGGTGTTTATTACAACAGTTTTTACCCGTTGTTAATAACACTTTTGGACATATTGTTTCATGTTTTCTTTTATTTTAGAATATGAATATAATACACATTTTTACTGAATGAGTAAATAATATGAATCAATAGAACTTTGTACAATTAAGTAATCAATTCATACATTGTTCAAAATAAGTAATAAAAACGTAAATCCAGTTTCAAGATAAGAACTTGTTCAAAATCACAAAAACATTAATATCGTGTTGTACCTTGTTATTCTTTGAGACATACTTGCATTAGACGATCTTACGGTGAGACGGGGCGCAACTTGGGCATGACACTTTAATACTTTAAAATGAATGAGTATTATTTTGTGCTAATTTATACCGTGTCTCATGTATGACACCGTCTCATACAAATTTTTATTTTATTTCTTTAGGTTTTTCAAATTCATAAGATTTTGATTCTACCTAAATGTTCCCATATTAACAGAGACTCGTCTAAGAACATATTCAGGATTTCATTCTACGGGAATAAATTTTTTCATAAAAAAAATTCTTTTATATATAATGTAAGTAGGGCAAAATAATATTTTTTTATGAGTTTAAAGCATAAATTAGAATCCCCCCCCCCCTCTAAATTCGTCCCTGGCCATGGATGCATCAAAATTTACTCCATCCCTTTTAATTATGTACGTATATATATATATATATATATATATATATATATATATATATATATATATATCCCAATTATATAGCCTTGTGTTCATATAAAGTATTTTTTTATAATTCATTTATCAACATAACCCCATGATGAAAGATATATCATTTACTCCCTCCATCCCTCTCTTAATTGAACGTTTACTATTTGCATAGATGGTAATGTAGGAGTTGTTTATTACTATTAAAAGAGATAAATTTAATTTTTGATGGGGTTTATATGATAAAGTAGTGATATTTGTGGAAATTAAATGTGGGGACTTATGCATGTACAAGTTGTACCCCCAAATTGAAATAATATTTACTAGATATATAGTTTTGGTCACTGTACGTATGTCATTTAGCCTAGTGACGTAACTTGTGCTTCATGCCTAAATCTTCTTGTGTTCAAATCTCAGCTCATGCATTTTTTATTTCATACGAAATAAGCAAAACGAGTAGTAACTTGAATATTTGAGTACTCACCTCCTTCTATTTTTATTTTTATTTTGAGCGCAACTCCTTCCATTTTCATAAAAGCAAAAACTAGCTAGTACTTTCTTAAATTTAAATATTATTATTTTTAAATAATGAGCAGTATTTAAAATATTTTAATTCATATTTATTATTTTTTTTAATATTGAGTTAATTTATGAGAGAGTTATCCATGCTTATTATTTGTATGATTGTTCGATTAATTTTTAAAAGAATTAAATACAAATTTATTGTTATAAACTAGAATTTATGTTAAGTTTGTTAATGCTCCTTAAAAATTATTTTATCATTTCAATTACTAATACAAAACTCGTTCAAAAAACACATGCAAACTTTAAATCCTGGGAGGAGTATATTTATTTTTTTAAATTAGACATTTAGGTGGGTATTTTTTAAGTATTAAGTAATATTTTATTAATAAAGTTTCGTACCCTCAAATTTTAAATCCTGGTCCGCCATTGTTTATAGTGTGAAAAAAGTAATGACATATAGATTGTAATATTGAGATGTTTGATGGATATATATAAAAGAAAAAAATAATTTTATTGTTATTTATAAAAATGTTCAATTAAATGTGAAATATATATTTTTGGCAAATCTTTTAATGAAAGAGGAACGAAGGGAGTATTAAATAAGGTTACAATAGAAATTTTATTACTCTAATTTATTTTTTTTCAATATAATTACTTCATCTCTATGAAAAGACATACTTTTATATAATTGAGACGGGGAGAGGGTATAAATCATCCTCATGTCTTTGGCTGGAGTTATCCGTTAAAATGGTGAAAATAATGTGTATGCATGTGACGTGATATTTTTAAAGACTTTTGTCATACTTTTGAAATTTGAATTTTTCAATAAAATGGTAAATTGGTATTCTCCATTCCAGGAAACCTGATGTGTCCATGATAACCGTAAGAGGTGGAATTATGAATGATGGAACAGTGCATGACAACCACCTCATGTTTAGGGCTTGCTTCTCATGCAAACTACATCGCAAATATATAAATATATAAATTCACACCAAATTCAATTGAGTTACTCTCCTATGCAATTGGTGCAATTGGATTCAATTTTAATTTGAATGAACTATGCACTCTAAACCCTAACCCCTAAACAATGAACCATAAACTATATATGAATCATTTCGGCCGGGTGAACTATGAACCAATTGGGTCGAGTGAACCATGAACCACTCGAACTGGATCCGGATCAAAAAAAAAAATCTAAAACTGAAATTAAAGTTAAAAGAAAACTGAAATTGAAAAAAAAACTAAAATAAAATTGAAAAAAATTAAAAAAAAGAACTCCTAAAATTAAATTGCACCAAATTGATATGGTGCAAATGGTGCACAAGAGAATTTGCCCAATTCATATATATATGCAACAATTAAATTAATTGTGGGATTAAGTTTATGTAATCTAATGATTATGCATCGTTTTAAAATAGGTCCCGATTTTTTGATTTTTTTATTTTGGTCTTGTTAGTTTTTAAAAAAAAAAAAATTGAACTTGGTCTTTTAATCTGCTATAGCAGGTTACCAAGTAGGTAACCAATACATGAGTAATTATCATATTTTTTCCTTTAATTTCGAGGCGCCACTTGAACTTTTACAATCCTAATAATTTTAGTAAGATTTTGGGTTCGGTTTAAAAATAAATTATATATTAAAAGACAAAAGTTTAATTGATTCGGTTTACTGAAGCTAAACTAACCGAAAATTCAAAAAATAAAGCAAAAGCGTAGAAAATCACTCTTTCTTCAAAAAAAAAAAAAAATACACAGAAAAATATCAACCCAAAATTATTAGGATTTAAAAAATTTAAGTGACATTTCGAAATTAAAGAAAAAAAATTAAATAATTACATAGGTAGCGGTTACCTTTTTGATGATCTGCTACATCAAATTAAATGACCAATTAAATTTTTTTTGATTACTTACGGAACCAAAATAAAAAGTCAAATAAATTGGAACCAATTTCAAAACAAGCAAAGTAATTGAACCAATTTTTTTTTTAATCCAATTAATTATTGTTCTTCTTGATGACATCATGCCCAAGTCATCAGAATTTTGACCCCCACTTAATATTAATTCTTACTATAGGTGATTAAGGCGTCAGTGCGTCGACACTAGAGAGGTTTAATTAATTATATGTTGATAAATAAAAATTAATAAGGAAAAAATAAAAAATTAGGAAACCAAATACAACCAACAAGATGTAATTAAAGTGAATTAAAGATGAGGCAGACAAAGAAAGAATGGCAGTGGTTCGGGTAAGTAAATAAAGGGGAAGTGGTTGCTTCGTCAATTGTTGGCTAAATTCATGATTAAAGTAAGAAATTTGGAGAGCAAAATTCATGATTATATTAAGACCCAAACCGATGACTTCATAACGGTTTTATTTAATTTTGCATTAGTGATGTTATTTTCGTTATCGAATAATAATCATCACCAATCCAATTCACCCACACTAAAGAACCCACACTAAAGAAATGAAAGGATGTAATTATATACTCACACAAATTTATAAGTGACAATAATAGTATATTATTTTTACCATTATAAGTTAGTTGGTAGTGGTTCTTGTTTATCTTTGAAAATCTTTAATAGAGTTTTAGAAAGAAAATAAAATTAGATACGGTCCTTACGGACATAATTAGTTGGTAGAAAATGTGGAAAGGTTAATAATACTTTGTAGAAGCTTATTGAAAGGGTTGACTATTCGTTTAAAATAGGAGTATTCAACTAATGTACAAATTCGAGAAAATTTACAAATGATTGTAATTAGCTTGTAAAAAGAGGGTTAATTCTAAATAAACATTGTTTTTATGTTAAGTATCAATTTAATTACAATTTTCAAGATTATAGTTAAAAAGCCAAATCTTTAATGTTGCATATATTTTTTTTCATCCAATCAGTGATAAATGACATGGCTCGCTAGATTTGCCATGTAGGATTATACAATTTATTTTTATTTTTTATTTTGATACATTATTTTATTTTATCTATATTATTATGACAAAAACCTCAGAAAACTTCACACTCGTTATTAAATTTTATGTCAAAAAAATATAGCAAAAGAAAAATGAATTAAACCATGTAGTCCTACATTGCAAGTTCAACTAGCCACGGCATCCGTCACCGGCGGAGAAAAAATATATATATTAATTTATAACAATATTAAAGGTTGGACTCTCTTACTATAATTTTGAAGGTTGTAATTAAATTGATACTTGACATAAAGATCTTATATTTATTTAAAATTAACCCTAAAAAAAATAAAATCACGTATATTTTTATTTGATTTTTTTCATGCAAAATGACGTATCCGTAAAATTAGAAAAATTATAATTTGAAATTTTAATATGACTTTTCACATAGTATCATAACAAACTATCATATAAACGTAACCTTAAACTTAAATAAACAGTGAATTTATTATAAATATATAGAAAATAAATAATATTTGGCAATACTATATGAGTTCAATTATACATAAAGTGTTCATGCAAAATCTTGTATGCACCAGGTGGACAGTGCAATTTAAATAGATTTTTTAAGCATGCAACCGCTAAAACATTGAATTTAATTTATTCAGTGTAAAACAAGTCAAACATTTCAATGTAATCAAATTGAATGTTTCAATGAAACAAGTTTATGCGTTTTAACGATTCACTTGAATTGCACGATGCACTTGAAAAGAAAGACCTACTAGAGTCTATTTTATTATAAATTATTTATTTTTGTATTTAAATTTGAAATGAAGTCTTAAACTTTAAAAATTTTAAAAAATGTGTCTTTGCAATAAGATATTTTAATTTTAGATCTTTTATTCATAATTTTTTTACTTAGAGCACCTTATAATAACTAATTATTATTTAACAAATTTATTTATTATATGATATATGAAGGACCCCAATTTTTTTTTAAACACAGGCCCTTCAAATCATTGGACCGATCATATTAGTGTGTAAAAAGAACAATGTGATTAAATGTATTAAATAATTTTGATTTACTATATTAATGAATTGATTATACTTTCGGGTCATAAGTTAAAATCTTTAAAATCATAGGTCTTGATGACGATAGTAAACAATCCAAATTAACAAATTATTTATATATATAAATATATTAACACAATTTTCAATATTTTACATGTGTTATTTGTTTTTACAATAATATATTTTGCCCATATAGTAACACTGATTTGGAAATGAGTTTTTCAGTTTGGCCTTTGCCCAATTATTTTGAATCGCTTGACCCGGTTCAATCAGTGAAGGATCCGCGAATTTTCGACCTCTTATATAATGGAGCAAAAATTTCATGATCAACTCACTGCGCAGTGTTGGGTTTTATGTAAAAATAAAATATGGGGTTTTGACATTGTTATCAAAGGCAAGGTGATTCCTAATGTTATTTAAGAGGTTTATGTGCCTTTGATACATATGTACTAAACCACTAAGTACACTTTAGTCTTGTGATTCTAGCCAAATTACTTTTCTTGTGAGAAAGGTAACCATTCATCTATCTCATTTTAACCATTCAGACAAATCATTTTATCTATATCATTTTAACCATTCATACAAACCATTTTTCTCATTATTTAGGGTATCAAAACACTTTTTAGACTCTTAATAAATTTATATAGATCACAATAAAATCACAATTGAATGCTTACTTATTAGGGATATTATTGGAGAAAAAGAAGATAAATTTGCGTTGAAATTGACATAGTGACAAACTAAAAGAAAGATCATTAATTTGGATAA